>CM032765.1:5983131-6583131 GCA_019155195.1 Avicennia marina
ATTACTTCTTTCATTGACATTTTAATTCAATTTGCTACACAAATTGAAATAAATGCAATTTCATTTTTCATAAGGCTGTTCGCAATATTTTACTGCAATATTTGTTTGGTCTCCTATGAATTTTCATTTGGATCTGTTTTATATTTAATCAATTATCAACTAAACTTTAATTATATAATAACAATAAAAATTTGAATATTAATTTTAAATTTATAATATGTTTGGTGATGAAATCCTATTAAAAATAAATTTTGTTTATTGATTTTGTAGTTAAATTTAAAATCTTTTTATTATTGATAAATTTATAATGTATTTGTACTAAAAGCAAATAAATATAAAATTAGTCATAAAAAATTAAATTAAATATTTATATTAAACAAAAGAAAAGCCATTGACATGTAGAATAAATAAGTTGGGTTCTGAAAAACACAACAATGATGTTGCAACAATTGTTGCAACAATTAACACAATAGAAAGTTAAGAATGTTTGAACTCAGACTCACACACACCAATGAAACGAAAAAAAAAAAAAAGAACATCAATGTGATAATGCAGTTTAAAAACACACTTCTACATCTGTGGGCACTTTTTTAGGTAAAAATATTTCACTAATTTGAAACAAAGTAGTAAAGATAAGTCAATTAACTCTCACACTCTTACACACTTAATGATAACCGAATGGTTGAATGCACCAAAATTTTTTCATGTTGTGCTTAATCTCAAAATACCTTTTGGGCTTGACGCATACATCTTGAAAGGTTTGTGTTAGTCAAGGGTAGATTCTCACAAGAATGGTCTCAACTAGCAATATAAGTGACACGGCTTATCTCTCAAAATTCTTAGTACTCACATGATTGATACTCAAGAAAGTTTATGCTTGTCATATTCTAAATCAAGGACCATGATAAGGAAATTCTCGCAAATCACTTTAGCAAATACCAAAACCACTATATCATAATAGACTAAACCATTAAGTTCTTTTATTGCAAATAAAATCCAATCTATTACATTGTAACAGAAAGCAACTGAGTAACCTATTTATTACATTGAAACTGTCTTATAGACTATTGAAAATACTAGAAATCAATAAAACTAACTCCTCATTCTCTAGCTCTACCATCTCCATGTATGATCCTTTTCATGGGTTTCCTCAGAAAACATTAGCTTAAAGATTTGAGTGACAAGTCACCCTATAAATGGTACCTCATGCTGTTTTCTCTTTCAATGGATGTGAGCTAGACAAAATAACACAATTGAATAAAACATATTGTATGAACAGGTAACATAAATTATAATTTTTATAAAATAGTAAATTCTAGTCATATATTTTATGAAACACAGTATTTCAAAATCATTCTCATTGTCTTATCATCTCAATATCCATAAATTCATATTCTTTAGCCCGCACATGATGATATGTCCTTTGTATACAATTCCATTGATCTAGACCTTAGTTTACTATTCTAGCTAAGGACGGTTACATTACTTAATTTATAACCCCGATTGAGTGAGTCATGTATTTCAATGTACAACACCATTTAAGTGGGTCATATATCCCACATATTACCCAATGAGTGGGTAGAACTAGTCCCGCACTATCATTAGCATTACACGAGAGGCTTTTTATATTTCATTCCATGTATTTTGATTTCAAAATATTCAATTTAAAATAATTTGTTTTACAGACACTTACACATCAAGTATTCAATAAAATAATAAGCACCTTGAATTTCGTAAAATCATCATGTTGAGGTCATGCTTTCATAAGACAAGAAATATTCAAATATAATTTTAAATGTATAGTAAAAAATTAGTTGGATCATAAAACAGTTTCAAAAACATTTTTGTAAAAGCTGGCAGGGAATAGCCACTTACCTATCACTAGTTCCGTTGTCTAATGATTTTCTCAAATATTGGTCCTTGATCTCCTATTCAATCACATAAAATGCCCATTTATTATTAATTCAACCGATACCATATGTTTTTAGATGTTTCATGTGTATCCTACATATCTTGGTTCGTGGTTCGTTCGGTTTCTGGTTGCTAACGGAATAATTATTCTTACTCAAATTTCTTTAGTTACTATATTCCTATACCTTGTTACTTCTTAGATAGTGTTTTAAAGCCTCTTTTAGTCTTAAAATTGAAAATTTTGACTTTAATTCCTCAAAATTTGCCTTTTGTCCAATATCTATGGTCTGGCTCCATGACTATGAGGCTCTGTCTTACTACTGCAAGGCCTCACTTCTATGGCTATTGATCTTGAGGTGTTTTGGAATTTGTATGCTTCGGTATTGTGGTCACAAGAAAGGGGTCTGTACCTGCATGCTGACACATAGTGCCCGCGATACACACTCATGGGGCAATACGTTTGACCTGCAATCCCACTCCACATGTGTGAGGTTCTCCCTTGCACCCGCACAACGCAAGTCCACAACTATGGTGATGACCGCGACGTGATGCTGGATTTGCACAACAGCCTATTTGGTGGGGCAATATGTGGGATCCACAATCCCACTCCAATTGTGTGATGTTCTCCCTCGCACCCGCACCACGCAATTCCATAACTACGGTGACAACTGAGACATAGTGCTGGATTTGCACAACCTTTCATGCACTACTTCATTCTAATCACCAAAACTCTTCTACACAATTATTCTAAGGGTCCTTAAGCATCATTTTCATGATTCTGACCATGAAAAATATAACTAAATCATGTTAACTAGTTTTGAATAATTCCAAACAAGTTTCAGAATTTTACATAGTATACCAATACACAATTCCTAATAATTTCTATGCTTGAATCATGAACCTAACAATATGTACATGATTAATCCACATATAATCTACCCTAAATTCAAGTTTCTTGTACCTATAACATGTGTGTAGAGGTTTTCTAATTGTTTGCATGAATAACATAATACCCAAACTGAAAAATTACCTCAAGTTATTGTGCTTGTTGCACAAAAGGCCCTTCCTTCTTCTCTGGCCAAGTTTTGAATGTGGGCTGCATCTTTTAGGGTGCAAAAATAATTTTTCTTTCACTTTGAAACATATGTATAGGCTAGAGTTTAAAGGTAGTTGGAAAGAATGAAATTCTAGAGCCTTGAAAATCCAAAATTCCTTTTTATTCAATTCCCAATTTTTTTTGGGATTTTTCACTAGAATTTTCTGCTTAATTCTCCTATTTTAAGACCTCTTTAGGGAATTTTCTGCTTAATTCTCCTTTGTACCTTTATGCATATACACTTTGATTCTATGGCCACTACTAGTTCACACAAAAATTAATAAATAAAATCAAAAATTTATAGATTAAATCCTACACTAATAATTTGCGAATATTACTATCGTGGTCCAAAAATTCAAGATATTACAATGCTCGTTGATCATTGTCTAATTCTCTAATATTTATAGTTGAGAAATCTCAATTGCCTTCAGCCAGAAGTCCATTACAAATTAACTTGTTGGTCATACAAAGTTGGTTCCCAAACAACTTCAACTTGTACTATAGGAACTATTGCAAGAATTTGAGATAAACTCCAACTCTTTAATGTTTATTCAATAAGCGTCTTTCCTCAATCCAAACTTCTTTAAAGCTTCTTCTAGATTTTTTCAAACTCTTCAAATCTCCAATTGTTTGAGGGATGTTTCTTATAAAAGCCCCATTTGAATTAATCATTCTATTAAGAATTTGGATATCACAAAAATTCATCACAGTTATCATAATCTCTTAGTTAACTTAGAACTCTGTCCTCACATTAATTATCATTACAACAACTATGATATTGCAAACAAATGTGCCAACAACAAGAAGGTAGATAGGTTCTAACCTAAAGACTAAACTTAATAAATCAAACCTACAAAAATGTTACATTTAAATAGGTTTTTTCTCTTGTCAAATTTACTAAATATAAGTTCATAAATTATTATTTTGAAGTAATCATGATAAAAATATATTTTGGTATTATCCCATGGGAAAAAAAAACAATATGAGCACTGCCATTTTCTAAAAAGAGAGGTGACTTGTTCATGAAAGCATGTAAAGAAATTGATAGAGGTGTTACTTGAACTCAAGCTAACTCTACTTGTGAAACTATAGAATATGACTCAAATGCAATGAATTGCAAGAACCCAAGTGTAAGATGGCTACAATTAATATGCCTAGCTAGTTAATATGTCAAGAATCTTTTAAGGACACTTTGGAATAACTTGACTTGGAGTTAGATTTGTAGGAATTGAGAAACTCTTAAATTGTAGATAAAACCAAGATGAAATAATTTCATTAATCAAAATACCAACATTGCTTATGTTCCAAAGGTTAAGTGGTCCTATTTATATCTATAATTGCTAACAAAGAGCCAAAGTAATGTGAAATCATCTTAATAAAGTTCTAACTAATTATGGTAAAGAACCTTAATGAAATAAGAAAACTTGGGCTCCATGTTGTCTCTATGATCAACCTAGTGCCTATGTAATTGATCTCATGTTGCTAGGATCGATCATTATGTCGATCTACGCTTCTTGATCATTTATCTATAGAGTTGGGGATATTCTACCTTTACGATTAGCTGCCTTGCAACTAATGGCCCTCCATGCGATCAAAGGGATGTTGATTTGATTTTCACTAGATGCATCACCTGCTTGATGGATTGTCTTGTCCAAGCCATTTCAATCTTGTCCTCCCTTGAATAGATCTAGTGTTGATGGGATTAATTTGACCTTCTTCAAGATCAATCCTGAGACTATCCAAGTCAAATTTTGTTCCACGCTTTGTGCTTAATTGATCCATGAGCTCTTCTTTGACTTCCTAAACCTCTTCGAACATCCATTGCTTCTTGAAACTCAAGCAAAAATACCTTCTTGAACCTTTGGAGCTTGTCATCATCAACTCACATGTTGAATCCTCTAATTATTTTTTTGCTCTTACTCGATGCTTGCGTCATTTCCCCCCACTTAAAAGAGAATTATGTAAAAAATAATGTAGTATATCACTAGTAGTACCCTCACCTTATACTTCTACTTTGCAACTTGGGTACTTAGTGAACATATTCACCTGTTGACTACCACAAATTGCAAATTTAGCAAAATTTCTTCTTGATTGTAGCCAAATCCTAGGGTTAAATATAGTTATGTGAAATTGCCTTTTAATCTGTCCAAGTGTTAAGATCATTGCCGCCAAACTACAGTTACTTTTTAATGAGGGTAGTCATCCACACACAAATGAATTTTTTTGTTCTTTCTTTAGAGACAACTTCAGTATTCTGAAGGAAATTTTCCTGTAAAATTATTCTAATTTTGGTAACACTTGTGTTTCAAAAGGTTCGTATGATTGCTTCCCATTGGTTTAATGTGGCCAACAAGATAATCATAAGGAAATAACTCATGAAAATGTGCTTTAAGCATTGGCTAATCAATCACACAAAGGTACCTCATCATCCTAAGGCTTTCTCCAATCACATAGTGCAGTGACTTGCTATTAGGAACCTTAGTAATTTTTCCAAATATACTAATAATATTATGCAATCAATGAAAATAATAATAAATTATTCGAGCATTCCCTATGATGCCATACAAATCACAACTCATGCGCTTATGCAAAATACATGCAAGACTTATACTACTTGGTCTATAAGTAAAAGAAATGACATGAGATGTACATTCAACATGTTCCTTCTGCCTAACCATTCCATAAATAGGAATTCCAACACACTTATGTCTTAACCCAGGATTAAGCATGTCTCATGAATCCCTTTGGCGCAGGACAATTTTGCTAAAAGTATAACACCTTTATGATATGCAACCATGCACTAGAGTGTTGCAAGCTTTGTGAACCTTTGGCAATACAATCACCATCATGGGTATGCATTGTATGCTCAAGATAAGACATGTAGAACTCACTAAAGTAAGAGTCGTTAGAAGAATGAAGTTCATTATGCTTAAGTGCAATAGATGACACTACCGTTGCATAATCGTCACATGAACTCCCAAACTCTACTTGTGGAAACCATGCACATGATATTAAGATGTATATCATGCATACCTTATGCAATGTCCAACACTTCAATATATTCAACAAATGCTCAAGCTGCAAGCTATCATCATTTAAGTTCCATCTATGCCTCATAATAAGCATGAAACTTTTGAAGTATTTATTCAAAGTTATATGCTTGCATGATGACACACCCCTTTTGAAATCCCAACTACAATCATGTAAATCTTTAAACAATGTGCATTTAAAGCTCAAAATTCCATTGATTCTCAAAAACTCATGCTTGTATGCTAAACTAACGGAGTAGAAATCTTCATTATAATCAAGTTTAGAAAACAATGAAACATCATGCAACTTATCAAAATAGCAAGCAGACGAAACTCCATACAAAGGATAGTTTATCTCTTTCGATGGTGTCAATTCATATGAGCCTACCAACTCCTTTGTGTGTTTGTCTCTTGCTTGAAGTTAAATCTCCATAGAAAACTACTCTTCAAGCTTCTTATAATTTTAAAAGAAAGTAAACAATGGAAAGTAGAGGATATGGCAATGGTTTAGTGAAATCATTCCTTTCCTTATAAGCTCTCACAATTCTCTTCTCATCTTCTACCTTAACAAACTCCTTTTCCTTCTTCTCATACTCTTTTCTTCTTTCTCTCTTTCCTTTTCTTTTTCCTCACTCTCTTCTACCTCATCTTCACTTTCTAGCTGTATTTCACATTTATTTACCTAATACAACAAGTTCTTAGGAACTAATTCTAGAGTATTACAAGGTGTAAAAACTTTCACAACAAGGCTATAATAATCTCCTGGTATGGTTTCTATAGGTGTATCTTCACTTGATGTTTTGTTCTCATTTTCCATCAATTCCACTTCTCCAACATCTTTGCTATTTGCCTTATCACCTAAATTCAACTTACCTATAGCTTCACAAACTTCTTTGATAACTACATCATCATCCATGGTTATCTCTTCACCATTGCATTTCTTCACCATCAAAGAGGCCATCTCTTCCTTATTCTTCTCATAGACTATAGCATCACTTACATCACAACTATTTGAATAGGACTATGTATAATTTATCTCCCTTATTGGCATGGCTGTAGTGTCAATAGTGTCCTCGTATGGTTTCCTATCAATGGTCTCATAGGTGTTGTATAGTGTAGATCTTCCAACAATGGTCCTATGAGAATCATGTCAAATGGTCCTCCCAACAATGGCTCCACAAGGATCATAATGCACAATCCTCCTAACACCCCTCTTGAGCCGTCATTTTACTTGGATGGCTTCCTCCATCATATTCTTTATTCCTTCATAATGATGATGCTCAACCATTTCTGCAATGTCTTTATTCAACCTTTAGAAGAACCTACTCAAAGTTTTTTCTACATTCTCATTAATATTAGCTCAACTTTTCTCATCGCCAACTTCAACTTTTCGATAAATTTCTCAACACTTTCTTCTTAAGTTAAATTATTAAGCCTTATGCACAACATATGCTGAAAGGAATATGAAACATATTAGCATCATCCTCATGATTTCTCCACAAATGTCACCAAGGAAGGTAATCAATTTCATACTCATTAGTAATATTAGTAAACTTATAACCAACATACCTGCCTCATCTATCTTGACTCATGATTCTATTTGATGTAGGCTTCCACTCCTCTTTACCCCTATCTTTGTAAGGTAAAGATCTACTACATGAAATCGTATGAGACTCCTCCACATTCTCTAACCATCTTTAACACTTGCCATTGCCTTCAACAATTGCCTCATGTGGAATTAATTATGTTATGACATCATGAAAATATAATGTGGTGTGCAAATGTACTTCTCACCTTACAAGATGTGTTCACTCATTTCTTACTTCCTACTCATGTATCGCATGCAAGAGTTCAAATAATAGACTTATTGCTCAATTCTTATGTTTGCCTTATGGAATTTTAAGTAATTGCTTTTTGATGAGCCTTTTAATGCCAATAAATAATGAGGGATACTGGAAGTATATTGGTTGTATATATAAACTCTTAATTTATTAATAAAATATTAATTTCCTTTACATCAATAATAAGGTAGTGTTTCATACATGTAAATTTTAAATGGCGTGAAGTGTTGAATGTGCCTATGTGACTACGTTAAGAAACCTCATTCATAGAGGGTTATAAATATTAACACTAAGGCCATCTTAGTTCATAATAACTAAAATTAGTTTGTGAGCCACAAACTCTTTAAAGAGCATTGAGAGTTGGTGTGACTTGCACACCTTGTGTTTGTAAAGTTAGTGGCATGTCGTTTAGTATGAGATACTGAGAGCATATGTGCGTGGATATGTTATTAAAGAATGAATATTTAAACACTAACTTAAAGAACAAAGCAAACATATAGAGTTCACTCATTACTGTTAATGTCTTCCTCTGTGATTATGTTAAGTATTTATGGACTTTAGACTTGACATGACACGATTGTCTTGTGTGCATGGTGGTCAATGTGTCATTACGACATTTAGGGTCAATGTTTGTCTTAGTATGAGATAGGGCGTTGAGCCCAATGTGTCATTGCCTAGTTGTATATAGATGCATGTATGCTTTTAATATGGGATTCATCTCTTTGCAAGTGAGTAAAGTATTTATCCCATGCAATTGGTATTCTATGAGATGAAAATCTTTGGCATAGTTAGGGTGTGATCATAAAAGAGTTCTTGATAAAAGCATTAGCCTTATGAGGTAACATTAATTTGTTATATGACGAGTTTGTGAATTTGACTAAATCTATAGCTCTCACTCAATTAGAATAAAACAAGACAAAAGGCCTATACTGCAAGGCATTTACGATCAGGAGGGTTAATGTGATCCACTAACTTTGTCTTAACTGGACTATGATATGAGTTGTAAGCTAGTCACTATCTATATTCTTGAGCTAAGCTCATTGTCAATTAAAGATGAATTTAGAGAACCACACACAGAAGGTTGAAATATGTAACAAGTGTAAATTAGTTAGGATGAGAACAAGGCTTGAAAAGTTTGTGGACAAAGATTGACACGTTTGTGGATGAGCCTTGAGAAGTCTCGTGGAGTAATTAATTTAGTTGCAATTGGATTGTATCAAATAGAATCCTATGGTGCTTGTTAAAAATGAGATTGTTAATTAGAAATATAATAGATCATTAATTTAATTAATAGGGATTAATTGAATTAAAAGACAAGACACAAGTAAGCCTTAATTATTAATGGGGATTGATAATTAATGGTTGTATGGATTGTAATTGTTGATGAGATTAATAATTAAATAATCTACAAGCTAAGAATAATTAAAAGTCCATGTAGGAAGTTCATAGAGCCCATGCTCCATGCACCCCAAGTGTTATACATGGAAAGGAATTGTACCAAGTTTAGGATATTGTATGTTACAAATAAACAGATCTAGGAGAGTTCCAAATCACACATAACTAGAAATTGAAAGGAATTTTCGTCCATCGCATCCAACTAAGAGAGGGAAACACTTCTAGCCACCCTTCTCTTTCTTTCTCTTGTTCGAAAACCTTTTTACCCAAGAAGGTTTAAGTGAAAGCCTTGCATAGGTGTTTGAAAGGTGAACCAGGCAATTGTTAATGATTTAAGCATGTGAAAAAACTGGAGGTTGGGGTTTGAAGGATGATTTAAGCATGTGAAAAAACTGGAGGTTGGGGTTTGAAGGCCACAACTTGAGGATCACAAGTGTGCTTATGTTGGAATACAATTCCAAAGGTATAATTCATAAGCCTTCTTGTGATTATTATCTTATGCATGTTATACAATGAAACGGAATGCATTTGGTTTTTGAAATTTCACTATGTATTCTTTAGTATTTTATATTTTAAAGCTTGAATTTTTCCACCCCGAATCAATCGAAACCCAATAGTGGTATAAGTGCCAACATTTTCCTTGTATAACCTTGAAACCTAATGATCTCTTTGTGATTAATGGTAGTTTTCTTTTGAAAAAGTATTTAAACATGAATTGAGAAAATGCATTAAAAATCAGGTATTGATCATCAAGAAACAATTCTACCTAAATTGCGCTCGCAGCACACATCCCATAATTCAGCCATAAGACGCAAGTTTTACAAACCCTCACTTCCAAAGGTTGTAATAGCAAGAGGTGCTCTCGTGATCATGAGATTGAGTTTTGCGATTGCAAGTGGTGTGCAACTAGAAAGGGTTTTCTATTACAGATGGCCATGCGACCATGAACGGATAGCTTGTGGTCATTAGAACTATTCTTGTGATCATGAAGAAGTTGTTTGGTATTTTTTTTCTCAATTGTGCAATATTGAAAAGTGTTTTCAACAATGACAACTAAGGCATGAGATGTGTAAGTCTTAGAAAGGGTCATTAAATGGAATTATTGAATTATACATTTGATGTATAATTATGCGGTTGTACGTTACTCAAGACACTTATGGATGAATATGGATTGGTTTTTATGGATGTATAATTTTTTCTCCTAGGTTGTATAGACGTAAGTCCAAGTAATCTATTTCACATAGATTAGGAGTTTTTTCTTCGTTGTATGGCACGTGTAAATGTAACATGGGGAGATCAACAAACAATTTTCATGTAAAGACTAAGAGTTGGTGTCATTCAAAGTTCCATGGGTGGTGGGGCCCATAAAGACTAATACAAAATAAGATATTTATGACTTCCTATGTAATAGTGTAGGATTTCACATGCATGTGCATGATCCATTTGTTGGCTCCAATTAGATCTAGAAGTCCATAGTCCTCCATATTATTTTATTTACATATTATATGTGATGCATGTACGAGATATACGATTGGAAACCGATAATATGCAAAGTGAAACCTAAAATTACATGGATCAAAAAATTCCTCATACAATATTAAGTTGTAATGGAGAAATTGGTTTGTGAGCTCGAAGTTCTAAGTATAGTCTTAGTGTGTGATATCATCACATTCATAGGATCACATTATGATAGCACATTCAAGGATTTGGGTGCAATAAATGCAACATTCAAAAGGATACTTAAACTTAAGAATTGAAAGAGTCATGGGTGCGGTTCAAATCCAACGACTTGTTGATAACTTTAGGTTTTATAGCATTTTTACCCTTGTATCCTAGCTATTTTTGTGCTTTAATTGCAAGATGAATTGATTGCAAATGTTTAATTAAAAGTGTCAATTTGGTGCTTTGTAGGTGTTTTTAAGTGTTTTTAGATGAAAATAATTGAGTTTGGAACATTTCATACACTTAAACAATTTCTGGAATGTGCAAGTCACAATTGTAGGGAAGGCGTCTACGATTGTAAGAAATGGTGTCACAATTGCAAAAAGAAAATGCAATGGTCAAGCTCGTGCTTAAGTTTTGTGATTGCAAGGAATCCCTGTATAGTAGCGAGATAAAAGTTTATAGCGCGACAACCAGTGTAGCACATTTTAGACATTACTACTGCTGTTGCTTGTAGTTGTGAGAAAGAAGGCTGTAATTGCGAAGTTAATGTCCATGACCATGGATTAAGTGTAGTAGAATCCTATGTCTGTCACAAAATAAGTTTGTGCTTGTGAGACAGAGGCCCACTATCGTCATGAAGGTCACTATAATTGTGGAGTGGATTGCAAAAAAAACCAAACGTAATCTTTCATAGGTAGATTCTTCTTTTCCACCTCTTCTCAACCCTATATTTATAAAGCAGCTATTATTCACATAGAAGCTAATGCGAAGACGTGAAGAAGAAGCCTTGAGGAGAAAAACAAGTCACTTGGAACAAGGCCAAATTCTTAGAGGTGAAGATGTCAAGCTTGGGAATTTTTTCCATTTGACGCATCTTATAAACTAAGATTACTTCACTTTTCTTGTGTTTTTGAGGCTGTGTTGAGGATGAATAATTTAATGTTGATGAGTTGTATTATTTTCATGCCTTGCTAAATTATTTTCTTGAACCTGGTGATTGTGACAGACCATGAATGTATGAGTTTTCTTTTAATTAATTGTCCTTACATTTGTTAATTACAATTGATAGTTTGAATTGTAATTAAATGAATGGATCACCCATTTAATTAATTTGTGACTGTGTGAGGAATAATGGGAGTCAAACTAGCCCGTTAGACACTTAATTGTAAACACTAATCCTATGGGAATTATGAAAGTGAAACCACAGGATTAGCGTAGGCACATATTATTAATTGCAAAATTCATAACTTAATTATGCTAGGGAGAACCACAAATATCTTAAATCGAAGCTTTAGGAGAGCCTGGAAGGATATCTTTGAGACTTTAGGATTAATAATTCAAGAAAAAGTAATTAAATTGACGATTAACATAAGGCATTCATCATTTTGTGTCAATCACGTCACAAGAGACTAGATTTCCAAACCATTAGTAATTGTTTCTAGTGTTTGTGTTTCTATGAATGCTTGTTAGTTACTTCATAATCTAATTCGTTCATCATCTTTCTATGTCATTCTTGTAACTTGAGTGGGTTTAACTAATAAACACTTAGTTATATCAATAGACAAAACCCCTTCCTTGTAGATATGATAATTGTGCTAATTAAGAGCGATTTGTAATTTAATACGTTGATGTGAGACGACACGCATTAGTTGTTAGTCGGTGGGTGTAATTTAAATGGACCACCCATGTTGCCGATAGCTATATGTGTAAACTTTCATTGGGCTAAGGGCCAAAGAAAAATATTGAATTGCACATGAGATGTGTCGACAAGAGTTGCCACTCATTAAGCTTAACATGCCAATAATTGTAATATGAAGTATGTTATATCCAATGAAGACCCCAATTGCTCGCTTAGAAATTGTTCTAATGGAAGTTTTATTTTCTACCTGACAGAGTGTAAGATTTGAAATCTACTAGGAAGTCATTTTGATTTAAAGTTCATAATCATGCAATAATACAACTAAACTAATGAATCATGTTTATTTTCTATAGTTTGTTTCTCTCCAACAATGTTTATGCCTCTTACTCATTTGTTTGAGATCAATATTCTAATTGGGCCCAACAATATTGACAACTTCAGAAGTTGACAATTGTTCTTAATCTAGAGCACATCGGCTATGTACTGGAGGTCAAGACCGCATTAGCCCTCGTTGAGATGGCTAGTGGAGAGGAGAAATTTGCCCAGAAAAGATGGGTGGAAGATGATCTCTAGGTGAAGAGCTATATGTTATTTTCTATGACCAATGATCTCAAAAGGACCCATGGGGGCTTGGTGAGCACTTGAGAGATTCTACACCACCTGCAAGAGTTGTAAGGTGAGCAAAGTCATGTTGGTAGATATGAGATATTCAAGCAATTATTCAAGATGCGCATGGTGGAAAGTGGTGACCCTAGTGAGCATGCTTGAATATCAAGACTATGAAAGGCAAGATGAAGAAGAGAAAGCCTATGGTTCATAATGCGAATGGGAGTATCAAGACGGCCAAAACTTCTGCTAACAAAGAAAAATGTTTCCACCACATCAAAAATGGCACTAGAAGAGGAACTGCGCTGAGTGCCTCAAGCCTAAAAAATGGAGCTAGAGGTATGGAATTTTATGTTTATAAAAAACCTTCCTCTATTAGTGAGTTTTCTACTTCTTAAATTTTAGATTCTAATACTTCATCTCATATTTATACTTGGTGCCAGGGTCTAGACAAAAGTAGGACACTTAAGAAGTATCAAGTGATGATTAAGGTGTGTAGTGGAGGAAGGGTTGCAGCAATTGTGATTGAGCATGCTTCAATAATACTTTAAGAGATTGTTTACTTTTGTTCAGTGAGCTTAAAAACATTATTTCTATTCCATTGTTAATAAAAGCATATTACAAAATTTCTTTTAGAAATAATGTGTGTTATGTGTATTATTGTAATAAATTGATCGGCACAACATCTCTTATGAATAGTCTTTATTTTTTAATATAAATGATAGTATTGGGATGAATATCATTTCCAATAAATGTGCAAGGGATGGTTTGAATCCCAAGCAACTCTGACATCTAAGATTAAGCCTTGTTGGAGAGACAAAAATCAGCAAGTTGGAGAAAGATGGACTTATTGATCCATTGGGAGGAGAATTTTATCCAACTTTTGAACCTTCCATTTTAGGCAAAAGGGATAATAGTTCATTTGATGAGTATGTCGAAAAGGCTATGGAGGTGTTGGAGTTAGTCTATACTCACGTTTGCCAGCCATTTAATAAAATAGCTAGTGGAGGATATTACTACTTTATAACATTCACTAAAGATTATTTTAGGTATGGTTATGTATGCTTGATGAAGTACAAACATGAATCCTTTAAAAAGTTCAAAGGATCAGCAAACATCTAAAAGTACTACGATTGGATTGTAACAACAAGTGTATGAGTGTCGAATTTCTAGAGTTCCTTAAAAAAATGGTATTTTGTCACAATTAACACCAATGGAAATTCTTTAGCTAAATGATGTAGCTAAGAGTACGAATTGGTGTTGGGTTTCACTAGATTTAAGATGCAAAATTTTTCTAAATTAAACACAAGATATCATAGAAAAATGCAACAGAATTAAGAAACTAACCCGGTTTGCATTTCTTTGCATAACTCGTATAAATTAAAACATAACTTAGTTGCATGTATGATTACTTGGATCAAATTCCTACAGTTTCTATTTATGATCCACAAGTTGCAATAGCATCCCAACCTCTAGTTTGTTACAAAAACAATGCATTGATAAGACCTCTCCAACAAATTTTTACAAACTCTTTTATAAAAATCCTACAACTCTTGATGCTTGGAGAATTTTGAAAGCAAAATTATGTGAGGGAGGCTAATGAATATTTTTTATCATGTGTAAAGTGGTGGATGATAGGCAAACTATGGGAATAGTGCTTCGTGAATAGTACTTCATGAATGCGAATTATGTTTTGGAGCGTTTTCAATTGATTTATTCCCAAGATACAATCCTATATATATGGTTGGATCTGTAATCTACCTAAGGCACAAGGAATGAGCTTTTTGGATTTTTACACGGATCTTAAAAATTAATTCAAGCCCATCTATATTTAATTATTAATCCAATTAATAATTAAAACACATTAGAATTATATCCTTTAATTTACTTAATCTCATTAATTGAATCAAAGGCACTATTATGTTTCTAGTAAATAATTCCTAGTATTAAAAAACATAATAAGTGCTAAATAATTTATTTTGTGTCTTGTACCTTTAATTTAATTAATCACCATTAATTAAATTAAAGGCTCATCATATTTTTAGTTAATGATCTCATCATTAACAAATATAATAAAAAATAAATCATTCCATTTAGTCTAATCCAATTATGACTAAATTAAATCCACTACGAGAGTTCACAAAACTCATAACCACTTTGCAACACCTTCAAGCCATTGCCTTGTTCTTATATGTGTGACTCTCTAAGTTTATCTTTGGCTGGCCATGAGCATGGTTTGAATGATATAGATAACACCTAGCCTTCGGCTAAAATTATAGCCCATACAAAGTGAAATGAATGGATCACATGAACCCTCTTAATTGTGAATCTCATGCGGTATAAACTTTTTGTCTTCCTTAGTTTCAGTCAAGCAAGAGCCATTAATTTGGTCAAACTCACAATCTCAATCATGAGACCAATTGACACTACCTCATGAGACTAATGCTTCTATTGAAAACTGTTTTCCTATCACACACTATCTTAACTAAAGATTTTCATCCTATGAAATATCAATTGCATAAGATAAATGCCTTGTTCACTTGTAAGGGGACAAATCCCTTATTGTTGTACACATGCCTCTATATGCGTATGTACCTAAGCAACGACACGTTAGGCTTCTGCCCTATCTCATATCAAGAGAGACATTGATCCTTAATACATTAATAACATGCTAACCCTTATGCGCATAAGACAATTAGGTCATCTTAGGCTAAGGCCCATATGTGCTTAGTACAATCACGAAACAAGACATTAATTGTAAAAAATGAACTTCATGTGTCAACATTTTTTGAGTCATTGTTTTAATACTCATTTTTCAATGACATATCCACACACATATACTCTCAATATTTCATTCTGAACGGCATGGTACTCACTGTATAAACACAAGGTGTGCAAGTTGTACCGATTCTCTAGTATCTTTTAGAGAGTCAGTAACTTACGAATTAGTTTTAATGATTGTATACTAAGGCATCCTTATGTTCATATTTCTAACCCCTTATGAAAGGCTTTTTAATGCAATCACATAGACACGTGCAATATTTTACACCATTTAACATTTATAGGTGCGAAGAACACACTGCCATAATATTGATAAAATGAATATCAATATTTTTATAATCAATGAAAAATAACCTTACAACTAATATTCTTCATTTATAATTTAGTATTAGAAGGCATATCACTAATAACCAGGACTTATTGAACACAGTTCAATCTATGATTAGCTTTATAGATCTTCCTATATCACTATGGGATCACACCCTTCTCATAGCCACACATATTTTAAATAAGATTCCCTTTAGGTCTAATTCTTTGACCCCATATGAGATGTGGAGTGGTAGGAAGCCAAACATTAAGCATATAAGGATTTAGGGATGTTTGGCTTACCTTAAAAAGAGTAAGATGGATAAGTTAGAGGGAAGGGCTGTGATGGGCTGCCTTGTTAGATTTCTCAAGGATTCTATTAAATATAAGTTCTACCTACTCATGGACAATAAGATTGTTGTCGATTATCAAGTGTGTTTTTCTTAAAAAAGAGTTTGTTTGAGAAAGTGGTACAAGTAGGATGGTGCTAAAAGAGGTTAAGCACGAGGAGCAAAGAAACAAGCTTGTACAGTGAATACCTATTGATCTTTCTACCTTTCATCAAGCAATGTTGGGCAAGGACTATCCAAGTGTTGAAGGCTATGTAGTTCAAGATGGACTCAATGCATGTAAACCACATTAGTGGATCCATCTAAGGGAATAGTTCCCATTAGATGTAAGTAGATTTATGCAAGGAAAATTAGTTTTACTGAAGAGAGGTGGAGACCTATAAGGTTGGGCTTATGGCAAAGGCTATAGTTAAGAGGATAGTATTAATTAGAAGGAGACCTTTTCACCTGTAGCAATGTTCAAATCCATTTGGATTCTTCCTACAATAGTTGCCTACTTGGATTATAAGATTTAGCAAGATAGATGTCAAAACTGTTTTCTTCAATAGGTTGCTCGAGGAAGACATTTACATAGTGTAGCCATGTAGTTTTGAAGTCCACAAGGAAATCTTAAGAGGTCCATTTATGATCTTAAGCTAGCATTAAGGAGTCAGAATCTTCGTTTTGATGGTGCAATCAAATTATTTGGCTTCATCAACAATGAAGATGAACCATGCGTCTACAAGAATATTAGTGAAAGCACCATTACATTTCTAGTGTTGTATGTAGATGACATTTGTTGATTGAAAATGATGTTGGAATGTTAATCTCAATTAAAACATAGTTATCTAATATGTGCTCCATGCAAGGCTTGAGAGAAGATACCTATACCTTGGGCTTTCACATTTACAAAGATAATGTGAAAAAAGTGATGGGTCTCTTCCAAGCGCTATACACAGACAAGATATTGAAGAGGTTTAGTATGAAAAACTCTAAGGGAGGATTTCTATTATTCAGATAAGACATCCATCTCTTAAAATCTATATGCCTATAGATGGATGATGAAAGGAGGATCACAAAAGCCATTCCATATGCTTTTGCTATTAAACCCCTAATGTATGCAATGCTATGTACGAAGCTAGATATTACTTCTAGTGTAAGTGTTATGAGTAGATTTTAGTCAAATCCAAGCATAGAGCAGTGGGGATATGGTATTTGTATATGGAGATAGGGATCTACAAGTAGACAGATTTACCAATTTTGACTTTCAATCATTCATGGATGATAGAAAGTTTATCTATAGGTACATCTTTATCCTCAATGGTAGTGTAATGAGTTTGGAGAATTTCAAATAGAGCACTACTACGAATTCCACACTAAGGTAGAGTATAATGCAGCATGTGATGTTGCAAACAAGACTATTTGGATAGCAAAGTTCATGACAGAACTTCAAGTGGTTTTAGATATAGATTAACTATTGCCATTTTTTTGTGACTAACCAAGATCTCATTAAAAATCCAAAGACATAAAGAGAGGTTACCATATTATTCGAGAAATCATTAGAATGGGAGATGTAGCCATGTACAAAATAGCATTAGTGAATAATGTGGCTGACCCACTTACAAAGTCAATGACACAAGTGTAGCTAGATTGCCATTTTGAAAAGATGAGTATTAGATACCATAGCGATTGGCACTAAAATTATTTGCATTAGAGTATAAGTGGTAGATTGTTAGTTAAACACCCTCTAACTCTAATAGATAATGATGTATGTTGGAGGACAATTGGTTATGTATGAAAGCTCTTCATATATTAATAAAATATTGAATTTCTTTATATTAATATTATGGAATTGTTTCATATGTGGATATCTTGAATAAGGTAAAGGGTTGCATGTGCCCATGTGATAGCATTAAGAAACCTTATTCATAAGGGATATAAATATGGATATAAGGTTGTTTTAATACATAATCATTAAAATTACTTTGCAAATCATAGACTCTTTAAAGGCACTAAAGAATCCATACAACTTGCACATCTAGTGTTTGTATAGTAAGTGTCATGCCACTAAGTATGAAATATTGAGAGCATAAGTGTTTGGATACATCATTAGAGAATGAATATTTAAACTCTGAATCGAAGAACAAATCAGACATATGGAGTTCACTTTTTGTTATCAATGTCCTATTCGTGATCATGTTAAGTGCACGTGAGCTTTAGGCTTGAGATAACATGGTTAAGTTGTGCGTATAACAATCCAGGTATCATTAGGTTCCAATATTTATCTTTGTATGAGATAGGGTTTTGATCCCAATGTGTCATTGTCTGAGTGTGTATCAAGGCATGCGCGCATATAATAAGAGATTTGTCTCCTTATAAGTGAGCAAAATGTTTGTCCTATACAATTGATGTTCTATGAGACAAAAATTTTTGGACAAGATAGTTTGTGATTAGAAAGGAGTTTTTGATTAGAATTACTAGTCTTATGAGATAACATTGATTGGTCATATGACATAGTTTGTGAGTTTGACTAAATCAAGGGCCATCGCTCAGTTGGGACAATGAAAAAAAAAAGGCCTATATTGCATGGCATTCATGACTAAGAAGGTTCACATGATCCATTCATTTCATTTTAATTAGACTATGATATGAGTCGTAGACTAAGTGCGATTAATATCTTTTGAGTTATGCTCATTTCTAATTAAAAATGAACTTAGAAGGTCACATACAAAAGGTTAGAACATGAGACTAGTGTTAAATTGGTTCAAACATGAACAAGCCTTGTGAAGTCTCATGGATGAGGCTTTAGTAGTCTTGTGGAGTAATTACTTTGGTTGCAATTGGATTGAACAAAATGGAATTTCATGATGCTTGTCAATAATGAGATTGTTAATTAGAAAAATAATAGGCATTTAATTTAATTAATAAGGATTAATTAAATTAAACCTTAAGACACATATAGGCCTTAATTAATGAGGATTAATAATTTAATATTATATAAGCTATAATTATTAATAAGATTAATAATTAAACAATCTATAGGTTAAGAATAATAAAAGATCTATGTAACAAGCCCAAAGAGCATGTATCGTGTGTGCTCCTAGTGTTATACTTTGAAAAGGAATCTTACCAAGTGTAGGATATTATGTTTTATAAATAAATAGATTAGAAGAGTTTCAAATCACACACAACTAGAAAATTGAGAGTAATTTTTCTCCATCTCCTCCAAGAAAGGGAGAGAAACACTTCTAACCACCCTTCTCCTTCTTTCTCTTGTTCTACAACCTTCTTGCCCATAAAAGTTTTAAGTGAGAGCTTTGCAATGGTGTTTGTAAGGTGAATAAGAAGCTTGTCAATGTTCTAGTCGTGTGAACAAACTAGAAGTCTATGTTCAAGGGCCACAACTAGCAGATCACAAGTACACTTATGTTTGAATACTATTCCAAAGGTATAACTCATACACCTTCGGTAATTTATATTTAATGCATATTATACAACAAAAATGCCATGGGTTTTCTTTGTTTAATTCCACTATGCATTCTATGCTATTTTATATTTGAGAGTTTAAATTTTTCCATCCCAAACCTACTGAAACCCTACAGTGATCCCTGAAAACTTCAAGCGGCGTTGCCCCAAAAGCGTGGAAGTGTGTGTGAAAAGGTAAAAACTTAGGGTTTGGGATCAATTTTGGAGGAGGATCAATCCAGAAGGCTAAAGCATGTTGAAAGATCAATCTAGAGCTAAATAAAAGCGTTGCCGATCGATCTTGAATCAAGAAAGGTCAATCTAACCTAAAGAAATTAGGGGCTGTTGATTGCAGATGCAAGTGCAATCAATCTTAGCTGAGCAAATAGTACACAATTGATGAAACAAAGATGCAATCAATCTGATTGAGCATAACAAGATTATTGCAACAGAATCAGGGATGCAATAGATTTGAAATAATGTGAGATTGATTGCCATTAGGGTTCCTAGCCAAAATCGAATTCCCCCCCCCGCCCACAACAATTCAATATAAACTTCTTTTTTCTTCAATTTTCCAACTTCAAATCTCAATCAAAAATTTCCAAAACACATTCTTTTATAAATGACTTTTTTCCAACATTTCTTCTCTTTTTTTCACATATTACCTCTCCCCCTTTTTTCGTTGTTTTACCCTTTTTTTGGACTTTAAATATCTAAAAACTCAACAATCCAATCAATAAAATAACTTACTAACTAACAAAGTTGTTGAAACCCCAAAAACAAAGTGAATGTATATTTTTATTTTTTATGTTTTACGAAAAAAGATAGAGAAGAAGACACGAAGGAAACTATAAAGATATGAAGCTATGCAAGTGGTATTTGGACCAATGACTAGATTAAAATCTAATACAACCAACTTAGATACAAATTGATACATACACAGAAAGGTGTAAAGAGAAGTTGTTACCTGAACCTAAACCAATCTTACTTGTATAAATAATAGGATACGACCCAAAAGCAATATATTGCAAGAGCCCAAGCATAAGATGTCCACAAGTCATGAATATTTTAAGGACACTATGAAATAACTCAATTTGGAGTTGGATTCTCAAGAATTGAGAAAATCTCAAATTCTAGAGGAAACTAAGAAGAAATAATTTCATTAATTAAAAGACTCAAAAACAAAAAGCTTATGTTCCGAAGGCTATGTAATCCTATTTTATATCTATAATTGCTAACAAAGGAGTACAAAAATCATGCTTAATCGTCCTAAGAAAGTCGTAATTAATTATGGTAAAGAACCTTAATGAAACAAGAAAAACTTGGCTCCACAATACCATTGCAATCGATCTGGTGCTTGTGTTGTTGATCTTGTGTTGTTAGGATCATTTGCAATGTTGATCCATCCTTACCAATTTTATTTATAGAGAATTGGGGATGTTCTGCCTTTACGATTGATTACCTTCCGATTAATCGCCCTTTGCGCGATCAATAGTGATGTCAATTCTATTATCCCTAAATATATGGCTTGCTTGCTAGATTGTAACTCCAGAACCCTTATATAGGCCATGTAGATCTCTTCCTTCCTTTGATCAATCTAGTTTTCCTGAGATCGATTCAGCCTTCTTCAAGATTGATCCTAAAACTATCCAAGTCACATTTTCTTTCACATTTTGCACCAATTGACCCATGAGCTCTTGTTTGGCTTTTTGAATCTCTTCAAAGGCCTACTTGCTTCTTGCAACTCATGCAAAATTGTCTTTTTGGACTTTTGAAGCTCGTCACCTTCAACTCATATATTGAATTCTTTTATTAGCTCTTGTTCCAACTCAATGCTCACATCAAAGGATCGACAAATTTGGTCCGCTAAATGAGACATAATACTATTAGTCATTAGATCTTAAATTTTGGTCTGGTCTATGTAATATAGTAATTAGGATATATATTGTGATACGCATGATTCTAGGTATTACTTGACAGTTGGCAAACTTGGAGGGAGGTGGCGAGACATTAATGAAGGTGGAGTAGTGATATTCAAAAACATATTTGACAATTTAAAAATTTACTTCAACCACACAAAGATTGTTATCACTGATTATAGAATTTGTATTTGTTTTCCTGCTTATAAATAAACTTAGGTAATTTTCATAAATTATTTATATATATTTATCGATGCTATATTATTAAGTTAATAAGGTTTTGTAGTTGCATGATGTAAAATTACATAATTACCCTTATTTTAATTTTTTTTCTTTTATCATTTTCTTCTTTTCTTCTCTTTTAACTTATCATTTTAATTTATGTTTACTCTCAAATTTCCTATCATTTCAAATTCTTTTGTTGTTTCTTTATTTTTATTGTAAATATTTTTTTATTTTTATTGATTTTTATTTTTAAAATAATTTTATTTATATTATTTAAAATATAACAATTTATAATTTAATAACAAATTTGTATATTGAGTGTGATATTTTTACTAGTATATATAATTTTTGGTTACGTGGCTAATGTGGTCATTATCGTAGAGACATGTGCCACAGAAATATAAAGAAAGGACTGAAAAATGGCACATGTTTGAGTTTGTGGATGATAGGTAACCAGTAAATGAAATAGATAACTATTAGAGACCGGAGGTCAAGTACAAACTATACCATCCATACATAATCTCCTCTTCTCAGGCATCTCATCCAAATGTTGCAAATCTAGGCCATTCAACTTTCTTTTAAGTATCCATTAAGCTAAACATTGACCTAACATTTTTCAATAAAAACTAGAGTAAAATGCACTCGACTTTGTGCTGTGCACTCGTCAAGTGTAACAGGTTTTTAATTGTTTTCTTTCAGTGCTCCCAGTTATGCTACGTGTTTGCTCGGAAACAATATAAACATAGTTGGGCAAGTGGCCTATGTTTGAGAAGGGTCAAAAACAAACTTTACAACATATAGCTGAAAAGATAGATGTACTCGAAATTCATCTCCACAAATATGAAAACGTGTATGGGTAGATCATTGGCAAGTGACTTGTCTTACTTACATTTCTTTGAAATGGTTTTCCAATCGTTTTAGGGCAGAAAAATGTGAAGGAGAGTGTGCCAAGATCACTACTTATTTTAATTTTTGCGGAACTATATAAAGTTTAAAAAACAATTATCCGTAACAAAATAATGGAAGGTAGTGTATCTATCTATCTATATATATATGTATGTATATATATGTGCACTAGAAATTGACGGAAATACCTATAAACAAGATAAATGGTTGGATTCTTCGACAAGTCACCCGTCCAACCCAAATGTATCCCGAATTTTGAATCTTCAATGAGTAATAAATGCGCCCTAACATGCTTATATGAGATTAACTGAGTTCGAATGCTATTGAAAGACTGCAAGAGTGGAATGGGAGTGTGAGTAAAAAAAACCCGAGATATTAAATTAGATTAATTGTCATCGACATTCCAAGTTTTTAAATATAAATAATTCGATTCTTATTAGGCTTGCAATTTCTATTACTTAAATTATAATTTTTAAATGACATTGGATTTCCTATTAAACCGCCTATGATTTGATCATCGGATTGAATGGTTTTTTGAGGGGTCATCATTAAGCCGTTTTCTATGATTATATTGTTGTTGACTTACTATTAGATGTAAAGGTTTTAATTGGCGATGCGCGTCCACAAGACTTTATTAGTTTTTTACACTTAAGAGAATTATAATTACTTCTAGCTATGGTCAATTGATCACTTTTAGGTTGGTCATTGTCCAAATCTTGTCGAAAGTCCTTAATAAATGGACATCTCCAGTCGTTGCTTGACACCTACTTGTGGCAAATTAATGAAGTGATGAATATTTGAAATATTAGTGTTTTATGTGCTTCAAAAAAATATGTTAACCAACAACACAATTAAGGATTTCTTTAATCAATAAAGCCTGCAAATTGAGATTTGTATTAAAAAGGAAGATCCCCAAGTAAGTTGGACAAATATAGGAGCACATGGTTTCAATATTTTAGTCTAACCTCCGAAGCCCTTATGACGAGCATAACCTTTATGATCACTTTTAGGACCAGATCTCGAGGATAATCTCTTCATGGTCATATTTATGTAATCAATCTTGTCGACTAATAGGGAAAAAAATCCGTAAATCTCAACCAAGAAATCTCAATGCCAGTTCATCTCTCTCTCTCTCTACACACACACACACACATCTACACAGTGGAAAGCTTAAAAAAGGGTTGTCAATGGGCCACAATAGAAGTGAAGTAGTCAATTAGATAAGCACTGAGTAGTGGCTGGGAATTTTGGGGAATGTGCATTCCAAGTCAAATGGAACAAGGGAAGAGTAAGGCGACCTTTGAATAAGAATGGGAGAGAGCCTGTGAGTGGGGCCTAAATTTATTCCAATTCAATGTTACAATCTTTCGGACCCAGATTTTGTTAGCAGAGACGGGTATATGCTACAAATAGATAACATAGCAATTATTTCAAGCATATTTTTGGTAAAACGAATTGATGTATATGTTAATTAGTTCACAATCATTTGAAAAATAAATACAATGAAGAAAATTTTAAAGAAATTAAAGATATATTTGGGTAGAAGATTGCTTAATAGTGTCATTTCATTAAAAGTTCATATTTTCTATCATAATATAGTTTTTAGTGACGTGTCAAATGGAAATGAATACGAACTCTTTATTGCAATGTCTATTCCCTCTAATATATATATACTATATAAGATCTGGAACATGTTTTGGTAACCATCCTAAACAATTTTGCATCGTATAATTAAGGGCCGGGATTTTTTTTCCTTATAATATTTAGTACCTTTTCAATGAATCGTATATGTTTTGTGCATTCTTGTGCAAAGAGTTGTTTGAAAGCCCGAAAAGCAGGATCTTTTACCCAAGCAAAGCTGAAAAGGTACGATCTTGTTTGGACTTCTTGATTTCTTTATTTAACAAATTGTGTCTCGTATAATCTCCTCATCACTCGTGGCTGACATACCTTTGGTTTTAAAGATAGGAAATCAAGAAAGATTTCTAAAGATATGCCACTCAATAAGTAGGGCAATATCCATTGCCACATGGTTTCACATAAGAGTTAATTTCCCAAAAATTTTGCAATTCTATGGCATTTTGATGTTTTAATTCAATCAATAGATTCGAGTATACAGAATATGTTACATACATATATTGGTAAGTGTAAAGTCACAAGATTAATACACACGCGCGCGCGTACGTACGTATGTAAGAAATACCACTTTGGAATGATAGTTTTGAACGATATGCACAAATACATTCATTTAATTATGAAGACCTTGCATCCCATAGCCTTAATTAAAAAAAAAAAAAAAGAACTGATTAAGAAAACTGAGTCTTTGTGATGAGACACATATTAAATTAACAATGGGCAGACAAATTAAAAGTAAATTAACCAATTGAAGGCCAAGTGGCATATAAAGTATTAGACTCACCTTTTTGGTGTTATTGAAGAATGAGAAAAGCGAGAGTGGATTGAGCGGAGATGTGCTGCTCAAAACAAGCACAAAACTTGCGGGGCACATTAGTTCTTGCTTTAATTATTATTCATATGTGTGTGCGTGCGTGTGTGTGTGTGGCCATATAAATTATGAACCAACCATGCAAAGACTCGAGCATTACAGTATCTACAGACACATAATGTTCAGGCAGTGACTGTCTTAGCGCTTGTAGTAGTCAACGTGTGTGTGAATCTATTCAAGCATCAAAAGCTGGAATCAAGCTGTACCAGAGTTCTTTTGCCATTGTAATTTATTTGTGTACCCTCCAATGCACAAAGAAAACCTCAGGTATATAATCTGTATCTGTTTTGAATGAGTACGTGCTTGGTGTCTCTGTGAGTAATATCGTGGAGTTTGGATATGCATAATTTGCTTTGACTACCTAGTGCTTTGTTTATCTTATTATTTGTTGGTTCTATTTAATGCTACCACTAATATAAATTTCTATAACTACATCCAATTCAAGTTTCTCGGAAAGACAAGTCAAAAGTGGAGACTGGAGGAGAGAACCCACGAGTTTCTCTCCTTTCAACAGTGACAAGAGGAAAATATTCTCCAACTTCCTCTTCAATACTTGATTATGTGTTCTGGAATTGACCTAACAATCTACTCTCTTCGGGATCAGAGTAAAAGGTGTTTGACTAAGGTTTAATTAAAATATTTATAACTTTCTATTACTTTTAAGATATACTTGAAGAAAATATGTTGTTAAATCTCATTTAAATAATAAAAATAAAATGTTCGGATTAAAAATGACATGGACCTCAAAAGGAATAGTGATGATGGTTTTATAAATACTCCTCTATTTCTTTTATGAAACTACTAATATATTATAATATATATTATATTATTAAGTATTTGAGTATATTTTAGTTGCACAATGTAAAATGACATGTTACCCTTGAAATTACAAAATGTAAAATCACACTCTTACTCTCATTTTAAATTCTTTTGGCACTTTTTATCCTTTATAACTCCTTTTCCTTTAAATGTATCTTTATTTGTGTTTTTTTTTTTCTTCAAACTTTTTACTTTCACGTTATTTTAACCTTTCTTTATTTTCTTATTTTAAATATTTTTATATTTGAAATGATATGATTTTTATTATTTAAACTACAATTATTTTATAATTATAAATAATCTCGCATACACATAGAGTGTGCTAATATTACAACTACCTTATAAAAAATTTAATAAATCATTACATATTCATAAATAAACTTATAAGATCCTAATAGTACTTATGAAATTCATAAATTTGTCTTCTAAACATTCTACCACATACTAGGTACCATCTTATAACTTTTTGAATATCATATTACGTATTGATTGTTTCAAAAGGTCAAAAAATCCGTCCAAATCTATTTAAAATCAAGCGAACGCTAACTTACATGCATCACTTTCGAAGCATAATTTACATCTATTAACCTCAATTTAGTCTAACAATTCAAGTGATTAATTATTGTGCCTCTAACTTGCATAAATTCAATAGTAGCACGTAAATAATTAACATGGCCTCTTAACATATTATATATATGATGGTTAAGGGCAGATGAAAGAACAAGTAATGTGCACCTTTGCTGCAAAAAGAGCTAAAGCAAATAATTGATAAATTTGTGTGATGGTCTGCATGACATATTCTCGTAAGGCCAATTGTCTTTTTGCATCAATCAGAATGCTATCCGTAGATATCATTCTTAATTATATCCAGTTGCCTGACAATTGGCATATGGACCCTCAAATCAAAGCATAGATGCATGTCCACTAAAGAATTGTACATCTCGTTCATCTGTCGGGGACCCGACATATGTTATAATAAGCCCCACGTCACAGGAAAGTTTCTTTTCCATACTTCATATTTTTGAGACAAATGGTTATGAGAATATTATGAAAATATAATGAAATAGTTAACTGGGCACCATCATTATACTTTAATTTTGAACGAAGACTTGATGTTCAAAAGTGTGTTTTGTGGATATTTTACTTCAAAATATGCTATAATTATATTTCTATTATTAATTAGCATTTATTTGGTTTATTATAACTCATATATTCAGATGTGAATACGAAAATATTGTACAATAAATTCAAATTGCATGTCCATTTCTTAGAACTTTCTAATTAGTATTTTTAAGCTGTTTAAAAGAACATACTATTATTGAGATTACATCGGAAAACAACAACTATAGTTCAATATGCATAACTAACAGAAAAAAGTCTATTTTATATGGTTCAAAATAGAATAATCGCTTCTGAAACCAATTACTATGATTTCGGTATTCACTTTTTGATATTAGATTTTATTGATTATCTTAAAGTTTAATTCATAAATGGATTGTAATATGGTTGAGAACCCTTTCAAACAAACATTAAGTAGAGGTGTTTAAAACAAATTATTCTGCTTTTCGTCTTTTTTTTTTTTTTTCCTTTTGAAAAATAACTAATTGGCATGACACATTCATCGACAACTCTGATTGGCACTCTTGTGAGGATGATACCTCATAATGAATAAATAACGCCCCAAGATTGTGAAGCGAAAAGGAGAATAGATCTGGTAGTTGGTACACCAATGGAAATAGATAATGCCGCGGGAAGGTATATTATTACATTCTTTCTTCTTAATTAATTATTGCTTTAATCAATAATATGGTAATTGTCTTAACTAACACGTGCTTTGCAGAGTGTCCCTTCGTCGAAATTCGTGTTCCAACAGGAGTTTAGTTTTATTTTTTCTATCTATATATGTGTATTTATTTCGATGCGACTCCCGAATTAAGTGGCAATTTTCCAAAAGGCTAGATTTACATTGCTCGTACTAATCGATGCTTTAATTCAACAACAATAGTAATAGTAATAATAATATTAATATTAATAATATATGTGTCACAAAGCACCAAAGATTTTTCCCTTTTTAATATTATATTAATTTCAAATAATATATATCGATGACTAGAGAAATAATTGAAGATTATATAATATATATTTTAAAAATGAACCGTAATGGTATAATCTATAGCAACTCATTTTAAATATTAATGAAACATATGTACATTTAATTAATATATTTTTCTTAAAAAAGAATTATCAAATATATATTAGATTATATTCTAGAGGGCGCAACTGCTTACAATTCTTAAGAAAACTTTTTCCTAGGGTAAATCTGTTATCTCTTTTAAAATGAAATTAATTAATGCATGAGAGAAGGCAGAATAAATATTTACTCTTAAAAAGAAAGAAAAGAAACTCAAATTTGTGAAAATTGATGGGTAGGGAAAGACATTGTCACAGGTAGCAGCAATCCGAGAGAAAGCGGGGAAAAAGGTGGACATCAAAAATAATACATAGGAGGCTTCCATTCAAAATCCATTACACTCATGGCATAGTCCCCACTCCTGTTTTTTTATTATTAATTTTTTATTATGCATATAAGACTAATGAGAATCCATCTCATCCTTGTCTCCTTTTGTCTTTTTATCCATTTCTTTTACTGCTCTTAGCAAATTAGACCCGTTGGGTGGGAATAGTTAAGAGAAACAATGATATGCATACATCAGTGTCTTAATAAAAAATTGGCTTTATTTTAGGAGTAAAATAAATTGGTAAAATTTAACACATTCCTTGATAACATTACATGAAATCAAGCGCCGATTCGTAAATTATTACAACACGTAGCTAGACAATCATCAATACTCACTTGTAGTACTAAGACTCGAAGAATCCCTTACAGACTTTAAGCCCGCAACTGCTTCATATCGGACAAGACCTCAATGAATAGTGTTTATGACTGCAAAGTGGTAGGGTTAGAGTTGGGGGTAGTGGGAGGAGGAGGGGGGTGGGGGGGGTATATGTGATGCTGTGAGGATATGAATTTTGAGAATGAGAATTGCTGTATTGGCATACAGATGACTGGTGAGTGTGTGTTGATGATAGCACTTGACCTCCATTAATTCCCTCAAATTCTTCTTTGACATAAATGCGCGCAATGGACACACATACACCCTCTCTTGTGTGTGTCTGTGTTTAGTTTATCTTCAGCCAAAGGATTTATAAGGGCAAAGGAAAAGGAAAAGATGGTGTGAATGAAAGGTACAGGAGAATCCAAATGGTGAAAAACAGTTAATTTCCAACTTTGTTGTTGTGGTGTGGATTGCCAGTGCAGAATTCAACACACCTACTAAGGTTGGCTTGACATGAGTGCATTATGCACCCTACAAACAAATTTTGTTATTAGGTATAAATGGTCACAGAGTAATTGAATTGCTTTTAATAAATTTATTGCTGTAATGGATTATTTCTATTCGTTTGGGCATTTCATGATGCATACATGATACATATTCTTTTCTTATGTCCGTCATTTGATGCAAAAATGATTAAATGTTACGAAGAAAAATACATGTCTTTGTTTGTTGGTAATAAATATGATAAACTATGTAAAAATATATAAAACTAGGAGTGTAGTTGAATTATCTACGTTAAATAAGAGTTGCATACGTTGTGTGCATGTTTAATTATGAAAATTTTATATAATTTTATTGATTGGAAAAAAATATAAAAATTTATATTTTTAGAATTGAAATAATAAATATAGAGCTATTTAAAATTAAAATTATGTTATCTTTTAAAAAACTAGTGAGAAAATGTAAGATGTAAGATATAAAAAAAATGAGAAAAAGATGAAAAAGATAGAAAGAATTAAAAAGCACTGATAAAAAGAGAAAAAATAACATAAAATGGTTTAGTCCGTCTATATTAAATGCCAAGTTAGTTATTGTAAGACTTTAGCATTAATTAAATAGTATATATATTTGTAAAGGCAGAAGAGAAAGCAAAAGATAATAGCGAAAAATGGACTAAAATAAAGAAGCAAGTCTCCTATAAAATTTTGTACTTTAAATTATTGCAAGGATTTGGGGGAAAGAATACCACTGTCGTTGGAATATTCTGAGGCTATAAAATTCCAAGGCAAATTTATGTAAATTATCACCTGAGTAAGGTTTGTGATTTTCACCAAACAAGTCCCAAAAAGGAAAAGATTTATGATATACAGTTAAAAGAGCAATGGGATTCTCGCATATGAAACCTGTCGTGCCTTCATAATCTTTGGATTAGGCGCCTAGATTTTATTGTCAATATCGGCATTTAACCTTTTCCACCCAGATGACTTGTGGGTTTGATTTTATTGCAAAAAATATTTGTTTTTCTATATTTTTATTACGACATTTTCCTCCTAATAGTTCAATATATTCCTCGTATGGATGGTAATAAAAAATGAATAAATATGAGATTTGAGATATCACTATCTAATTTAAGTTCTCCTTTTTCCCTTCTGTGCGTGTGTGTGTGTTTGACAGGCAACAGCCAACAGCTCCACTGGCCAAGACACTGTCTAGGCAACGGCGAATTAGCCTGGCAACTTTTATTCCGTAGGGTTGTTTGCATAAAAACAAACACACAACAAAGGCACAGCCTGGACTGCATCCGTCTACCCCTCCAACATCTCTGATCTCTGCTTTTTCTTTCCTTCAATAATTCCATATAACTACCAATAATTACTTATCATCTCTGCCAAGGAAACAATATAATTAATGAGAACCTCATTAATGATTTTCGAAAAATGTAATCTTTGCCCGATTACGATCTTTGCATGCCTAAAAATATGCTACTTACTACCCTATATTAAATGCACAAAGTCAAATCCAACTTTTTAAATCCCCAAAGTTGTCCATTTCATTTCTTGATTTGCATCAAGTTGCTCTCGGTTGCACATCTTGAGTTGTTTTGGGATTACCTGAGGTGTTGCCTTTACACTTTCCCCTTTTGTTTTAAAAAAATTTAACCCCAATTTCGATGTATTTTTAACAGCTTGTTGCACAAGTGGGGGAGGCGTAGGATTTTGTTGACTTTGGATTGTGTTGTTGAGAAGTGAAGCCATTTTGAGGATACAGAGAGGTGTGCTCTCTCATACATCAGAGCATATAGGCAGAAAAACGCCACACCATAAGCTTATACATACACAGCTATATAGGGGTAGGCATCTGTACTGCCAGCGGCATTTGTGTGCCGCGCCGCTCGTGTGCTGCCAAAATTCCCAAAGGCACCTTCACAACTCACAGTTCTCAAGGCCCATTTATTAAAAGCTCTAACTTTTGGTGGTGTTTATTGTCAAGATTGGCTTTTTTCGACACTTTTTAAGGCCAAAGGTTGGGTATTCACCTTTCCTTCAGCTTCAAACCTATAGCCAAGTCAAAGTACAGAGAACTTTGGGGAGTTTCTTAACTGCTTGAAGAGGGGGTTGATTCGTTCTTAATGCATATATAGGTGGAGTGAGGGTGGGAATTAGGTGATGCGGTGGCCACAATCATACGGGGGTCGGTGATACTGTTGGGATTTCCTGTTTACATTGCAAGGATTTCAATCTACACTGCGAGTATTTCAACCGGCGGAAGCCTTTCTGCCTCTGTTTGAATTATTTTTATATTTCCATGATGCGTTGTGATAGCTAGTTATCTTTATTTGGAATCTTCCAATCTATGGAATTGGTATGTGATGCCTAGTACGAGGGCATGTTTTTATTTCAGTGTATATTTTATTGGAGGGCTGTGGGTTTGTTCGCCTGTTTTCTCATAGTTTAGGGGATGAAACTGGCGGGAATTTGGGTTGATATATAAAAGGTGGACTGTTCTTTCTGAAATGACATTAGGGAATGAGAGGATAGGATAATTTCGGTGGTTTAATGTGGCCTTCTGAAGGCAAGTCTATTGCAAGATATGTTGAGGGTGGCTGAGGAAGAAGAGGTTTTCTTTGATTCCTCAGATTATTTGGTGCCCGAGGAGTCTGCTGCTGTGGAGGGAGATATGATGCACAGCAATTCAGGTTATGACATTTGGTTGAGGGAGCCACAGAGCATTAAGGAAAGAAGGGAAGCTTTTTTATCCAGAATGGGATTTGTTGAGTGCTCAACTCCTGTTGAATCCGTGACAATGGGGTTTGAAAGAAGTATGGAGGCATCAACAGTCAGAGTCGATGATAATTTGCTATACGAAAGACGGAAATCTAATAGCGAAGCGCATTGTTCAGTTGATTATTCTGACCAGGACTCGTTGGATGATATGAGCATTGAAGAGAACCTCGTCTCTGGTGAGCAATGTGAAATGGAGAAATTTAAGGCCTGTCAAGGAGAGAATCCAATCATTAATAAGAACAAGAAAGCGATGCGTTTGTGGAGGCACCTTACACAGAAGGCGAAGAAAAGCGGAGGCGCGAATCTACGCAAGGAATCAAAATTATGTGCCGAAGCAGGAATAAAGACTCGGGTGCGGGTAGAGCAGAACGGGAAGAGATGTATGGACTGCACTGCTGTCTATGTGGGACAAGAACTTAAAGCTCATAATGGGCTAATCTGGGCCATGAAGTTTAGTCCGGATGGCCGATATTTGGCTAGTGGCGGTGAAGATGGGGTAGTGTGCATATGGCGCGTCACCATGGTTAATGCCTCTTGCAAGACCGACAAATGCAGCTGGGATGCTGAAGGCAAGTCCATTCCTCAAACGAAAAGGTCGGGCCATGCTTCCATCATCATCCCTGAAAAGATTTTCCATGTTGAAGAAGAGTCGGTGCAGAAGTTACATGGTCACAGTGGCGGTGTTTTAGACCTGGCATGGTCGACTTCAAATGTAAGTACCAGCCACTGCTTAACCGTTTCTACTCTACATTTTTTTTTATATGCATCCAAGTGGAGAGTTTTTTGCTGGCAGCAACTTCTATCATCGTCCAAGGACCAGACCGTTAGCTTATGGAAAGCAGGCTCTAACAAATGCCTTGGCGTTTTTCATCACAGCAACTATGGTAATTATCAGGAAGCTGCAATTCATTGACATTATGCTTATAATTAAATATAAGGAAGTCTCTCCTTTTATGCCCTGGTCCCAAAAATTAATCCTTCTTGTCTTCTGATTTGATTCAGTAACATGTGTTCAATTCAACCCTGTGGATGAGAACTACTTCATCAGTGGCTCGATAGATGGTAAAGTTCGAATTTGGGGAATCCCCAGGAGGAGAGTTGTAGATTGGGCTAACGTGCGAGACATAGTCACGGCAGTATGCTACCAGCCAAATGGAGAGGTGTGACATAGAGTTGACGCTATAGTTAAACTCTATTGTAATTCTATTGAGGATTCACTGTATGACATTCGCATTGTTTCACGGTGGCAGGGTTTTGTTGTCGGCTCTGTTTCTGGTACCTGCCGCTTCTACGAATTATCAGGTGCGTAGGTATTTTTATGCATGCTTTCGCGTCGATTCATTTTATGGCATCAGCATGGTTATTGAGGAGAGACTATTGACATGAGCATTTGATTTCACAGGTGATGAGCTCCTCCGAAACGCCGAGATAAATATCAATGGCAGAAGAAAATCGTCTGGCTGCAGAATTACCGGCATTCAGGTATTACTCTCACATTCTTCGTAGTTGATATTTTGAGCTTCATCAATTTTCAGTTACGCTTATGTGGATTTCTTCTTGCTCAGTTTCTCAAGAATGACGCTCGAAGAGTAATGATAACATCTGAGGATTCCAAAATTCGCATACTTGAAGGGCTTGAGGTTGTCCGCAAGTACAAAGGTATGTAAATGGCTTAAATTTTGAAGTCATGTTTTACCTGTCGCAGCTTGGTTTTCATTTCAATCTCTCGCTTCATGTTCTGCATAAGAGTTGGTCACTGACTTACTGTTTTGTTGTAATGTGATTATTCTTACATTTTGTCATCACACACTTCTGTTTCATGGTGACGAGGGATAAGGGATCTGTTCTCTAAAAAATGGTTCCCTTGATCATAACAGGTCCGACAAAGCCGGGGGGTCAAATATCGGCTTCATTTACTTCGAGTGGAAAGCACATAGTATCAGTTGGGTCCGATTTCCGAATTTATATGTGGAACCATGATGACTTGTGCCTTCGAACATCGAAACAATCTAAATCCACACGTTCCTGTGAGTATTTCTTCTCAGAAGGCGTGTCAGTTGCGCTGCCCTGGTCAGGTTTGGACATGGAACAGGAAGATTATGCTTATGGTACCACCTATCCATTCAGTGTCCGGGCAAACGATCAGCAGGAGTGGTCATCATCAAGACCAAGGGACTCCCAACGCTTCACCCTTGCAAATTGGTTTTCAATGGACAGCTCATGTAGGGCATCCACAATATGGCCCGAAGAGAAACTTCCTTTGTGGGAATTGCCGTCTTTGGAAGATGGCTGCCAGCCGTACACTACTTGTGGTGATCATCTCCATCAGCGCCAGCACAAGGAGGATGGCAATGCCACCGGAATCATATCCAACACTTGGGGTCTCGTGATTGCGACCGCTAGTTACGACGGCACGATCAGGGCGTTCCACAACTACGGATTGCCAGTTAGGAGTCTGGAAGGCAGCAAGTGCCAAAGGAATTCAGGAGCTTCGCACCTGAATTTGTGTCGTCCGAGTTTCAAAATCATGGGTCCTGACTTCTGCTAGGTGGAGAGTCACGGCACGCAGCAGAAACGAAGTTTCTGTGTTCAAGCTCCTGAAAAGTTTCATGGTGACGGCGCTGCAAATCTACTGACGAGAAACCGGCGTTTTTCAATTGTTTGATTTGAGGAAGGAGTTTCTCCACCCAGGAAACTGTCTTTTAGGCTTAGGTTAGAGAAGCAACAGCTGTGCAGCATTTTCTGTTCAATTCTAATTTTGCAACTTCTTAGATGCAGATATTGTGCACAAATGATTAGAGTTTTGCCGCTTAAATAGAACAGGCATTTTGTGTTCGTAGTATATACTTAGTTTATTTATTTCATGTTAAGTAATGTTTTTAAAATTAGACTAAAATTAGAGAACTAATTGAGTCATCGATTTAATCATTTTCAAAAAATTTGATTGTTTTAAATTATAGGTATTATTATTTATACACATGTAATAGTATTAAAATAATATTATAAAATTAATTCTTATCCATAATTAATATATAAAGTAATAAATTTTACATGTAATAAAAAAATTAATATTTCAATAAAAATAAAAAAATATTACAAAAATATAGAAGAAACTAAATTAAATTCAAAACAAAACATAAATATTGAAAATTGAGTTTTAGAAAATCAAAACAACACAATTAATTGGAAAGTTTTAATTTTAAGATACAATATTTAAATTTTCAATGACTTAATTTGAAATATATATAGATAAAACTTATGAAATGAGTACAAGTAAAAAAATAGTTAATGAAATTTTGTATAATAATAAATTATTTTGGAAGTAAAAATGAAATTATAAGAACATATAAAATATTTTATTTATTTTTGTTTATTTAATTGGTTAATTTCTATTTTTCTAAACTTTTATTAATAAAAATAATAAAAATTACATTTTAATTAGGTTTGATTGATTTACAATAATTTTAATAATGGACAATTTTTTAAGTATAACAAGACTTCAGAACCGAACTATATTGAAAATGTTAAGTTAGGCGAGGCGGTCTTCTTGGCAGCTCTGCATTATGCGGTGTCAGGACCAAGTAAGTTGGAGATATTTGAACTAGACTTTTATGGCATCCATTTATTGTTAAATTAGCAAAATTGGACACTTTATGCATACTAAATTCATTTAAAAATGTTTCAATTAAATTAAAATGTTAATATATAAAGAATATATGACTAAATTCAAATGAGTACCAAACACAGCAGCAGTAAAAGAAGTCAAATATATTTTGTATTTGCAATTTTTACATATTTCTTGCTCCTATGTGATGGAATGTAAAAGTCCGAACAGTAAACTCAATAATAAATATAGATAAATAATAAAAATCACTGTCACGTAGCTTGGAAAGTAAAAGTATAGATCTAGGTGCATCGTTAAATACAGATAGATGATTAAGAAATATGTTTGATTTTGAATCGAGTCAAACAATTATTTAACGTAAGAAAACATGTACATTTTTCAAACAAAAGTTACACTGACATGACAGTAAATATCTAGATACTAAAAAATATTGTTGTTGAGTACAATTGCAAAATTATCTTAACTTTTCCTTTAAAGCGAAGGACCACTTCTTCTAAACAATCATTTCTTAAAACACAGTTTATTCTATTGTGTGAAATAAAATATAGAAATTGAATAAATATGATATCTAATGACAAAAGATTTAAATATTAAAAAGATTTATAATCATGTAAGAAAAGCAAAAAAGAAAATTTCGAGAATGAACTAAAAATTTGATGAAAGAACTTCAAAATATAGCTTCTAAAAAATAAAATTAGATATTCATTCTGAACAATGATTTTAACACCTTTTTAATATTTTCAAACAATTAAAAAAAATAAAAACAAAGGTTAGTATAACAAAACCACACCAAAAAGATATATATATATATATATATATATCGAATAATGACACTAACTAAGAATACTTATTTTTTACCCAATCTCTAAAAGAACCAAAACACAAGCTCAATTTAGCAAAAATGCACACGAAAACATGACGATTATAAATTGATTTAAACAAAAATTTGGCGATGTATAAAGGCAGATAATCTTAAAGCCAATATATTCAGTAAAAACAAAAGCGATTGTTAAACAAAAAATAAGTAAGAGAAAAATATGTATATGAAAAGGAAGAGAAAAATAGAAAACATATTCAGTTTAATCGATGAGAATTGTAGGTCTATGTATAGATGAATTTTTTAAAACAAATTTCATGTAAATTCCATTAATAACTGATGATATTTAACTAGATTAATCCATAAATTTATGGTAGATTTTAGGGATCTAAATCAAAAAAAATTTATTTCTAAAGTGAAAAATGCAAGGTGTATTGTTTATGAATAAAATTCATGAGCAATAAGAGTTTTGTAAATAGATATACTTTGTTTCCATTAAAGTTACCGTGGCAAATTACCTTAATTATTGATGATATTTTGGCAGATTGCAATAATCTTTAATTAATTCCCAAACTTAAAGCAAAATTTAGAAATTCTAATAAAAATTAATTGATTCTATTATAAATATTTCCAAACCTGCCAAATCCACGGAAAATCAAATTTCTTTGTGGCATTGAAGATTAAAATTCTAAAAGCGTGGAATTTACATAATGATACTCTTTTATTCGATAAATCATAAATCATGCATTTATGAATTGGAAAAAACTGAAAAATGCATACATGGACAGAAAGACAACCTATTAAACAATTAAAAACAAAAACTCTATCAATCATTTTGATTATACAAAATTACAGATAACATTTAAAGGAGTAAAAGATAAGGAAAATTATATAAGATGAAAATAAGAATTAGACAAAATAAAATGAAAATGCAACAATATTAGTGAGTTTTTAATATACATACACAAAGGATTGGTAATATGTTTGAGTAATAAGTATATTTAAAAATTTTTAAATATGCTTCTTTTTAGATTATGATATAGATTGAGAAAAAAATAACTATCATTGTATTTCTCTTTATTATTTTTTAGATAAGTAGATATATTTTTCAAGTTTTTTCAATAATAGCATTGACTAAGTTAATAATATTTTATAGTTTAATTAATTAAATATTTAAAAAATAAAGAATCAATGAAAAATTAAAAGTACAATAGAGTAATATATATCTAATAAACAATGTTATAATTTTAAAATAGTAATTTCTGTCAACTATTATTTTTACACAAATTATAGTTATTTTAATGTTCCCAAAATACACACACACACGTTCACTAGGCTTTATTTTTAACTTTAAAGACATCAAATGTGCCTATTATTGAATTAACATGTCATAAAGAATAAAAAATTATAGAGAAACATAACACTGAATGCATCTATGAATAGAACAACCAATAGAAAATTTTCACTTTAATAAAAAACTCTAGATTTTAAAAAATTAGAAGGTTTTTGTTGGTCAAAATTGGCCAAATACCAATCTACTATTGTGTGTGTGTGTGTGTGTGTGTTTGATTTTATTACATACTTGTGTCATTTTGCGTGAGTTTTTTTAATGTTAAATTAAATACATTCTAACCAATTAAAAAATTTCTGCCATTTTTTCACTTCTGTTTTTTGGGTTTTTTAATTATGTGAACTTTTGCACTTTTCTAATATTTTCGTCCAAAATGTTTATCTCTCTTTCCTTGTCTTTTCTTTGCCATAACATTTCTTATTATTGTTGAAGGGAATCTTGTCTTTTTCACTTTTACTTCTATCGTTTGTGCGATTTCCTAAGTCTTAGTAGTTCATTGTCCGTTAAAATTATTGAATTTAATGAATTAAATTTAATATGCTAAATTAAATAGCAACTAGCAATGAAATTACTTTTTCTTTATATTTTGGTTTTTGCCCTCTTTAAACTTTTGTGGTTTCTTAATTAATGACAGTTTAATGAGAATTAAAATTTTTAAAAAATTAATTTGCTAAATTTAATTTTTTTCAAATTGAATACATATGGACAAATCAATTCTCTAAGAAAATAAAAATTCCCTAAACTATGGCAATTCACAATTTAGTCAAGATTTAAATATTTGGTTTTGGAAAACTAATAGTTAAAAATTTTCAAAATTATAATAAAGAGCTTATTTGATATTTTATATTTAAATGTATTTTTTGTAATTATGGAATGTGATTATATAATGTCAACAAAAGAATAAAAGTCATTTTTAACATAAGTCACTAATGAGAGAAATTATCTATTATTTAAATGATAAAAATACTATAAAAACCTTAAAATCAAAATATGAGTGGCAAAGTTCAAATTTTATAACAATAAATGAATGGTTCTAATGAAAAATAACGTATGTTTTATTAAAAAAAGGACTTTTCCCAAAAGAATGGAAAAACGTTGAACTTGACATACAATGTTTTAAGGATTTAATTGATGCAAACTAAAGATCAGTTATTTTAATTATCATAATCAGAGTTATACGATACAACAAAAATTAATGGTGGGTTATTAGTAAAGTCTTCCCTCAAAGCAACCTTTGTTTTTGGCAAATAAGGTAGCATATGAATTTCATGAATATCCCACTAACCATATAGTAGTTTATTTTCTAACTTCGAGAAGCGAACAATTAACAATTAGTATAAATAAAAACCCAATGAGGTATAATATCATATATCATATATAACAGCACATCAGTCCGTTAACTGTAATTGTGCAATTTTGACCAAATTGTAAATTCTTAGAATTTTAGAATTTTTTAAAAATATTCTATCAATTTATTTAAAATATATCGATTTGTGGAGTTTCCTTTCTTGTACTACAATTTTTTTACAGTAAATATATTATAGAATAATTAATTTTCGTAAGCTTCTTTTTTGTGTAATTTATTTAGAGTAGATGTATTTCAAATGAATTAATTTGCGCAATATCCTTTCTTTTGTTATCATTTGCTTTCGATAAATGTATTATTGAATAATTAATTTTTGTGAAAGTTTCCCTTTTTGGTAATCTTTTTAGAGTAAATATATTGTAAAATAATTAATTTTTGCAAGTTTCCTTCTTGCATTAGAATTTATTTATGGTTAATATATTACAGAATAATTAATTAGTTTAATTTTGTAATTTATTTGCATTAAATATATTGTTACTTTATGAAATTTCCGTTTTTGGTTACAGAATGAATAGGATAAAGCCGGTTTTGAATTATTTCAACTTTTCTCAAGATTTAAAACACCTCTCATCATTTAAATTCTCCAACCTTATGTGCCTCTAAAGTTATCAGCAAAGACCATTGGCTCAAATTTGTTCTAGTTTCTGATTTTGCCACTGAGTGTCATTGGTACATGGTAAAATCACTTCCATATATTTCACTTTCACTATTTTTGCAAGTTGGTTTATTTATAATTTCCGCATCTATGCATAAGTTTTATTTTTATAAATATTCTCATGACTTTTTGAGATAGAGTTAATCCAATGAAATTTGTTACTTTGCTTTTAATTTTTGTAATAATTTTAATTTTTCTATGTCCGATGAACGAATAATTATTATGGACTTAGAAATATTTTCTGTATTTCTTTGAAAATAATCTATTTGTACTGCAATTATTTTAATTTTTTATTCTATTAATATTTTCAGCTCAATTATCTTACTTCGTACATTAAAAAGGGTTTGTGAATATTTTCTGCTTACCACAATTTTCTTCCACAAATATATTTTCACCTTGGCTTATTTTCATGTAATTCTGTTTTTATTTTCTATAATTTTAATAAGCAATATTGCAAACCAATATTCCTCCTTGGCTTATTTCGTACCTTGCTTATTTCTATTATGTTTTCAACTATCTTGTGTTGAAATGTTTAAAAGCAATATTGCATGCCAACATTCCTCCTTAAATTCAACTAATTTTTAAGGTAAAAACATAATTTTTGGTAACTTATCGTACACTAATTATTTCAGACTTTTGTCAATACAATCATTGTATTTTTTATTTTAGTTAAAAATATAAAATTGGCAGTATTTTAGCAATTTTATGCTATTTCAGTCTTACCTCAAAAATGACCCCTATCATGTATAGAAATGTGAATAAATCATTTGTATCTTACCAAATTATCACTGTTTTGAATGAGAAGTTACATTTTCATTCTTTATAACATATTATACGTATTTTCCTTCAAATTATCTTCGCTACCGGTAAAAGAGGCTCAGTATTTATGGAATTGGGATTGAGGATTGGGATGAGTTGAGATTCGAAGGGTTAAGGAGCACAATCTCTGAAGAAGATCATGAAAATTCATCTTCCTTTTAAGTAAATGTTAAAATGAAGATATATCTTTTTCTTACCATTCCTCAAATTTTATAGGATGAATTCATGGTACTTTTTAATTTTTTTTTATTTGTTTAATTTCTGGATGGCTCATCTTTTGTTTTTCATGTTACTGTGCTGCGTTTCTGTTTTTGCTTCAGGTAATTGACTAAAAGACATAATCCTGATATGATGATAAACATGCAAGATTCATACTTCCATTTTCACAAAGTATTTTCTCCCCACTTTCTTGGGCACTATGTCGTGTGATTTTGTTTAGTGAAAGTCTCTTGTAATTTGCTTCAGACCATCTACTAGATGGCATTGTCCAAATGTGCTGATGCACAAGCAGTGTTTTTACTTTTAACTTTACCATGAAGTATTTTTCCCACTTTCTTGTTAGCATTCATTTGTACAATTTTTTTTGATGAGATACTCAATTCATGTGATGAAAATTATTATTTTGAGTTTCTACTTTGAACATGGATTGTGAAAGTCAATGAATATTAACTCTTAAAACTTTGACGGTCGAAGACGAAAACTTTCAATTATTGCCATCGATCCCAAATGGGATAGGCAGAAGCACTAATGCAAATATATAGAATTCTTTTCCAAATTAAGTACTTTAATTGTGGTTAGGAGACTGAAATCGTATATTTTTCAGGAAAGCTAAAGAAACATTATTAATTGATTATGGCTTAACGAAAATGCATTTGAAATAAAGTTTCTTTATTGGGAAAATTGCAAATAACTTCTTTAAATAGTTGTTAAATAATTAGTATACTGGTACTGTCAAATCAAATTTACATTGGTATTTCTTTTTCCAGTTACACACACACACATTTAATTTGTTGCTTGAATTATGTGACACTATATGAATGGAATATCCTAAATATTTTGGTTAATCTATAATACCCGAATTTTTGAGACGTGTCGATGAGTTATAAAAATATTGTTGGAGGAATTTTGATGGATGGACTATTTTTTTTAGTGCCTATTTAATTTTTTTTCTTATTTTCATGCAAATGAAGTGATGTGATATTAAGTGTACATAGAAAGCAATATACACACTAACACACTAGTCAAACCATACCAATTTTGGGGATTAGCTAGTCAAATCTTAGTTAACAATTTGGTGAGTAATGGTGGACCTAATTTTAGTTATACTTTATTACTATTTTATCTTTAATTTTCGTGTGAAATTATTCAAAAAATAAGGAAGGTAAGTAGGAAAAGAAATATGATTGTGATAGGTAACAAAATCCCACCAAATATTTTGGATGCATAGGGGAACTAAAAAAGAGTTTTAAGCTGGAATTTTTGTGTGAAAGTTCCAGAAAATTTGGAAAATTGACTAAAAAGGAAATCAAGAATTTTAAGGCTCTAGCATTTTATTGTTTTTCAAGTATCTCCAAACCCTAGTATATATAGGTGGTTTAAGAAGAGAGAAAAATTATTTTATCACTCTAAAAGACTAGACGGTCATTCAAAAGGTGACAATAGGAAAGGAGAGAATTTTGAACTAACCAAACACGTTGATCTGGGGTGATTTTTAGTCTGAATATTATGTTCATCATGCATATAATTAGAAAATTTTTACACACATGTTATAGACACAAAAAACATGAATTTCGATAACCTAGACATGGATTGGTTTATGGACATGTCGTTGAACATGTGGAATTTGCATAGGAAATAATTGGAAGAGCGTATAGATAGAGTACATGAATTTCTTAAACATGTTGTGAACTATTCAAAAACTTTAAGGACATGATTGGTTGAATTTTTCATGATTCGAATTTGTGTGTGTATAGCTAAAAAGCATTTGAATATTTGTGAAAATGAATTTTAATAATTGAAATTGTAGAGAATGAAAAATAGTCAAACGATGCTTTAGCGCAATAGTCACAGTTATGTTTTGTGGCCACAAAGACTCCTCTCATGGTTGCAAGGGGCGTGTTCGTGAGTGCAAAGCGAGACCTTGAGGTTGGGTGAAACGCCCTACGGGCATGGTGCTAAACCTCAAAGTCATGAGGCCTAGATGTGGTACTAAGCAAAAGATTTTGCAATCTCTCGTGCAGTTGCAAAGAGCCATCTTGCAAGCGCGAGCCTCCTTTGTGGTCATGAGGAAGAGCAGTTGAGTGAGACCGAATGCTTTGCAGTTTGTTTTGCAGGCTCAAAGATATCTTTTGTAGTCACGAGACCTGTTTTCGCAAGAGCAAGATTTAAAAAGTGACAGAATGATGTTTTTACATAATTAAAGCTAAATTTTCCTATTTTCAGACTAAAATAAGCTTGAAGATGCTATGTTGGATTTAGCAAGAAATAGGAAATATTAATTGAGTAAACCTCAAATAGAAAAGTCTACTTTATGGGTAATTGAAAATTTGAAAGAACAATAAGATGGGATATATAGGATATACACAAAAACATATGAAAGAATAGGATTTCGGTTAAATTGAATATGAAATAATAAATTATTTGATTGAATAGGAAGTTAAATATCCGAAGAACCCATTGGTCAACGGGAATAGGAATCAAATAAGTAGTTATTTTTTGCTAGCTTTTACAAATATTTCTCAAAATTGCTTTTCTAATGTAATAGAAAATTTTTCTAGATGCCTTCAAATGTTATTCTTGTTTTATGAAAGTATGATTTTGACATGTTACATTTTTTGAGAAACTTAAAATATTTATTATTTTTCTTTAAAACCAAGATGTGAGTTATTTGCAAAAAAAAATTATTTTAAACTAAAAGATTTGAAATCGAAATACATGTAATAAATATAAAAAGCCTCTCATGTAATGCTGATAATAGCGTGAAATAAGTTCCAATCTTATCAATCGGGTAATAGATTGGAATCTGTCCAATCAGGTAAAAGTATTGGAGTTGGTAGCGAGTAAAGCTAATTGGTGATCTTACCAATTGGAGTATAGATTAGGATGCCTTTTAGTTATGGTTAAAATACTGGGGCTATGGCAACATAGTGTGACTCTCTTTAGTCAATAGTATAGACTAAAACTCTAATCAGTAAAAATAAATATATAAAGGTGTGTATTTTGAGGAATATCTTGTGAATAATAGGAATGATGAGACGGCTGGATAAATTTTCAAACGCTATGATTTTCATGAACTACTATTATTTAATTCAAAATGTAACTCATATTGTCTGTTTGAAAATGTGTTTTATACAAGTTGTTATTTTTATTTTCTGTTCACATTCATTGAGCAACTAAAAGACAATGGTATCATTTACTAAGTGGCTCGTCGCTCGCAATTTTCAAATGACATTTCTTGCTGAGGAAACTAATGAGGACAAGCTAGCATAGGGATAGTAGAGTAGAAAGATAATGATCTTTAACCTAGTTTATTTTATTTTGTTATTTTCACTGGCAAATAAAGCTTAACTGATGTAATAGTTAAGACATTTTATCTTCCACTACAAAATAGTGTTGAGATTATCATTTGAGGTATGATGTTATTTCCTTGCATACATTAATTAATATTTAATAGATTAGTTTGCTCTGTACCTGTTGTCTTGAGTATTTATAAGATTGTTCACAGTTAATATTGTGTCATGATCTCGAACTTAGTGCGTAACGTAACCTCTTTTTGTTATTACTGTCTTTCTTTGGTGGTATTGTGGCTGAAGAAATCTATTTCTTAACCAAGGCAATTTGTTCTTCTTCCTTTCATTTCCCAGCTTTGTTTAGCTTTCTTTGAGTTCATTAAAGTGGGGGAATGTAGTAGACTTTTCATTAAAGTGGGGGAATGTAGTAGACTTTCTCCTACGCTTCTTTTGAACAGGTAATCAAATTTTACAACTATGATTACCAATTCATTAAGTGTACAACACTGAGTTTGAAGTTGTAAGATGTGATCTAAAAAATACTAAATTCAGGAAGAGTAAAGATTCCTGATATTGTAGAATTATCTTATGGCTAAATTTTATTAATTCCTGTTAATTTTAATTTTTGACGAGTGTCCAAACTTACATTTGCTCTCTCTCTTTTCATTTTTTGGAGGAAAATTTCCTTTTAAAAGTCAGGTGGGGAAACATAAAAATCCATGTTAGTATTATTTAGCATAGAAATTTTTAAGATTTAAAAAACCGCGTCATGTTTGGATATAACCTTGGAACTTAAATTCCTAGATTGTTGTCTTTTTTGCAGGATAGCAGAGACAATCCACACGTGTATTTTAGAAAGTAAACGTAATAGCCCATATATCATTTTAGCATGTGTAAAAATATATACATAAGTTACAAAAAAAAATGAAAAATAAGAGGATACAAATTAAATTTAATTGGTCAAAAAATTTTCAGTTACTAAATTTGGCAAATTAAATTTACTATATTTGTCATTAAAATAGCATGAATTAAGGAACTAAAATTCCAAGGATAGAAAAAACAGAAGAAAAGAAGTCAAATTTAATTGGTTGATGCCATTTAATTTATCATATCAAATTTAGCTAATTAAATTCAAAATTTAGTTGGTACTAACCACCAAGAATTATGAAATCAAACAATTTTTAATAAAAAGATTAAGACAGTGTTTAGGTGAGCTTATTAGTTCTTAAAAATATCTTATAAGATATTTGAGAGTTTATAAACTCTTATTGTGTGTTTGGTGATTTTTTTTATAAAAGAATTTATAACCTCCAAAAATAAAATGTTTAGAATTTATTATCTCTTTAAAAGTAAGTTGGATATTTTTCACTTATTTTTAATTATCTTATAAGTTACTTCATTTTATATTTTACAAATAACATAAATATCTTTAAAATACATTTTATTAATAGTATTTAATTTATTTTCATTATTATTATATGAGAAAAATTATAATCAATTATAATTATACATTTCAATAAAATTTTATAAATTAGTTTTATCAAACTCTCAAGTAACTTATTTTTAAAATAAGACATATGATCTTATAAACTTTTAAAACATAAGCTATATGATCTTATAAGTTAGAAAAAATTAAACTTAGCCAACTACCGTTTAAGAAGGTAATATTTCATAGTAAAATAATAGAAAATCCCAACTATTAAGGCAAATAAAAAAACAAAAGAATGAAAATATGAAATATATGATTCTAGAGAAAAACAATAGATAGGCAAAGAAAAATTCAAACGATGGAGAGAAACGAAAGATTAAATTCAAAACATTTGATAAAAATGAAAAATAATAAAAAGTAAATTGGTTAATTCATATTTCGTGTGGGATATAAAATTTGGCAAAATAATTTCGTTAATACATGAACAAAATGAAAGTTAGACAATTAAGCAAGCTAACTACAATGGATTAAAATAAATTTAATAAAATAAATATTTCCTTGTGTTAAAAATTTTCAAATTTTTGAAATTTTTAATTCTTCTAAAAATTTGATTAGTAAATTAGAGTTTGATTTCATATGTCACATCAATTTGTGAGGATGGTGGCACGTTGGTGAGCCGAGCTTTGGTCTTGTATGTGCGCAAGTTCGTTGGGCAAGGCAGCATGCTTATTTAATGCATGAATTTAGAAAACCCAAAAATTAAGACAAACAAAAACTAAAAAAATTAGAGAAGATACGATTTCAAAAATGAAGTAAAATATTGTGAATTTAATTAGCATCAATTTCATTAATTTGAATAATTATTTGTCATTAAGCATAATTCATTAAAATTTTCAAATTTAAAATACTAGGAAGCTGAAAAATATAAACCTTGGACGCTTCTATTTTTTCGAAAAAATCTTAATTATTAAAACTTTGAAATTATTATGAAACTGATTTATGTATATTTAATTTAGATAACTTAAATCCGTAATTTTAGTTGCCAATTGAAGAGAGAGCACATGATTTTGGACTAAATTAATATGTTATATATTCATTTAGCTCCAATATTTCTTACTTATCTAATCAAATTTATACATAGATTTATCATTAAACTAAAATGAATTAAACTTTTATAAAATACTAAAATAATAAAAAAATTTGAGATTTGAATTTTTTTCCATTTTAAAATTGACGACACCATGTGTAGCACGGGTTTCATGCTAGTAGTACAATAATGCTAATATAAATTATAAATTTGCAATAGATTGAGAATTAAATTCATACTATTGGTTCTTAATTTTTTTGATTGCTTTCTTGAATCTGCTCTTTTGTTCTGCCATTCTTCATCCAGAATATATTTCACATAACCTTTTTCACAGAAATCAAGCTTCATTAGTTAAAATTTATTCAGCCACATTCAACTTAAATCATTGAACTCAACTTATACAAACAAAAATTACAACATGTCAGATCAATAAAATAGTTCAACGAATATATAAACTGGTTTAACACTAGACCTACTCTATGCAATTTTGCATATCAAATATAAACTATATATTTTTTTAAAATAAAATATAAACTATATTTAAAAGGAAATCGCTTCAAACTTGTACAGATATATGCAGTGAATTATGCTTCAAACTCAGTAGCAAGTACAATGTAGGAGAGTAGTGGAAATAGATTTAGGTACTAATTGTGGTGGCCTGATGAGGTTTTCTTTCAGAATTGAAATTTGGAACTCATTGTGACTTTATATATTTAATCAATGAGAGAAGTTATTTAAATCTTGAAAAGAGTTGGAATAATTCAAAAACAGCATATCTGCAACATTCTTTAACTAAGCAAAAAATGAAATTTTCACAAATTAATTTCTATACTATATTTACTATGAATAAATTATGACAGAAGAAGAAAATTTTTGGAAATTAATTATTCTATGATACATTTACTGTAAATAAATTACAACACAATAAGAAAAGCTAAACAAATTAATTACCTTATAATAAATTTAGTCTAAATAAAGTAAAACAGAATAGAAAAATTTAATTGTTAACTATGAATAAATTACAACACACGAAGGAAATGCCACCAATTAATTATTCTAAAATATATTTATTCTAATTAAATAACACAAAAAGAAAATTTAAATAATCAATTATTCTATAACAAATTCGCTGCAAATGAGTATTAACACAAGAAGGAAAATTGCACAAATTAGTTGTTGTAAAATATATTTACTTTAAATAAATTATAACGTAAGAAGAGATTTTTGCACAAAAACGAAAATTTCATTAATTAATTGTTATATATTACATTTACTGTAAATTGATTATATAAAATGTGGCAATGCTTTAGTCTAACATTTTTTTTTTAATGCGACAGAAAAGGAATTTGTGCACGTTAATAATTCTATTATATGCCTAGTTTAGATAAATTAATTAAATATTTTTTAAAAAATTTCAATATTTTGAAATTTCAAAATTTGGTCAAAATTGCACAATAACGGTCAACAAACCCGTTGCTATTGTATATTATGCGCGTGCACACACACACACACACACACACACACACATCTATACTATATTATTAATAGTTTAATACTAATTTAGTTATATATTATAAATTTACACCATTACCCTAAATTGAAAAAGATCAAATATATTTGAATATAAATACTAGTATACTATTACTTTTTTTTTTAAATACTATATCTATATCATATTATTATTGAAATAAAAATTTATGATTACACAATATAAAATTACACAATTACTCTTATTTTTAATTGTTTTATTTTTTCTATCATTTTATTTCTCCCTTTCTTTTTAACTTGATTTTTGCACATGTTTTTCATACCACAAGTTTTTCACGCTATGATACTTTATGTCATGAATTTAATAGCTGCACTTTATTTAAAATTTTCTAAAGTCATTTTTCATCTGTTCTTTTCTTTCATGAGTGCAAGTAGGTATCATGCCAGAAACACGTTTATCTTTGTTGGTAGAATTGTAAATTTCCCTAAATTTTCGATAAAGAAATAATGAATGTGTTGTGTTGTATGTATTATTTGGGCGGAATTTGTTGCTAATATATGTATTTGGTAGATTTACATACATATCTTTAATTTTCATAGTGAATATTTCATTCTTTTAGAAGCAATATTTTATGTTTTTAACATTCTTACATATAGTGAGTTTTTCTTTTAACATTTTTATTGATGTTTTGCATTTGCATGAAGTGATTTTAAATTTCAACAACTCATAAAATATTTTTTGTTTTTCTTTTATTTTCTTTTCTTCGTATAACATGCAATATTTTAAGAGTGGAATAATGATCATATTTGTTAATCTGGAAAGAGTTATTTTATACATCGAGGGACAATTTTTTCCCAATATATTACAATAAAAGTCTATCAAATATGAAGTGACAACATAAATTCAATTTATCTAAACATTTCTACTATACTTTGCTGACTACTACTAATTACGCTTATAGTTTATGTATCAAATTGTTAAGTAAAGGTTTCTTAATTAAATAAGTGACTTATGTCAAAAGTTTAGGAACAAATGATATTAAAAACAAAATATAATTATCCATGCATAACACATGTTTCACAATAGTTAAGAATTATGATGGACTAAGATGGATTAAATGAAAACAAATTCTGAAATAAACTAGCAGTTTAAATTAATCTATCTTCTAATGAAAATAAATTCGTCATTCAACTACAAGAGAATGGAAAACATTTGAAATGTTCAGTTTTTTGAAAAAAATATGAATTTTCAAAATTTTGAGATTTTTAATTCTTCTAAGAAATGTGAATGCTTAATGGATATACAATTTAACATATTAAATTTAGCTTATTAAGCTCATTTTTTTTTAATTATCATTAACCCAAAGAAAAATGGAAAGATAATATATAAAAAGATGCAACATTTAACTTAAATCAAATGTATATTCAGCCGACTTCAATTTTGTCTATTTAAGTATGTCTTTTGTTAAAGCATATTGAATTAACACTTTCAAAAATAAGAAACCAACCAAAATAGAAAAAATTATACTTTGGAATCTTTTGTCCTGAAATGTTAGTTATCAAAATTTTTGGAATTTTAATTTTTTGAAAATTTTTTAGTTAATATATTTTATTTAAAATATTTAATTCAATTTTAGTTGTCATTATAGCATAATGAATTAGAAAAATACAACGATACTGGCAAAGAAATATTATTAAAGGGTGAATTAAGACTACACTGTTTTATGTATGGAGAAATTGGCCCTGAATATCAGTTCTGTTGTGGACACCAATGTCTGGAAATGGCTTGAGCCTGCTAGATGCGCCCCCCCATCCTCTTTCATGTGCAACTGTTAAAAGCGGAAAACCATTCTTCTAACTAGAGTGGCTTGACGCTCAGGAAGGCCTTGGCAAAGAAATACCATCTTTTGATTGGTGGGTTAGCTTAGTCAATGCGGCCCGAGACGCGTTCGTTGACAAAACTGCAGTAGAATTTTGACATTTTAATTGAGCAAAGGCGAACTGAGATTAGATTTAATTACATTTGCGAAACTGACGAAATCCTTCTTATGAATTCAACGGTATTACGATAGGAATATTTTTCTAGGGTTCCTGCAAAAAATTTGGACGAAATACCAAAAATACCGTCCACTCAAATCAATTGAAGGTTTGATTAAATTAATGGACAAAAATATTCTGAGTAGTAATTCTCATGTGATGCTAGTGCAAGTAGAGTCATTTTCATAATCTCATATCTTTCTTTTTTGCTCTCTCTTTTTTTTTTTAATTTTTAACCCACTGGAAATGTGAGGGCATTAAAGTCATTTGAACTACTCTGGTGACCTTCTATCACATTTTTAAGTTCTAAAAGAAAGTTTTTGTAGTTTTTTGAAGTAAAGGGGGTGGGAATAACTAGACTTAACTTGAGGGGGTGTAGACGTAATTCACATAAAATTAAAAGACAAAAAGATAAGGAAATAATTTTGGTCTAAAATATATAAAACGTTGTATATTAAAGTAGGTGCAATCTAGCTTTTCCATCCAATTATATTCATTAAAAAATTTGTTATCAAATCAAGTTGTATTTAAATTTAAAAAAAATGGGATTCATAAAAATAAAAAGTATAAATTTTGAAATATTACATATTTTCAAACTTGGTAATACCATATATAGCACGAGTCATGGGCTAGCATATAATTATGTGAAGGGGTGAGTTTACTTGATTCTGAACAGAATTTCCAATTCTCATAATTTTGGAATTTTTTGGAATTTGTATTAGTATAAAATTTTTTAATTGGAAGGTGCATGTCTATTTAGTATATTAAATTTTCTTAATTACATTGTCTAATTTTATGTGGAACGTAACACAATAAAAATGCAGAAAAAGTTTAGGTTCAAAAAGAAAGAGGATAAGAATTTGAAACTTTATATGTTTATTAGTTTGCTTATTGGAATTACAATGGATTTAGAATTTTAACATCTATTGAACTTAAGAAAACAAAAATGAAATATTGAAAACAAAAAGGAAAAAGAGTAAATCAAATAATCTCAACTTTATATAATTGCGTAATTACATTTATTATTCTATTTACTTTCCTTATAAACTAGAAATTACCTATAATATATTTTATATTATCATTACATTAATTAATGTAGAAAATTATTTTAAATATCAGAATTCTTAAAAATTTAATTTTTAATATTCTAAAAAAATTATTAATTTATTTAAAATGTGAAAGGATTTTCTTGCTTAAGATTTTTTGAACTAATCTCTTGAAAAATAGACAAATAATTAATGTAAGTTTTTTTTTCATACTTTCCTATATAAATATTAAAATATTTCATATTTTCCTATAAATTTGATAAAAGAAAAAATCTCATTTCTATAGAAAACTTTAAAATGTATAAATTTTATTGGATCTAAATACTATGAAATTCAAGTGAAAAGCTAATAAATACTAATAGACGTGGCTGTTAGTTATATGCTCTTTGATGCTAAGTATTCATGTAATGTAGCGATATTAATTGTAAACATTAGTTTTACATTAAAAAGTATTAATATATGAAAATTTTATCCAAGCATATAATTTTGATTTGACATAAAGTATTGCAAATTATTGTATAATTGCACAAGGAAGTCATATTCAAAAGAGTTACAATTATAGATATAAGTCTTTTGAGTACATGATCAATAAAGCCAATTCGTGAGTCGTAAAATCTCCAAATGGGCGTTAAAGATATTGGGAACACTTGCATACATTGTGTTTGCATAGAAGGTGTCATATCATTTGGTATGTATATTAAGAACTCGTGTAAGATACATTATTGAGCAATTATGATAAAAACACCTTAGTACATGATCACAAAAATCAATGTGCAATTCTTAAAATCCCTAAATGGGCACTAGAGATATTAGAAAGACTTACATAACATGTGTTTGTATGGTCAGTATTATGTTATTTGGTATGAGATACTAAAAACACGTAAATGGATATATCATTAAAAAAATGATGATTTGAAGAACGAAATAGATACATAAAGTTTATTTTTTATTGTCAATGTCTTACTGCATAATCATTTTAAGTGCAAGTGAAACTTAAATCTAAGATGATATGGTTATCCTCTGCGTATTATTGATTTATGCGTCATTAGATCATTAAGAGCCAAATCAAGCTTGGTAGGTTATGAGCTTAAAGTGTTATTGGTTATGTTTATATAGAGGTATGTGTAGATTTTATAAAAGATTTGTCTCCTTATAAATGAGTAATGCATATGTTTTTTCAATTAATGTCTTATGTAATGAGAACTCTTAGTCAAGGTAATAAATAAACAGTTTTCCATGGACATTATCTCATGAGATACATTCCTCTAGTGATATGATTAAGTTAATGAGTTTGCTTGGTCCTCAATTTAGTTATAGCAATATAAAAAGCCTATATTACATAGTATTGTTGATCAGAAATGCTTTTTTAATTGAATCATTTTATTTTGATAGAAATTCAATAGAGGTCATAAGTTAGGAGTTATGTATATCCTTCAAATTATGTCTGTTGCTAAATAAGGCTACCCCATCAAAGTCACACACCAAAAAGCAAAGTAAGGGCAAGATGGTAAGTTATTGTGAGTGGTATAAGGAGACTTTACAAGTATAATAAACAAAATTATTGGAGCATAATGAGATTGGGCCTAAGGAATTTATTTGATCTTCGGTGTGTTTGTTGATAATGTGATTATCAATTAAAAATACAATGGGCTTTTAATTTAGTAAATGGGCTAATTAAAATAAAAAGTCAAGACATAATTTGACTTTAATTCTTAATTAAATTAATAATTTAATATGATTTGGACTTGAATTAAGATTAAGGTCCTTGTAGAAGATTGATTTGGCCCATTTCGTAACCGTTCTCATTAATTATTGAAGGAGTTCTTACCATATTTAAAGGATTGTGTCTTAAAACAAAAAATTCGGAATACAAATTCCAACCCTAAGAAACCTTCTGGCCACCCTCCTTCATTGTGAGAAGTGATGATTCACATGCAAATATATGAATTTGGAGTGCTATTGTGCTTTAAATACCTAAATATGAATCAACGCCATCCCAGTATTAGAACTTCAGCATTAAGTATGAATCAAGCACAGGGGAAAATAAATTTCATCTTAAAAAGTGCTATTAAGAAAAACATGAACCTATAGACAAACAAACAACAATTAAAGTAAACCAAAAGCCTACACAACAATTAAACAATAATTTAGGGTAACCGTTTTGGTTATTTGTGGAATTTTTTGTTGGCTATCAAGAATGGCTCTTTCAACCTTCTTTAGCAACCCCGTTAGCTCTTTTCATGCCATGAGTTCAAGCCAGGATCGGGCACTTAATTTTTTCTAGTTTAGTATCAAATGATGTTCAGCCTCGGATTAGGCAACATTTAGCCCTTGAAAAATTTTCAAGTGTGTTTGGCCCAAGATTGGGCAACCTTTAACCCTTAGAAAAATTTTGGGAGTATCTAAATCATGTTGAGAAACATTTATCCCTTTAGAAAATTTTGAGTGCATAGAGCCAAGGAACATGTAACCTTAAATAATTTTTCATTTATTTTGCATAGAATTTCTTTAAATTCATTACATTTGATGGTCGAGGAGTGCCTTTCTTAACATTTCTTATATTCTATAATTCTTTCCTGGTAACAATTTAAATTTTCTAAAAAGTACTTGCCACATTAACTTAAATTTCTTGTCGGTCGAGTTGTTTGCACCTTCTTCAAGGCATCTTTGCCAGAGCACCCCTTTACTTCACCTTCATGTTGAAGATTACTAATATCTTTTGCTTATATTTCATGTTTCTAAAGTGGATGGCTTGCTTATTTTTCTCTGTCAAATCCAATTCTTCCCTCATTATTTGCTTATTTTGACTTGACTTGTAAGGATAGATCTGATACGTCTCCTAACCTATTTTTACTAGGATCATTGTGCCTGCCTTAACAACAAACCTATAAGAATTTCGTTTGTTGTTGTGGTGGGGGTGGTCTGACATCCCCTAGTACTCTAAGAAACTCATCTACCTAGCTTGCAATGGCCTTCTCTAATTTTGTCCTTAAAGAACCCATAAGAATGTTCTATTGGTGACGTGTATCTATTCATTTGCTCAAGAATAGACTACCAAGTTAATCTTTTAGTGGATTTCAGATCCTCACACCAAGTTTGTACATTTTCCCTTGAAAATATTAGACTTCTTTTAAGATCAACTGTCTTGAATTCCATACCTTCATACTATGTTTTTTGACATGAATTTTATTCTTTATTGTATTGGCTACTAGTTCTACCTACACCTATATGGTAAAATAGTCTATGGCTATTATAAAAAGACTTCCTTTGCTAAGACACTACAAGAAATGGGCTCACTATATGCATTCCCTATTTGGCAATCGCCTATGTAAGATTGCTTATATAGCTCCGCTCTTATGATCAATAATTAGAGTGCCAGATTCTATGTATTTTATTCCACTTACTATCTATTCAAACTCTTGATTATTAGGTTTTTCCAATCTTTCTCCTCTAGTTCCACTGATTGTACCTCTATTGTGCATTCTATTTTTACCATAGTTTTTCCCCAAGGGAATCAACTTCCATAGATCTTACCCTTTTGGCCAATGCGTACGTCTGTGTTTTCTTCCTTGATGTCACATGAATTCTCTTATATTTTGGTGGTATGCCTTCGTTGCATCCTCTTTAACTTCAAACTCGTCACTTTAGTACTTCACAACTAGCTGTGAATATGAGTAGATCACTATGCTGTATATCCATATCTCATCCATTCTCATTCCTCTTATTGAAACATGGTGTTTAGCCTCATTGTTTGAGGCATCAAAGGTAAGATTTAAAGCACATTCCAACTTGTCTTGTCTGGGGCTGGTTATGACTATTCTTGCTCCACTCTTAGTTTAGATAGATAACCCATCAACATGTAACAACCATGGTTAAGAAGGTTGCTCCTCTTGCATTTCTGTTATAAAATCACTTAATGCTGTCCTTTTAGTATTTTTCTCTTGGCATAACATATGTCATGCTCCCCCAACTCTATTACCCATTTAAATATTCTTCTTGATCCCTTCATTTTTGCTAGCATATGTTTTATTAGATGATAAATGAATACTTTCACTTGGCATGCCAAGAGATATGACCTTAGCTTTCTTTTAGTCGTAAAGAGGGCCACCACTAATATTATGACCTTTTTAGTATTTGAGATCTGGACCAAATAGGGTCTTACTTGCATATTATATGGACAACTAATCGTAATTCTTCTATTTAATTAGCACCAAGCCGATTGCTATTTTTATGACTGCTAGGTAGTGATACAACTCCTCTCCTTTTTCTAATTTTTTTGAGTAATGGGTGCTAAGTTAAAAACTACTTGAGTTATTCAACACCTCCTAAAGATATTAGTTAGTCCAATCTAATGTTTTGTCTTTGTTTAGTAGTTGGAGGAAGGGGAGGCTTTTACTAGCTACCTCAGATATAATACCAACTAGTTGTGATTCTTCTAGTTAACCTTTGCACTTGTTTTACATTCCTAATTAATTTTTGGTCTATTCCTCTCTTTATATTGGACTCGAACTTTGTTAGCTTAAATTTCCACTTATGTTGCTTTAATACTGAAAATGTCTTAGTAAGATTAGCTATGTGATCGTCTTTGTCATTTTTTCCTTCTCTCTAGACTTATCCAACATGTCATCTACTACCTTCATATTTTCACATGATATGTTCACTAAAGTTTTTGTTCACCAACCTTTGGAATGCAGCCCTTGTACTATTAAGTGCTAGGGGTATAATGTAAGCTTTCTTTAAGTCTTCCTTATCTAGTAGAATCTAATGATACCTTTCAAAGGCATCCATCATACTTAATAGCTCAGGCCCCCCATTGAATCTACTTCCTAATCAATCTTTAGCCAAGGATAGTAGTCTTTGGGGTGTGCTTTAGTTAAATTTTTGAAGTCTATTTATATCCACTATTTTCCTCATGCCTTGGCACCGCCTCCACATTCAACTACTGCTTCAAATACTATACTTCTTTATTATGCCTAACTTTCTATAGTTTTTCTATTTGGACTTTAATTGTAGCCATCTTTTCTGGACTAGACTAACTCAATTTTATTTGTTCAAATTACTCTTGTTATTCACATTTAGCATGTGCTTTGCCATGGATAGGGATACTCCTTTTAACACTTAGGATGAGAATGCAAATACATTGGCTTTTTCTTTAAGAATTCTATAAATTTTCCTCTTTTTGGTTCTTCCTGTCTTGCTTCTATTGAAATAACTATCTTTGTGGAAAGTAGCTCTATGCTTAATAGCAATTTTTGTATTCTAATTGATCCAAAGTGGCTCCTAATCATTTGCCTTGTAGTTTCTTTTTAGCACACCAAATTGCATCTATTTAACATCTTCTTGAAGTCATTTGATCACCTTTCACTCTTTCTACCCATTCTTCTATTGGGAATTTTATGGCCATATGTTATGGTGATGTTGCCCCTTGGAACTTTGACAATGCTAGCCCTCCAATTATAGCATTATGGTGGATGTCATTTTATCTCAAAAAATTATATCAATTTTATTTTCCTAACTTCTTCCTAGGTCCATGATCATGGGAAAAGTGATTATTCTCTCTTTCGAATCCAAATAACATATTATTTTTTGGCTCTAAGTTTTCCTTTCATAATTTTTCATCTTGTCAACTAAGCAATACTGTCCACAAGGCATCTTGATAGTTTATAGTTAGCTATGGAAATTGTAATTATCATCGCAACTTAATGCGAAATTACCACCCTGTTTAAGCCTTATAGCCCAAAACAGACGTCAAGGGAACCACCATGATTATTATTGACCTTTACCTTTAACCTTTTTTTTACCATGATAATTATTCTAGCATAAGCTTTTCTTCCTCCACCATGTTGGCATTAACATTTCATACTGAAAAATCACTCTTTCTTAAGTGGTTCAAACCTCTTGTCATCATGCTCTAGTCTTTTGGTTTTCACCTCATGACCTCTACTCTAATAACAAATTCTTTAAATTATCCTTCCCTTATCACACCCTTGATTGTTTTTTGAGGTAAGCACAATCTTCTATAATTTTGCCAAATTTATTATATGAAATCTATGAAATCATGCCTCATGAGGGTTCTTAAGTAGGGTGAAGGATCCTTTTAGCCCATCAAGACTTTGTCTATTCTATCGTGGATAACTTATCAATAGTTATGGTTGGCTACACCACTTGTTTTTGCTTCCTAGTTGGTTACATTGTTTTCTCTCCTAATCATTTCCTACCGTGCTTTTTTCATTTTTGTGTATTTATTGGGACAAAGTAGGAACTTGTCAAAGTTTCAATATGGCTTCTTTACAAGTAATCTGAACGAAGATCCTTCTTTGATTTCTTATACTTTAACACCTCTTGACTAGCTAATGGTGTTTCCAAGGTGATTTGTGAGAAATACCAGACATAATCTCACAATGACTAGTCATCACCTTGTTTTTTGTTGAATAATGACCTAAACGTACACTTTAACCTCTTATTATTTTATATATGATGTAGAAAAATTGATGCAAAACTGTTGAAACTTCTAATGATCCCTACAAGCAACTAATTAAACCACTACTTGTGGAAACCTTTCGAAGTGATAAGACTACCTTGCAATTGACCCCATTGAAATATTGGTGTTGTGATGCTTGGTGCAAGATCTGTAGGAGGTCCTTGTAGGAGGTGCTTCAGAAGATAAGATGCTCCATTATACTTAGTCTTGTTAATTTCCCTAAAATTATATGGGTGTGGGATTACCAATAGTTCTAGGATCTCTCTACTGTCAATTGCCATACACATATCAACTACCATTCATTCCACATATAATTGTGTGTAAGGTTTTTTTTAGGACTCCTCATACATATTAGCTACCTTTCACTCTAGGTTTATTAGAGTATAAGGTCTTTCTAGGACAACCCTTCATTCCTTTTTAATTTCTAACCTGAACTTAATCTGATCGCCCTTTATTTTTGGCCAGTCTAGACAATGCTACGGCCCTTTCTTTCTAGCTAATGCCTAGTTTTTTCTAACCTCTAAAGTGCTACCTCGCCATTGCATTCACCATTATTTTCAGTTGCTCCATCAAGAACTACATCATATGTGATGGAAGAGTCTCCAGTTCATCGATAAAATTCAGTGATCTCATCGGTGGAACAGAAGGAAAAGGGTTAGATTTTCCTTCTTTCTTCTCTTATATTCCTTCTTGCTTCCTCAATTTTTTCACATCTTATTCCGTATTAGAGCAAATTACACAATTTTTTTTATTAGTTTCCCGTAAACGATGCCAATTTAATGTGTGCAAGAGCTGAAAATAGACTAAAAACATGGATTATGTTGTTTGTTTGTTAAAAGTGATAGAAAGAAAAGTGCTTATATATGAAGTTGGTGATTAACCAAACAAGATATTGCTTATGATCTCTATTCATATTATTGTTCACATTTAAAGTTATAATTACTTAAGACATGGTTTCCCTTACTTGAAATTTGTATTGCATTAGGCATGACCCTCCTTACATTTGTACTTTAGCAATACCAACATATTCCTTTAAAATATGCCTTCTAACCTAACCCGTAGCTTGAATATTTAGTGCTTTAGGTTGTGTTGACTAGGTTGGGTCAATATCACATTATTCTTTGATAATAAGCAAATGGAGAAATCAAGTCTTAATATTTGGAGGTGTGGCTTTATTAGCACCTTCTTTGGTGAGTTTGGTATTCTATATAACAAATCCTACTTGTTACAATTGGAAGATTTCTTTAGTGGTAGTAACAAAGCATTTGATTATCCTGTAGTTTGCATTTCCAAAGTTCACTTCTTAACTAACATGACTCATTGTACTTAACCCCTCATGATGGTTGTGTACCTTACTATGGCCTATGGCTATGCCAATACTTGTTTGTAGCTTACCTTCCAAGTTAAAGCTAAAATAAATTGTGAACATCTTCTAAAAAATATTTCATATTTAAAATCATGTGCACTAATGGATATGCTTAATTCTCTAGAATGAAAAAAAAATTAGGTTACTCTTTGGTGCTTACTTTTCATTAAGAATGATTTTTGAGGGCTGCATGTTCAATATGTTTATTATAGGGTTGCACTTGTTGCTAGTGGAGGAAATATTTTCCAAGGGGATCCTTGGGCAAGGAGTGGTGACCTTAACCATCTTTTGTTTGAACCTATATCCAGTTATCAATAGTCCAAAATACAGGTCTAGTGTTATCCACTATGGAATCATGGTGCGAATCTTTGTCTATTCCTCAATAATGCATAAGGAAATAAAGTAGAACCTTAATAGGTGGTTCCAATGGAACGACAATCCAAGCAACAGTAGCAGATGGTTGTATTATTGGCAATTCGTGAATGTAGATGATTGAAGAAATCTTGGGTCTACACAATGGCTCCTTTCTCTTGTAGCTTGTTGTAATAGACTTGGAAAAATAATAGTAATAGTAAGAGACTTGAAAAAATATATTGTCAAGGGACACTAAAATCGATTTGAAACTTTAATTTGGCTAAGGTTAACAAGAACATGGTAAAACCTTAACCTAGGGAAAATGGGATAACACTTGAAAATAAACTTAAAATTGGCCTCCCCTATTAAGCTTTTTATAAATAAACAAAAAATGCTTATCATAAGAGTATGCAAAACGCCAAATTATGTTGTGTGTTGGATAGTTGAAAGTTAAGCTTAAATATCAACATATTGTTTGTTTGTAGCAATATACTAAACTACAGTAATTTTCCATTCCACCTAGTCTTTGATGAAGTGATGATGCATGCTAATATGCTTTGTCATTCAGCATGTTAGAATACTTTGACAATCACAACTTGTAATAAGCTGTGCTATTTATATGTAGATAGTCATCTTAACATCAGTTAAATGTGGCTCTTTAGGCACCACTTGTAGGCACCACTTGATAACAAGTATACCCTCCCATAATAAAAGCATACATCTAGCTTGATATAAAATATATATGGCAAGTTTCCAACCATTATTCTATACAGATGACATCAAGTGGCTTATAATGCTCATCCTTGGTCAACTTGTCATGTACAAAAATAGGACTTCAAACATGATAAGAATTTTTCAATCCAAACCGCACCACAAGTTTTAGGCATACTTGTCTTAAGATATAAACATCCCATCAATGCTTTGCTTAATTTGAAGAACCAAAAGTAGGTAAGCTTACTAACTATATTCATTTCAAACTCCTTCATAAGTGTAACAAAATTGTCAATTAGTTTTGGTGATGTAGATTCAAAACATTTGCAACCATATAAATGTACAAGACATTTATCTCCTCTTTTTGTCAAACAAACGAAGTTGTATCTGCTCTCCCTCAATCATATTTCCTTCTTTTAGCAAGAATTTGTAGCTCTTTCGTACTATACAAAAGGTGCTAGTTTTAGTTTGTACAAATGTTGTGGATTGTGTGTATCCTCAAAACTGCTTTGGTTGTTCAACAAAAACCTTTTTAACTAGAACATAATATAGAGAGGTGTCTTTCAGAATAATTTGAAATCTAACCTTGATGCTACAACTAATAGTAGTTGGATAGACTTAATGTGAACTATTGGTAGAAAGGTCTTATAGAATTCTATTTGTTTGGGAAATTAGTGTTTCTATATTGCCTTTGGTGCTTCCAAACTCATTTTCTTTGCTCACATCCTAAGACCGAGACCATGACATAGCAGTATTTGCGAACCCATTCAGTGAATACCAAAGCCAAAATGTAAATAGAGCAGTTAATCCATAATGTAATTTAACAACCATTCCAGAAATAACATGATATCTAAGACAATAGTCTCTAATCTCAATAACCCAGTGGACGAACAAAAACCTATCTATTACATCCAAATGTCTCTAATGAATAACATAAAAGAAAATAAAGCTAGTGCAATGATGTCCTCATCTTAGATTTGGGTTTGCCATTCCTAGGTCTATCCGTGATCATATGTTTTCTGAAAAATGTTAACTAATGGTGGTGAGCAATAAGTCATCCAGTAAATGATAATGCTTATCTCTTTATTTTCCAAAAATAGATGTGAGCAAGGGAATAACGGTTGCAAAAATATATGGTTGTATAAAATAGTCACTTTCAGAAAAGTACAAAACCACGAAGATGTTCACATTATATTTTGAAAGAAAGTCACAATTAGACGTTTCATTTCATCATTCTCATGTACCATTTATTCTTGTTTCTCAGCTAACTCATAGTCATGTATACTGTGCATGCTCTCTACTAATCAAGGCCTTAGGTTATGCTCTCCTAACTAAGGAAGGCTTATGTCTAATTTAATCGTGTTTCTGTGATCCCATGGCTTCAACCGTACTTGGGAGGTATGCTAATTTGCTTTATCCAATTGGTAGGGCCAAGTATCAACTTCACCCATTGTCGATCCCAATCTTCACCTTGATTGGGTGGATCCCAATCTATTACCTGATTGGTAAGGTAGAACTTATTCCTCATACTCATTGGTAATCACTTTAGTGGCTATTATGTTCTTGTTATATGTATTCAATATCCAATATTTAGTTTAAAATCATGCTTTTACAAGCAGCTCACATCTAGGTTTCAAAAATAATGCTCTCATATTTACAAATCATCAGCAAATTCCTTACTTTTGCAAATAGAAACATTTAGAAACTTTGAAATGCATACAAAATATTCAATGAAACAATAACATTGGTTTAAAAAACAAAAGTAAGATTTGGTGAAGTGTCACCACTTACTTGTCACTTAGCTTAGCTAGATAATAGGCCTTTGGTTACTCCCTCTCGATTGTCTATTCAATCACATATACAATCCTCATTTAGTACTTGATTTGTCTAACAACTCATGACTATAAATGCTTAATGTGTGTCCTGTGTGTTCGAACTAACTTGGACTTTTTCAGTTGTTACTTCTCATATTCCATTATGTACATTGTCGCTTTATGCGTAATTTAGTCCCTAAATTAGATAATTCGGCATAAATCACACCATCATGTAAATTGTTCAGTGGTCACAGTCAGGCCTCATGACCGCAACATCTAGGTTTGTGACAGTGGGGTACTGGTTCAAGTTCGTGGCATTCAACCGTGGAACACACTGGAATTTCCGCTATCTTTCCCATGATCACGACGTATTATTTTGCGACTATGATATTAGAGTTTGCAATTGTGCCCTTGGCCATAAGGTGTTTTGGAAATCTTGTACTCGGGTCCACAATTGTGGCTAACTTTCCCATACTCGTGCTGCCATGTTCCACGATGCAACTGCAATCGCGGCAACGTGTAGGTTTTTTGCACAGAGCATTGCTCGAATGATTTTTCATGCACAATTAATTTCCAATCAACCAAAACTCAATTCTACCCTTATTTTCAAGGTTTCTAAGCATGATTTTATGCATTAGAATCTATGGAAATCATAACTACATGTTTACGTGATTTTGAAAGTTTCAAGATAAGTTTCAATTCAACTACATAATATGCCAACACATAGTTCCTATAACTTCTACACATAACTACACATCCCATGACAATTTTCTATCATTCAACAAATTTAGGCCATCAAAATTCATGTTTTTTTGAGTGCCTATACATGTAAGATTGGTCATCCTACATGTGTGCATGAATAATGAATGATTTAGTGTGGAAATTACTTCGCAAATATCGTGTTTGAAGAGCCAAAAATTCTCCACAACTCTCTACGAGCCGTCACAATTCCCAAGGCTCAGAATAGGGGTTTTCAACCCTTCAAATCACTATTTATAACTTAGGTTAATTTGTGTTTGCATGGCATTAAAATTTTTAGTAGTTTAGGTCCTTAAAATAAATTTCCCACTTTTTAGATTTTGGCCTATTTTCCACCCGAATTTTCATGGTTTTAAACTCTAGTTTTCTGATTTCTAAGGCTTGGGAATTATTTCGATTAATTTATTAAAACATGTAGCAAATTTTCACCACCTAAAAATGCCAAATTTCCTTTTTAGGCTTCCTTATTCAACTAGTAGCAATCATCTGAAAATAATATAAAGTTGTAAATAAAAAAGTAATTTCCACTATAATTCAAGAAAATTTTAGTCAAAATAATGTTTCATGATTTTTGAAAATTTAGGGTATTACATCCTCTCCTTTTAAGCAAGTTTCGTCCTTGAAACTTACAATTACAATCTTAAGTAAACAAATGGGGGTATCTTTTTCTAGTATCCTCCTCTAACTCTAAGATTGCCTCGTACTTAGAGTGGTTTGACCATTGCACTTTTGCATAGGGTATTGATAGGTTCCTTGAATTCCTATCTTTTTTGCCTATTATTGGGATTGGGTGTTCCTTATAAGTCAGGTTCTCATTCATTGAAATTGGTTCCAATTTAAGTATGAGGCTCGGGTATGGCACATACTTTCGCAACTGTGACACGTGGAACACATTACGCATCCTTGCTAGCTATGGGGGTAGTGCTAATCAATTTGCCACTTCTCCAACATTTGCTAATACTTTGAAAGGTCTAAAGAACTATGGACTTAACTTTCCTACCTTGTTGAACTGCATTGCACTGTAGGTTGGGGAAATCCTTAAATACCTTTGTTTGCCAGGCTGAAACTCTAATGGTCTTCGCTTCAAGTCAACCCAACTTTTCTGCTTATCTTGGGTCCCCTTCATTTGCCTACGGATGACTTTCACCTTCTTAATCATTACTTGTACCAATTCTGGACCCATGATTTTCCTTTCACTAGCCTCATCCTAGTAGATTGGGGATTAACATCTCCTTCCATACAGTGCCTCATAAGAAGCTATTCTTATGCTTGTGTGATAGCTATTATTATAAGAAAACTCTACTAGTGGCATGTGAACACTCCGTGTTCCCTTAAAATCCAAGATATACACCCTCAATATGTTTTCTAGTGTTTGGATGGTTGATGTAGATTGCCCATTCTTTTGTGGGTGGTATGCTTTGCTTAAATCCAATCTTGTCTTTGTTGTTACTTGGAAGCTCTTCTAGAAGTGAGACACAAGTCATGGGTCTCAATCAGACCTATGTAACCTCACTATGTTATCAGTATACACTTTCGCTAGCCTATCTAGGGTATATGTTGTCTATATGGGAAAGAAATGTGTAGCCTTTGTTAAAAGATCCACAATCAGCTAAATTACGTCATAACCTTGCGGTGTCCACTGTAGGCCTATGATGAAGTCCATGGTAATATGGTCTCATTTCCACTTGGTTATGTCAAGCAATTGAAGGTAACCTCCCAGACGTTAATGTTCCGCCTTAATCTTCTGATAGGTCATGCATCTCATCTTGTAATCCATGATTTTTTCTTCATTCCATTCTACTAGAAGTTCCTTTTAAAAGGTCCTTATACATCTTGGTACTTCCCAAGTGTATTGAATACCCTGATTGTTGTACCTCCCACAAAATTTAGTCCTGTATCTCTTTGACATCTAAGAACACATAGTTTTCCCTTCATGTATACAATTCCATCTTCTCCTAATTGGAAGTCCAAAGGTCACCCTTACTTGATTTTGTTTTTTAATTCCACGATAGCAGAGTCAATTGCCTGAAACTTCTTAACCTTGTCGATAATTAAAGGCTTGTCATTAAGATTCACCAATGTCCCATTGGCTTGACAATCTCCAAACATAGTGAATTAAGTTGTCTAGCCAACAAAGAGGCCAAAGAATCAGCTCTTTACCTACTTAAAGCATCAACCACTTGTTTAGCTTTTCTAAGTTGGTAGTTTATAACTAGATCGTAATTCTTAACCAGTTCCAATCACTATCTTTGCCTCATATTCGACTCCTTCTGCATAAAAATGTACTCGAGACTTTTGTGGTCCATATATATTTTGCACTTCTCGCCGAATAGGTAATGTCTCCTTATTTTAAGGGTAAACACCATAGCTATTATTTCAAGGTCATCAGTTAGGTAGTTCAACTTATATGACTTTAGCTGTCTTGACACACAACTGATGACCTTTTTGTGTTATGTCGGTACACATCCAAGCCCATTCTTACTAGCATCATTGTAGATAGTAAACCTATCGCCTTCAATAGGTAGGGCGAGGCCTGGGGCTAAGGTCAATTTCTCCTTTAATTCTATGAAGCTCCGTTTGTAGTTCGAGGTCCATTCAAACTTTCTTCATTTCTATTGCAATAGAGCCAATGGTGTGGAAATCTTAGAAAACCTTTCTACAAACTCTTGGTAGTCCTCTGCAAGTTCTAGAAAACTTCTCATTTCTATCACATTATTAGGTCTGGGCCATAGCAAGATGGCTTCAATCTTCTTGGATTCTACCGATACGCCTTCTTTGAAGATCGCATGGTCCAAAAAATGCCACACTTCTAAACCAAAATTTGCACTTGTTAACCTATTCTTCTATTATAGTCTATAGTACTATCCTCAAGTGCTCCTCATACGTCCCCTCACTCAACAAGTACATCAAAATATTATCATCAAACACTACCACAAAATTGTCTAGATATGATTTGAACACTTAGTTCATTAAATCCATAAAAGCTGCTGGGGTATTGGTCAGCCCGAAGGGTAGCACTAGGAACTTAGAGTGTCCTTACCCTTTTTGGAAGGCCATTTTAGGTATACCTTCGGCCTTTCTTTTTAGTTAGTTGTATCCAAGTCTTAAGTTATTTTTGAAAAGACATTGGCCCTTTTTAATTGGTTGAGCAAGTTATCGATTCTTGACAATGGGTACTTGTTCTTGACGGTTACTTTATTGAGCTCATGATGGTCAATGCACAATCTTAAGCTCCCATCTTTCTTCTTGAAAAAAACTACTAGAGCCCCCTAAAGTAATGCTTTTGACTCTATTTACTTCTTATCCAACAATTCATGCAACCATAAATTCAACTTTCTTAACTTGACTGGAGCTATCCTGTATAAGGCTTTTGAAATGGGTGTCGTATTTAGATTCAGGTTTATCTCAAACTCAATTTTTCTATCTAGAGGTGGTATAAGTAGGTTATTTGGGAACACATTAGGGAATTTCCTAACCATTGGAATATCTTTAAACTTTGCTTCTCATTTTCAACATTGACAACATATGCAAAGTAGGCTTCACATCTTTCCTTAATGGCCTTCTTTGCCTTGGCCACTAATGTGTGTCGCTAACACACCAAAATTTAAATTTATAATGACTAATACTGAGTAAGTACAAGTGTCGTATTCACAAGGAGGGTTTGTATGTCTATTGATTTAATCGAGTTCTTATTAGTTGGGCTTTAAGAACAGAGCAAAAGAAAAGAAATGAAACTAAAAGCCAACACTAAGAACAAAGTACACCAGATAAAAGTATTGGAGTGCCAAAGATTGAAGAATCTAGCCACTTGTGTTGTGTGGGTTTCTTATGCAGGCTAAATTACATTAATTATCAATTTAATTGCATTGGTTACAGATTATTAATCCTAAAATTTACAGAATATTCTCCTGAATTTTTCTATAGCTTTAACTCCACATTTAAGTGGGTATTCTTAGGCTAAATAGAGTTAAGTGTTCAAGTTGGTTATTAACAATGGTTTCCTACATTAACTCTATGATTTGACTCCTATTATTCTCACAAAATTAGTGTTCACAAATTGTCTGTTTAGTGTACAAATTTTATTACTGTTATTCTTTGCATTGCCACAAATAATTAGAGAAGTGGCCAATCTTCCCTAATTACTATCCAAATCCACAATTATGAATAACTATGCAAAGATAATTAATTGGAATTCATATGCACATCATACACCAAATACAAATACAAGCAACCAAAAAAGGATTTAGAAATTCATAGTAAATTCAATAAAAATAGGTTCTAAATCATTTATCATCTAAGCAAACATCAAAATAATAGAAAAAGCTATGAATACTTATTCCAAAGAGTTTGCTTTATGTGGAAACAAATTTTCTTCAACTTTTGACATGGATCCCTCCTTTTCCGAGCTTTAATCTTGTATTCCTATGTTCTAAGATTTGAAAAAGAAACTAAAACCTAAAAAAAAAATAGAAAATCTCCCCTTTTCAGATGCATGGATCTCCTATTTATAGGCTAAGAAATCCTAAGAGACATGTATAAGTGTGAAAAGTCAAAAAAACCATTGAAAATTATGAAAAACGAGGGTTGAACGTTTCTGGCACCAAAACGCCACAATTGTGCCGCCAGGGACCACATTGTGGATTTATGGATCAAAATCTTGTGATTGTGAATCAAAATCATAGAAATTCGAGAATAGGTTGCGGTCTAGTTCTGCGATTGAGGAACACCTTCCCCCGATCGCGGCCTTGATTGTGGAAATTCTAGCAGTTGACTACTCTAGCGGTGTACATTCTTTTGTATATAACTTCTTCGTCCAATGTTGGAGTGACCTAATTTGTGTGCCATTGGAAAGCCAATTCATTTGCTTTTATTCCTCAAAGTTTTTGTTCAATTGAATGCTCCTCCAAAATGCGGAATCGTTTCGAAGTCATTGATCCTTCAACCATGATAACTCTCATTCCAAAACACATGCATGATAACATTTAATGTAATTCATGTATGATAATGTATTTTCTTCATTTTTATTCACATGAATGCATAAATTAAGAATAAAATGGGTACAAATATGTTTATTATTTCACATGTTATCAGCCACAAATGTAAAGAAATTAAGTTGACTAGCTCTATCTCGAACACTCTCATCAAAAGAGAAACCTTCGCTTGTAAGAGGGTGAAAATTCACAACCTTGTTCCTACAATGCACATGAACAAAGCTTTTAGCTAGCTAATCCATTCCCAAGATTACATCAAATTCCTTCATCTTAAGTCGAATAATAAACTTATAATTCCCACCAAAATTCAAGTTATAGTCCTTATAAATCAAACTAGCTACTAAGGTTTCACCTTTAGGGGTAGCTACTCTATACGGGTTGTTTAGTAGTTCAAGCCTATGGTCTAAACACTTGGTGAATTTCTTAGACACAAAGGAGTGTGACACACCTTATCAACTAGAGTATACGTATTGAATTGGTTAATAGTAATGTTACTTGCCATAACATCCTCTGCATTGTCCACCTCTTCTTAGGTTGTAGCAAATATCCTTGCACTTCACCTAGGTTTTTGATTAACCTGATAAGGTCGAGGGTTATTACCACCGCTATTGTCATTGCCATTGTGTGGGTTGCCATTGCGGTTGGAACTACCTTAGCTGTCCCAATTAATGCCATTGTTAGTATTGTCACCAATTGGGGTGGTGTTTCTCGCTTTGTTTGGGCATTTGGCTACTCGATGTCCATGCTACCCACAAAACAAATAGGTGTTAGTGATGCGTTTGCATACACCCGAATGTCAGCATCTGCTAGTGTTGCATTTTGGCAAGGAGGGCATCGTCTTGTTGTTCCTTGCCTAATTGGTTTTTTGTTCTTATTGGGCCCACTAGCTAAAGATCCTCAGGCCTTAGGGTTGTTGCTTGAGGTTATTCTTCACTTTGTGCTTATTGATGTCTACTTTAGCTCGGATAGTTGCTTCAAGTAGTTCGTCAATGTTGTGTGCCTCATAGAAGGCCAAGGCCATCTATAATCACCTCTTCAAACCTTTGGTGAATTTGTGCATTTTCAGTTTGGGATTTGCCATCACTATAGGGGGGTATTTACCTAAAGCATGGACTTGGCAAAGTATTTCAGCATTGACATGTTTGAGCATTAAATTAGGTTGTTGAACTCCACCCTTTTTCTGAAGGTGAAGTGTATTTGGGAAGAAGTTATTTAAGAAGGCCTCTCTGAAAAGGCGCCGTGTTACTAGCCTTTCTTCAAGCATAGTCAGTGAGACTCCTTTCTACCAGAGGGTGGCCTCTCTTACTAGGAATGGAATGGCCACCCTTGGCCTTACATCCATAGGCACCTCCATCAGTTCAAAATTGTCTTTTATTTCTTTCAGCCATTTTTAAAATATTTCAAGGTCATTGGACCCATCAAATGTTAGCACATGTGCTTTCCGTAGTGCCTCATAGTGTGCCTTGGTCTTGCCAATAGGTTGGGTTAGAGCCTAAGTAGGTGGTTGTAGCTACATGCCCATCACTTGTGCTACCACTGTTGTAATGGCAGCTAGGTCCTCTTATCTCAAACTCATTTTCTCTACAATCGATTCTAGTTGAGGTTGCAATGGGAGTGGACGTGGAGGGTAGGCATGTGCTTTTTCTATCGAATCCTCTCTAAGGGCAATTTAAGTTGGGTTTTGAGCAACACAACGGGGTCTGCCTACCATTTTCTTATACAAAAAAGGACTTTTGGTCTTAGGCTAAAGATAAATGTTATTAAATACACATGTTAAGGAGGTAATATATGGGCACTACAAGAAGTGAATAACATATATATTATAATATAGGAAAGAAATTTCACAACTTAATCCATCCATATCTTAGGAGGAAAAAAAAATGGAATAAATGAGATATCTATCTTATATCTTAATGTCACAAACTAATATCTCAATTAGTTAATCTTGCCTAGCTCATAGCTTTAATCTAAATTCCCTTCTTCTTTGGTGCATCCCTATCTATTACTATGTCTTTTGGCTCTAGTTCCAGTGCTAGCTCTTGTACCCCTTTTGGTGCCTCTTCGTTTTCTCTAGGTTCTTTCTCCAGAAATTATGTATCATGGATTGCAACTTGTCATTTTGAAATTTGAGTTAATTCACATAGAGCACAAATCCATGACGCTCATCCTAAAGCTAGCTTATGCACCACTCATACACTATCCTAGATGCCTTGTGTGTTCATACAAGCTTCACATGTTGTGCCTCCACTTCATCCAATTTTCGCTTAAGCAAGCGATTATGTTGATGCATCTTCGCATTCACTTCTTTCAGTTCTTTATTTTTAGTCTCTAACCTAACCCACCATCATTGGGTCTCTAGTAACTCAATAGCTATAGTGCCAAGGTGAGTCAACATGACAAGAAAGTACTTCTTATCCTTTTGCAACAAGCCACTCCTTCCCTTGGGCATTCACTCATAGGAATCGCTACTTCCATCCATTTCATTTTTCAAGTCACAATTCTAAGGCAAAATACAAATCAAATACTTCATATGCATGTATAATGTGAGCTATTGATTTCTGGGGTCTTCAATAAGTGATTTCTAGAGTCTAGTCTAGGTTATACACTCTAGGTTCTCATCATCAAAATTTAGGCTCTGATGCCACTTCTATCACGTCCTAAGCCCAAGATCATGATACAGAAATATTCACAAACCAACTTAGTGAATACCAAAACTAATATATAAATAGAGCAAGTAATCCAATAATATAATTTAACAACCATTTCTAAAATAACATGATATCCAAAATAATAGTATCTAATCTCGAGTACACAATGGAAGAGCAAGGACTTGTCAATTATATCTAAATGTCTCTAATGAATAACATAAAAGAAAATAAACCTAGTGCAATGGCATCCTCATCTTGGATCTGGGTTTACCATCTCTAGGGCTATCCCTCATCATATGCTTCTTATGCAAACTATTAACTAATGGTGGTGAGTGATAAGTCACTTAGTAAATGAAAATACCTACTTATTTATTTTTAAAAAACAAATACAAGTAAGGAAATAATTGTTGCAAAAATGCATATTTGTATAAAATAGTAGGTTTAGAAAAGTGCCAAAGCCATAAAGACATTCAAGTTACATTTCAAAACAAGTCACTATTAATCATTTCATTCATCATTCTCATGTACCACATTTATTGGTGTTTCTCATCCAACTCATAATCATGTCCGCTATAACATGCTTTTCATTGATTAAGGCTTTAGCCTATGCTCCCTCAATTAAGGAAGGGTTGCATCGAATTTGGCTTTGTCGCGGTGGCCCTCAGGCTTCAATCTTGCTTAGGAGATATCCTAATCTACTATGACTAGCAGAGTTAAGTATCAGTTTCATCCACTAATAGTTGCAATCTTCACCTCAAGTCGGTGGATCTCAATCTATTATTTGATTGGTAGGACAGAACTCATTCTTCATGCTCATTAGCAATCACATAAGTGGCTATTATGTTCTCGTTACAAGTATTTGGTATCTAGTATTTAGTTTAAAATCGCACATTTACAAGTAGTCTACATCCAGATTTCAAAAATAAAGCTTTCAAGTTTACAAATCTTTAGGCAAATTCTATACTTTTGCAAATAGAAACATTTAGAAACTTGGTTTGAAATGCATATAAAACATTTAGTTAAAACAGTAGCACAACTTTAGAAAACAGTAGCAAAATTTGATAAGGTGTTACCATTTAGTTGTCACCTAGCTTAGTTGGATATCACATCCTTCAGTTAGTGCCTCTCAATTACCAATTCAATCACATATATAGTCCTTATTCAGTACTTAATTCATCTAATAACTCATGCTTGTCAATACTTCATGTGTGTACTACACATTTGGAGTTACTTGAACTCTTTCAGTTTCATTTTTTTACATTTCATTATATCTTATGAAGTTAGTTTATGTCTAATTTGGTCACAAAATTAGATAATTTGACTTAAATCATACTATCATGTAAACTGTTCAGTGGTTGTGGTTAGGTCACGTGATCACAATGTCTAGGTTCGCGATCATTGGGTCTTAGACCATGCTTGTAGCATTCAACCGTGAGACACATTGGAATTTTTGCTATCTTTCCTGCGATCACGATGTCTTGTTTCGTGACCGCAATATTAGAGTTTACAAACATGCCTGTGGTCCTAGGGTGTTATGGAAATCTCATGCTCTGGTCTACAACTATAGTTAACTTTCCTATATCCGCATTACTGTGTTTCACCACGTGACTAAGACTGCGGCAATGCCTAATTTGCATGCACAACATTGTTCGAATGATTTTTCATGCACAATCAACTTCCAATCCCCCAAACTTGATTTTACGCTTACTTTCAAGGTTTCTAGGAATGATTTTATGTATTAGAATCCATGGAAATCCTAACCTACATGTTTATGTAATTTTTGAAAATCTCAGGATACGTTTCAATTCAACTATATAGCATGCCAATACATGGTTTCTATAACTTTGACACATAGCTACATGTTCCATAACAATTTTCTATCATTTAACACATTTAGTCCATCAAAATTCACTTTTTTTTGAGTGCCTAAACAAGTAAGATTGATCATCCTATATGTATGCACGAATAATTAACGATTCAGCATGGAAATTACCTCAAAAATATCATGTTTGAAGAGCCAAAATTCTCCACAACTCTATGTGCGATATCACTATTCCCAAGGCTCAGAATAGGGTTTTTCAACCCTTTAAATTACTATTTATACCTTAGGCTAATTTTTGTTTGTGTGGGATTAAAATTCTTAGTAGTTTAGGTTCTTAATAAGTTTCCCACTTTTCAGATTTTTGGCCTTTTTTCCACCCAAATTTTCATGGTCTTAAAGTCTATATTTCTTATTTCTTAGGCCTGGGAATTATTCCCATTAATTTATTAAATCTTGTGGCAAATTTCATCACCAAAAAATGTCAAATTTCCTTCTTAGGTTTCCTTATTCAACCAGTAGCAATTTCATCGAAAAATAATATAAAATTGTAAATACGAAAAATAATTTCCATATAATTTCACTAAATTTCATCAAAAATAATGTTCCATGATTTCCCAAAATTTTGGGGTATTGTAGCTTTGTTCTTGAAGACCCACTTAGTCCTAAAAACAATTACACCTGTTGGTTTTTCAACTAATGGCAATACATTATTCCTTAGAAATTAGTATAATTTTCCTTGCCTAGCAACCATAGGAAATTCATCATGTAGTGATTATGTTAACATTTTTTTGGTTAAATGGATAAATTAAGGAGTGCGCATGCATAACCTGTATTATCATGGTAACTGATCTACTTAATGACGTTAGTTCTTCTCTTATCATTGAAGTAACTACTTATGACTATGACAAGGTGATTCCTTTTGATTCTAGATGAGGAATCATGAAATTTTATAATTTGTGTAAGTGCCTCACTTGATGTTCCTTATTGTATTCTAAAATCTAATGTAACATTCTATTTTGAGGCAAAAGTCTCATCTCAAGTATGTTCAATGTTGGCAATCAATCTCAAATTCTAGTTGTTATCTTCAGCTCTTTATTTAATCTTTTTTGAGAATTGTACAAATTGTATATCAAAATCATCAAGTATTGCATTAATTAATTCAATCCTACTTTTTTGAACATTGTAGACTTAACAAGCATCACAAGTTAAGGAGTAACTGAAAAATATCCCTCATCATATTCATCTCCATAATATATTTCTTGAGTGATGTGCACTCTCAATGCATTACACACATAATTCAATAGTGCTAAAAATAATTCAATTCAAATGTTTTGACACAAGGTCTGAGCAGCAAATAAAATTTTCCATTCATGGACTTAGAAACAAAGATAATCACAATTTTATTCATCATAAATTCAAAACCGAAGAATAACAAAGTAGAGGAAAGGAAATTTATTCTAAACTATTGTTTTGAAATTATCTTTTTCAAGCCTTTCAACCACTTAAATTCATTGTTTTGATCTCTTGCCAGAAAGAAGAGCAAAATTATGTCCGAGGCCCAAATTATTAGAGAATAAACAAGACAAACAATGTTTAACATGACAATTTATAGAGTTTAGCAAAACAAGGAATGGAGGCCAAAACCTTATACTTTGCTTCAGTATAACTTACAACAACTACAATGCACCTATTCAATTTTGTGCATTCTAGTCCATCTCCAAGGAAGATCTAATATCTTGTTATTGGCATTTTTGTGTTAGGAGATATCCCTTGATCACTATCTGGACACCCTCTTAGTTGTAAACTAGAATCTCTGGCATTAAAACTCCTATCTAGGTGATGACTCCAAGTACATTAGCATCATAAATGTTTCTTGTAGATTGACTTTTTGATAAGATAAGTAAAATGGACTTTTTGTGAATAAATTTATGTTAAAACTATGTTATTAAGTTCAATCAATCAAAACAAAGAAATTTATCTATCTTATATGTTGCAGTGTTTGTTTGATGAAAATAAGTGAGAAGGAAGAGATGTAAGCTCATTCAGAGGCACCAAATCAAGGAATTGTAAGATCAAGGATTATTGCATTGCTTAAGTGGAGCTTTGTCACCTAAATGGTCATCTAAGCGAGCTACCAGTGAAGGAGTAGATGGAAACCAAAAAACCACCACTGGTCGCCTATGGATCCCCTAAGCGACAAGTAGGTGACAAGCTAAAATTGGCCTATCACCTACTCGCCCCTAGGTGACAAGCAGGTGATGATCATCGCTTGCCCCATCACTTAGGCGATGGATGAGGTGATAGACTAATATTTGCCTACCTAGGTGACAAGCAAGTGATGACCATCGCCTGCCCCATCACTTAGGTGATGGATGAGGTGATAGACTAATATTTGCCCACCTAAACCTCGGACCAATGATGTAAAATGGAAGAAAATTGCAACCAATCAAGGTCTTTGAGGGGGTGGAACTTCAAATTTATAAATAAGGGGTGTTCTATAAGTTAAAACAACCATTCATAACTTAGAATATTTATAGGCAACATGATATATCTTTGTAATATTAGTTTAGTATAAGTAGGGAGTTTGAGGATGAGTTTGGCGCTTTCACAGATGCTTTCACAAGACATATGGCATAGCTTGGAGGCAAGGAATCGCTATGGAAAAAAGGCCAACAAGCGGTATGTATTTATCTTTTGTTTTTCTAAATCCCCAATGTATGGTATTATTGGGGTTAAACAGTGAGAATTTTTATGTTATCATTTTAATTTAATTGTCTTTTCTTATTTAATTGTGATTATCTCTTCTTTTGCTTCCATTCCTTCTACTTCTTCTTTTTCTTTTATTTTATTTTGTTACCTAACTTGTGGATATAAAGGAAGTGAATTTACTAGTTAAACAAGTTGTTCACAATTGTGAATTGTGGAAAAATAATAGAAGTGAAAGTCATATATTCACAATAAAAATTGTGTTCAACTTATCGTTTTTCTTATTTCTATTTTCCTTCTTCCTAACTTATGGTTATAACGGGAGTAAATTCATAAGTTAGGACAATTAATCACAATTGTAAATTATAGACTTATTATAGGAGTGAAGGTCTTACATTCACAAAGAGTCAATTATTAATCAATTGCTTATATTCTCAATTGAATTAACTCTATAAATGATTGGATTAATTTAATTGAAGCCTTATTACAACTGGAGAAAGTGTATTAAAGACTTAAGGGATTAATAACCGTTAAATAAGATATTAAAGCTTGATAATTAATTAAATGATAATAAAAGTTCTTACATATTTTTGAATAATGATTACCATTAGCCTTTGCTTGTGATTGCTACTATATTCATCTCATTTCATCGACTTAGTTAAGGTTACTTTGTTGTTTACTGAATTACTCTTAAATTCCACTTTAAATCAATTTTACATAACCAAAATACAATATTTTTGAAAACAACACTCCTACTCCCCATAGATACGACAACCCTTATTCTCCTATATTAGTTGGTGTGACTGTTGTACAGTTGTAGCATTAAAGTCCCTAGAATCAAGTTTTAGGTGTCATTATCGGGGAGTAACGAGTGCTGTTATAAAATAATTTGTGCTTTGGATTAAGCACTTATAGTAAATATTTTCTTTTCTTTTGAGAAATGAAATTAATGATGATTATTCTTGGGATTTTTCTCAATCAGGAAATTATTTGTTAAATCAAGGTATGAATGGCTCCTTTTATAATTCTTACTTAGGTAATTCATACCCTTATTTGTGTAATTCTATTTCTCCAGAAAATAATATTGAAAAATTTCTATTAGAGGTTGTTCAAGCTATTTCACACTATGTAGCTAGGTTATATAATTTATTAAAAGAACAAAATAAAAGGTAAGGGCAAATCTATGAGAAATGCTAAACAATTAAGTACCTCAGCTACTAAAAAAAACCTTCTGTAGAATAATTGTATAATCAATTATTGGCTAGTCATGACGCATCAATGAGTATGACTAAAAATTTAATGAACTACCATATCATTGATACTAACTCAGAAAAGGTTGAATTAATGACATTAGAAATTCAAGAAGAAAAGGGAAGTAAAGCAAATTTTTGAAGAAGTCCACATATCATAGAATGATGAGTTGGTGTGGCTCATTCAAGCAAGCAATAGGTTTTTACAAAAATCAAGGCCACCACAAGAAATAGGGAGTATGTCTTTCAACATTTCTTTTGATGATTCCCTTATTCAATTGCAAAAACAATGTGTTATGATTGACAATGTTTTTAACCATGATGTTAGCCAAAATGCATATCATAATATTTCTAATTTTACTCTTTCAATTATTTAAAATATGGAAAATTACTTATCTTTGTAATTTGGAATAAATCTTTAATAAGTATAAAAATAGAATGGGAAATTAAATCAAAAAGTAAGTTATTAAGTGAACCAAAAACATATTTATGTGAACTAGATTAAAAATTTTGGAGGCAATTCAAGAATAAGTCAATCTGAAGACAATAAACTTAGTGCGTTTTGGGAGGTAACCTAAGTGCTTTTTGGGAGGCAAGCCAATTATTTTTCCTTTTGAAATTTTTTTCGTTTTGAATAAGGTTATGCAATAATAAATGCTTGTGGTTTGAAATAAAGAATAATAAGACAAATGAATAAATTTAATGTTGAAAAGGAATTTAGGATCATAATTAATGATCAATAAATTCACAAAAGTAATAAACTAGTAGAATAAATGTGTGATTTATATGTTGCATTGCTTAGTGCAAGTCCTCCTCTTTTGAGCACACACCAAACACTTTGATGATAAGCTAAGTTTTGGAATAATTTATATTTAGATGTGTGTTGCATTCAATGTGTAATTCTTGATAGTACATTGCTTGATCCTTTGAATAAACACCGCAGGGAACTCCTTAGAGCAAAAAAAAAAAAAAAAAAGAAGTAAGAAAATCGAGGGCTCTAAAATAAGAAGTCTACTTCATTGATTTGAATGCTAAGTAACCTCGGGTGCGTAAGTGACCTTTATTCAATTTTGCATGAAAAGACATAAGAATCATGAGTATGCTAAACATTCTAAGTCTGTGACATACTAAGTAGCCGAGGCTGCGCAGGTGACTCTTATTTATTTTCAGGTAAAATGGTATGTGATGACTTAGAAAAGAAAACTACCTTTAAAAAGAAAGAGAGAGAAGAAAAACAAAGGAGAAAGAAAAGAAATATATATATATATATGCTCCATAGTTTAAAAAATAAGTTTCCATGTGAGTATCGAAACTTAAAATAAATGAGGAGTCAAGCAACTCACTAGCAAGTGGCAAAGAATGTAACACAATTGAAGAATATAAATTTTTTCAAACTCCTTTTTATTATAGTTGCTTGGAGAGCACACACACAAGAATTTTTGCACGAGGTAATGTAATAACATAAATTCATATATTTAGAGGCTAGTATGTTATTTATGAGAATTTTGAGATAATGATTATCCAAAAATTCCGATTCTACATAATATTGTTCTTTTATTTTGCTCAAGGATGAGCAAGAAATAAAGCAGCGGCTATTTGATCAGTTAAGTAAAATAAGACTTTTTGTGAATAAATTTATGTTCAAATTATGTTACTAAGTTCAAATTATTAATCAAAACAAAGAAATTTACCTATCTTAAATGTTGCAATATTTGCATGATGAGAATAAGTGAGAAGCAAGAGATATAAGCTCATTCGGAGGCATCGAATCAAATAAATATAAGATTAAGGTCTATTTTATTACTTAGGTGGAGCTTTGTCACCTAAGTGATCACCTAAGCAAGTCCTCAATGAGGGCATAGGTGGAGACCAATAACAAACCAACATCGGTTGCCTATAGATCACCTAAGTGACAAGCAGGTGACAAGTTGAAATTGGCTTGTTGCCTACTCATCATCTATGCGACAATGAGGTAATGGCCATCGCTACTTCATTGCTTAGGTGTTGGATGAGGCAAATGGCTAATATTTGTCCACCTAACCCTTCAACCAATGATGAAAATGGATAAAAATTGCAACTAATCAAGGCCTTTGGTAGTGGAACTTCAAACCTATAAATAAGGGTTGCTTTATAAGCCAAGACAACCATTCATAGCTTATAATACTTATAGGCATCATGATGTATCTTTGTAATATTAGTTTAGTATAAGTAGGGGGTTTGAGGATGAGTTTGGTGTTTTCACAAGACGTAAGACATGACTTGGAGGTGAGGAATGGCTACAGGAAAAGGGCTAACAAGTGAAAAGTATTTATCTTTTGTTTTCCTAATTCTCCGATGTATGATATTATTGAGCTAAACGTGTAAGAACTTTTATGTTATTATTTTAATTTAATTATCTTTTCTTATTTTGTTGTGATCAATTTTTTTTCATCTTCTCTTCTTTCTCCGTCTCCTTCTCTTTCTTTTATTTTTATTTTGTTACTTAACTTGTGGTTATAATAGAAAAGAATTCACAAATTAGACAAGTTGTTCACAATTACGAATATAGGTCCTATATTTACATCCAAAATTGTGTTTAACTTATCCTTTTTCTTATTTCTATTTTCTTTTTTCTTAACTTATGGTTATAATGGGAGTAAATCTAAAAGTTAGGATAAATGATCACAATTGCGAATCAAAGACTTATAATGGGAGTGAAGGTCAAACATTTACAAGGAATCAATTATTAATCTACTGTTATATTCTCAATTGAATTAACTTCATAAATGATTGGATTAATTTAATTGAAGCCTTAGTATAATTTAAGAAAGTGTACTATGGACTTAAGTGATTAATAATCCCTAAATAAGAAATTAAAGCTTGATAATTAATTAAATGATAATGGATGTTCTTATATTTTTTTGTATGATAACTGCCATTACCCTTTGCTTGTGATTCCTATTATACTCATCTCATTCCATCGACTTAATTAAGATTATTTTATTGTTTGCTGAATTTCTCTTTAATTCTAATTTAAATCAATTTTACTTTAGTAAAACACAATATTACTAATAACAAGACTCCTAGTCCTCATGGATGCGACAATCCTTACTCCCCTATATTAACTGGTGCAATTGTTGTACAATTGCAGTGATAAATTCCCTAACTTTAAGTTTTTGGCACCTTTGCTAGGGAGTAATGAGTGCTGTTATAAAATAATTTGTGCTTTGGATTAAGTACTTGTAGTAAATATTTTCTTATTGTTAATTTCTTTTTTTTTTGCATATTTCTTAATTTACGCTTTAAATTTCACATGTGTGCTTAATTGAAATTATATCATAAGTCTAGTGTGAACAATTTATATTTGATCTTCTCTTGGTGCTTACTGTTAAAATTTTAATTCTTCAATAAAATAGCTTACAATTGTGATTGAACTTCTAAACACTGTATGCCTGATTTTAGAAATTAAATTAATGATGATTATTCTTGAGATTTTCTCAATCAAGAAATTATTTGTTAAATTAAGATATGAATGGTTCCTTTTATAATTCTTATTCATATAATTCATACCCTGATTTATGTAATTCTATTTGTCCACGAAATAACATTGAAGAATTATTGTCAAAGGAAGTTCAAGCTGTTTCACACTATATAGCCAGGTTAAGTAATTTATTAAAAGAACATATTGAAAAGGTAAGAGAAAATCTATGGGAAATGCTAAACAATCAAGTACTCTACCACTAGAAAAACCTTTTATAGAATAATTGTATAATTACTTAGTGGCTAGTCATGAAGCATCAACAAGTATGACTAAAAATTTAATGAACCACCCTATTATTGATGCTAATACATAAAAGGCTGAATTAATGAAATTAGAAATTCAAGAAGAAAAGGGAAGTAAACCAAATTTCGAAGAAGTCCACATATCATAGAATGATGAGTTGGTGTGCCTCGTTCAAGCAAGCCAACAAGTAATGGGCTTTCACAAAAATTAAGGCAACTACAAGAAAAAGGGAGTATTTCTTTCCACATTTCTTTTGATAATTCCCTTATTAAGTTGCTAAAACAATTTGTTATGATTGATGATATTTTTAACCATGATGTTAGTCAAAATGCATATCATAAAGGTAATGTTTCTATATTTTATTCTTTCAATTAATTAAATTAGGGAAAATTACTTATTTTTGTTATTTGGAATAAATCTTTAACAAGTATAAAAATAGAATGAGAAATTAAATCAAACAGTAAGCTATTAAGTGAAATAAGAAAATATTTATGTGAACCAGATTAAAAATTTTGGAGGTACTTTAAGAATAAGTCTAGCTGAAGAAAATAAACTTAGTACTTTTTGGGAGACAACTCTAGTGCTTTTCAGGAGGCAACCTAAGTATTTTTTCTTTTGAAATTTTTTTCGTTTTGAATGAAGTTATGCAATAATAAATGCTTGTGGTTTCAAATAAAGAATAATAAGACAAATGAATAAATATAATGTGGAAAAGGAATTTAGGATTATAATTAATGATAAATAAATTCTCAAAAGTAATAAACTAGTAGTATAAATGTGTGATTTATGTGTTGTATTGCTTAGTGCAAGTCCTCCTCTTCTGAACACACACCAAACACTTTGATGTGAAGCTAAGTTTTCGAATTATTTATATTTCGGCGTGTGCTGCATTTAAGGTGTAATTCTTGATAGTGTATTGCTTGGTCCCTTGAATAAACACCGCAGGGAACTCTTTGGAGCAAAAACAAAAAAGGGGGGGGGGGGGGGGCAAGAAGAAGAAGTAAGCAAAACAAGAAAGCTCTAAAATAAGAAGTCTACTTGGTTGATTCGAATGTTAAGTAACTAGTGGTGCACAAGTGACCCTTGTTCAATTTAGCATAAAAAAGCATAAGAATCATGAGTATGCAAAACATTTTAAGTCCGTGACACACTGAATTGTGGGGGGGGGGGTGTAGGTGATCCTTGTTCATTTTCATGTAAAAAGGTATGGGACGATTTAGAAAAAGAAAACTACCCTAGAAAAAAAAAATAGAAGAACAACACATAAGAAAAAGAATAAGAAATATATATATATATATATATATATATATGCTCCATGGTTTTAAAAAAATGGTTTCCTTGTGAGTACCGAAACTTAAAATAAATGAGGGGTCAACTACTCACTAGCAAATTGCTTGGAAAGCACACACGCTAGGATTTTTGCATAAAGGTAATGTGATAACATAAATTCATACTTTTTGAGGCTAGTGTGTTAGTTGAGAGAATTTTGAGATAATGATTGTCCAAAAATTCCAATTCTACGTAAAATTATTCTTTTGTCTTTGCTCGAGGATGAGCAAGAAATAAAGAGGGGAGACATTTGATAAAATAAGTCTTTTTGTGAATAAATTTATATTCAAATTATTAATTAAAATAAAGAAATTTACCTATTTTAGATGTTGTATTGTTTGTATAATGAGAATAAGGGAGAAGGAAAAGATATAAGCTTATCCGAGGGCATCAAATCAAAGAAATGTAAGATCAAGGCCTATTACATTACTTAAGTGGAGTTTTGTCGCCTATATAATCACCTAAGCAAGTCGTCAGTGAGGGCGCAAGTGGAGACTAATAAAAGACCAACACCGGTTGCCTACGGATCACCTAAATGATAAGCAGGTGACAAGTCAAAATTGGCCTGTTGCCTACTCATCACGTAAGTGACAAGGAGGTGATGGCCATTGCCTACTCTGTTGCTTAGGTGATGGAGGAGGCAACATGCTAATATTTGTCCACTTAACCCCCTAACCAAAGATGGATGCAAATTGCAACTAATCAAGGCCTTTGGGTAGTGGAACTTTAAACCTATAAATAAGGGTTGCTCTACAAGCTACAACAACCACCCATAGCTTAGAATACTTATAGGCATCATGATGTATCTTTGTAATATTAGTTTAGTATAAGTAGGGGGTTTAAGGATGAGCTTGGTACTTTCACCAGATGTAAGACATGGCTTGGAAGCGAGAAATGGCTACAAGAAAAAGGCCAACAAGTGATAGATATTTATCTTTTGTTTTCCTAATTCCCCGATGTATGGTATTATTAAGCTAAACGAGTAAGAACTTTTATGTTATTATTTTAATTTAATTATATTTTCTTATTTAGTTTTGATTAAATTTCTTCTTCTTCTTCTCTTCCTTCTCCTTCTCCTTCACTTCTTTTATTTTTATTTTGTTACCTAACTTGTGGTTATAATAAAAGAGAATTCACAAATTAGGCAAGTTGTTCATAATTGCGAATATAGGTCCTATATTTACATCAAAAATTGTGTTCAACTTATCCCTTTTCTTATTTCTATTTTCTTTCTTCCTAACTTATGGTTGTAACGAGAATGAACTTATAAGTTAGGACAATTGATCACATTTGTGAAGCATAGACTTATAAGGGGAGTGAAGGTCTTACATTCACAAGAAATCAATTATTAATCCATTGTTTATATTCTCAATTGAATTAACTCCATAAATAATTGGACTAATTTAATTGAAACCTTTTTATAAATTGGGAAATTGTACTAAGGACTTAAGGGATTAATAACCTCTAAATAAGAAATTAAAGCTTGATGATTAATTAAATGATAATAAAAGTTAAGAAATATTTTCGCATAATGATTGCCATTAGCTTTTGCTTGTGATTACTATCATACTCATCTCATTCCATTGATTTGGTTAAGGTTATGTTATTGTTTACTAAATTACTCTTAAGTTCCACTTTAAATCATTTTTACTTAATCAAAATACAATACTATTGAAAAGAACATTCCTACTTCCTGTGGATACAATGACCCCGTACTCCCCTATGTTACTGGTGCAACCATTCTACACTTTCTACCTTAAATTCTCCGACTTCACTTTACAAATTGTGATTATTTCTAAATTCCTTAGGTAATGTTTGCCCTTGTCAATGTTAGATAAATCAATTTTCCAACGAGTTGTTTGTAATAAGTCTTATTTTCAGTTGACCTTCATTTTTTGTGCTTAATTTGTGGTGGGCTTGTAATCTTTGCCTCCTAATAGTTCATAATCATTTAACAAATCAAGCACATATTTTGTTTGGCAAATCATCTGATCCTCCTTTGATTGTACAATTTTAATTCCAAGAAAGTATCTTAGCACACTAAAATCTCTCAACTCTAATGTAATCTTTAAGTGTTGTATAACTTTATCCATTTCCTTCTAATCTTTATACCCTATGACAGTATCTTGGCACACCTAAATCACTCAGATCAAACTTAGATTTTTATGTATTGTATAACTTTATCTATCTCCTTTTGATCTGTGTACCCTATGATCTACATGTAAAAGTAATGTTATCTTCTCTTTAGTTTCTTTTATGAAAATTTGTGGTTAGATTTATACTACTTAAAATTGAATTGTTACAATGCCTCAGTGAAGTTATAATTCCATGGTCTTGAAGTTGTCTTTAAACCATGAAGTGTCTTGTTTAGTTCACATAGCATTATTGCATTTTCAATATAATTCTCCCCCTTCAACTCATATCCTGAAGGAATTCTCCCCCTTCAACTCATATCCTGAAGGAATCATTATATAAATCTCTTCTTGTAAATCTCCATTATAAGATGCCATTGTGTATATCTAGTTGCTACAATTCTAACTCGTAATGGAAGCTATTCAGAAAAACAATCTTCCTGTTATTTGCTTCTCCACCAGGCTAAAGGTATCACTCCACCTAGTTGTAACCTTTAGCAACTTTGTCTTGTTCCTCTCAATTGTGCTATCTAATCCCATCTTAGTCTTATAAAAGCATATGTAGCCAATTATATGATGGGTTTTTAGAAGTTGTACAACATCCCAATTCCTATTATCTTGAAATGTTTACAATTTATCTATCATAGACTACCTTTACTATATTTTATTTATAATCTTAACAAAAGGGCATGAATCATGAAAATCATTAAGTACAAATAAGAGCAAGCATAATTTTCAAACTATTGATTTATGCTCATGTAGTTTACATTAGGTGATGTGCAATAGTGCTCTGTTGGTACGATTAATGGGATAAATTATGATGGTAAATATGTAAGTAACTTGGAAGGTTTTAGTTCTAGTTCTAGTGCCCTTTCTAAGGGCTATAGGTTCATTAATAGAGTTCTAAGGGAATTGATGAATTTTGGTGCTATGATGTTGATGGTGTCTGTTTGTTATTATATCATAGTCATCTATTGTTGTCTAAGTATAAGTGATTTGATCACAAGTAGTAGAATACTTAAGAAGGATTGGTAAACTTATGCTAGGACTAGGATAGCAAAATACTTGGGAAGGACTAGTAAACATATGTTAGGATTGGGAGAGTTCAACAAGGTATGAAAATGCTTATGTAGTGGAAATACAAATTCATGAGAAAAAGAAATTTTTGGATACAGATTTCATGTTTATCTTTTGCATATATTTTGTAGCCTTGTACACCAATGGGATAACCTAAGAACATACTTTTGTGTTCTTGAATCATACTTCTTTCCTCCAATCTTTAGAGTTGACACAAATGAAAGTATTTAAAAGACCTTTAATTGCTTAAAATCTTATGGCTTTCAAAGAGGCACTTAAAGGGTTTCTTGAAGTTTAAGAGTTTTGTAGATAACCTATTTATTATATGAATGATTGCTAGAATGGCTTCTCCCTAGAATTGTAGATAATAAGCTTGAAAAAGGAGAACCTTTGTAGTGGATAAGAGATGTTGATGGTTCTGTATCTATTGCATTTTACGGTGGAGTTTCTATACATAAACATCAATGTGTGATTCTATTCTCAAGAAAAAGGATGGCATTCTCAACTCTAATGTATTGTTTATTCTACTAACCTTAATTCTATATAAAAACTAATTAAGAAGAAGATTATAAAAGGCATGAGTGAATTGAATGACCTCATTTCTGTGTTTCATAAGAAAATCACGAGTAGTTTTTGGTGGAATCATCCACATTGGACCAAAAGAAATGATAATAATTGATAGTTGGAACCACGTAAGGGCCCCATTTGTCAACATGCACAAGTTTAGAAAGTTAACATTAGTATGAATGGGAAAAGAAGGTCTCTTTTGCTTAGCCCTTGGGCTAGTGTCACATATTTTATTTGGCATCACTCTAACATATGGACATGATGCATGGATTTTCTCAACTATTTATCATGAAACATTTCTAAGACTAAAGTTCCATAAATCAAAAACATGTTTAGAAGATGAATGCATACAAGAGCTAGTATATACATCATTAGGATTTGAACAAAATTCAAGGGTGCTTTCATAGTTAGGTTAAGAGAAAATTCATTTAGACTTGAACAAAGGATCATTAACTTTGACTTGGTACTTCATTTCTTTTATTTGGTATGGTTTAGCCACTCCAATCCTTATCCATGATGTGAAGAGTTGGATGTGGCATAAATTTGCTTTAAACACTCGGCTATAGTTGTGTTTTTTAGTTAGTTTCTAGTAGATAGAAGATTGAACTTAAAGGAGGGAACAAGCACCACATCATATATGATTAAAAGATCTGACTTAAAAAAGATTTTGTATTATTTTAGAGGTTGAAAAACAAATATGACAGCAAATTATGTGAACAAAACAGTCATAAATGGCTACACATATGATTAGAGGCACACATGTCAACTATATGATTGAATAAAACATTGATGACTTATGACATTTTATAGACTTTATCCTTCTCTTGCAAAATTGTAATTTCCACATGAGCAGTATGATGGTGGTCTAGTGTCTAAGCTATTTCCAAATGGATGTCAATTTCTTATAGAATGCATCCACACTTTTAGCAACTTAATTCACATTGCACAACTCATTTGATGTGCATATCTCATAGAGAACACTTTTGAAGCTATCTAGAGGCTCGTAGGCTTCATTGACCAAGTAGATATAAGATCATTGTAGCAAGCCAAGGACATATGTAGCACATATTCTTTATCTAGTTCTTTCATCCACCCATCAATGAATTTAAGCTTGATTCAAATGAAAAGAGTTAGTGAAAATGAATGACTTGAAGGTAGAGTAGACTAGTGTGCTCCATCATATGAAATTAGGTAGTTGACAAAAATGTATATTTGGTCCTATAGGAATACTCCATTATAGATTTAGTCCTTCTCTTTTTGAGAGTCTAAGATTACTCCCAAATTTGGTTAGGCTTATCAATTTGAGTACAATTTTTGGAATAGATGGTCCTAAAAGAAATCTATTATTAGAAATAGACAATAAATTTGGGGAGAAATGGTTTGTGCCCTCATGCGTTGTTATTTTCAAAAATGGAGGTAAATGTTGACTAGGTGTGATGCATAGGTCTTCTTTGGAAAGAACTAAATAGAATCAAAGGGAATATTTGGCATGTTTTCTTTCCCTTTTTTATGTCTAATCAAATTTTCATTCAATGTCAGAGCAAAGTAATGTCAGAGCAAATTTTATTTGCAAGAGGCCTACAAGACTTTGAACAACATGGATAAATGGAAACCTAAGTAGAAGATTCCATGCCTATATTGAATACTATGAAGATGGCTGCAGGTTTTTTGCTTGGGAGGATAATCCAATATGTGTAAGAGCTAAAGTTATAATTCGTGGCTTACTTCAAAAATTGAATAGACTTGAGGAACATTGTGCTAAATTACAGAGGTCAAACAATGAGTTGAAGACAAGAATTAGAGTTTTGGTGGCTAGTTTGATGTTGTCTTAGTCCTCTTTTATTCTTGCCTTACTCCATGGATTGTAATTAAATAAATTCAAAAGCTTGGTTATTGATACGTATGATTGGTTTCTAGTAAATGAATTTTGTACCAAGTCTTGGAATCCAATGCAATACGTAATTATTAATTTTTTGTTATGGATGAGAAGCTTGTTTGAATGGAATATTTCATTTGTTTTTTCTTGTACTTTGTTTGTAACTTTATTGGTTTTGTCGTATTTGGTTGGCATGTAATGAGAAAAATTTTCTTTATTGGATGTTGGTAACACTCAAGTTCGACATAGTAACATGATCCGTGCCTTCCTTTTGTAAAATTAAAACTAACATAATGTGCATTTATTTCGTGGTATTGTCAAATTGTTGATTGAGCATGGCACTTATGAAAACATGTCAAGTTGGAGGCATTCTCACTTGTAGACTCCCACTAGACATTGGAGTATCATGTCCAGAGGCCTTGTTTGCTTACCATACAAATAAATAATATATAATTCAAATATTAGAAGCATACATGCACATGCCGGACACATAACTTTGAAGAGAAGGCTTTTGCTGCCTAATTTGCCCTTTTTTCTTATTTGAGAAACACGAAATATATACTAATTAGTACAAATAGTATAGACAATTACAAGGCACAATAGAATAATAATTCTCACATTTCTTTCCTCAATTGCAATACTTGGATGTGGCACTTGAGTCTTTTTTACTCCTACCTATTTTAAGACTAAGGTCATTCAACCATTTTACTGATAGATTAAATTTAAAATTCAACTCACTCTTCTTATGTTAGCAAATGGTCTTGTTTGATCTTTGAAAGCCTTCCTTGTGGCTTGTCTAAACACAAAGAGGTTAATCAACCAAAATGAGTACAGGAAGCAAATATAGAAATGTACAAATAGCCAATTTACATTCCTTGTTTGAGCATGACTTTTTGATTCATTCATTTTCCCTAGTGGATATAAGTTGTTATTAAGATCCACACTAATAGTAGTTAACAACAAACCCATGTGTGGTCCCATGAGTCAACAACCATCAACTCCTATGACTAACCTACAACCAATAATCAAACCTTGTTTTATAGTAGCAAAAGAAATATAAAATTTATCAAATTTTCTTGGTGCATCACATGGTCCCTTTGCTATCTATAGGATGATAGTCAAACTAGGATTAGTCCTTCTCAATTCCTTTATACAATCCCACAGTTTCCTATATTGCTCATTAGCCTCGCCTTCAAGCTTCTCTGAAGCCTTACTTTTATCTTTGTAGGCTGGTCCTTTAGATATATCAAGCCTTAATTCTTTAATTACATCTTGTTGAATCTTTTCATGTCCCTTTTAGGATCAGACATAAACTTCTCATACCTTTGGTAATCTAACTAGCATTGCAATTCTTTACCTATGAACTACACTTGAGTGCATGGGGTTCTATTTTCTAATTTGGAAGATGCTTTCATCTTTTAACCTTAGGGCATTCATTCACCATTCACACCCTTCCCCCTAACACTTTGCATGTAGTCTTCTATTTTCATTCTTATCAAACTTCAAATTCCTTTTTATCATCACTACATGAGATTGGATAGCCATTTTGAATTCCACTTTAGTACTAAATATCATTCCAATTTCAAATGTTGGAGTAAAGATTTGAGATAGATGGCCTACAAACAAGCCATCTTAGTTCACTTTCACGCTTTGAATATAATGCACTATCAAAGTCCTTACTTCAGACCGAATCACTTTTCTCATAATCTTCACTATCTTCATCTCCTTCATCCCCTACCACATTTTATTCCCCGTCATTCCCCTCTCCATCATCACCTTGCTACATCGACCCTTTGCTCATCCTCATCATTAACACTTAAATTTTGTGAATGACTATCTATGAAGTCTTCATTATGCAAAGTCTTATCATTACTATCCCCTTTTTTACCTGACCTAACCTCATTCACAGCCTTAGTCTCAGGACTTAGATGACAGCTTTTAAATAAAAATATATTGTTCTATTTCTGGTTACGCATCCATGAAATAAAGAGTAAGAATTCAGTTTGAAACATGATCACCTTTGGACCCCTTATATCCCATTTCTTCTTGTTTGTAGTTTTCCACCTTTGTACCTAGCTTTAGGTTCATGGACTAATCTACCTCCATGGTAGAGCTTTAATGTGACAAAGGTAGAGTCTTTCTCTAATTTTGAAACAAGAAACAAAACTTTATACAATAGCACAACCAACAATGAACAAAACATCACATGAAGTAAATAAAAAAAACCTTCATGAAAGTGATAGAAAGAGCAACGCCTAATGTCCTTAAAATGTAAGAGCACATTCAATCAAGGTTAAAACGAGCAAACCAACACATATTGTTCTACAAAAGAAAAAAAGAAAAATGGGGGGGGGGATCATTTTTCACAACCACCCCACCACTTGGTATTCAAAAAAGAAACCAATACAAATCTATTCATAAACAAACTCGGCAACCTCGATCAATATGGATCCACCATTATTTATTATTCATGTCCAAAATCTAAATAATCAAATATTAGTAAGAACAACAAAACCCACCATACTCAGGTTCTCCAATCTTAGTGCCATGTAGAACCACGTCTCTGCTTTGAAATTTAGGGATTCTCCATAGAAATGATCAAAATTTGAATGGGAACTTGAGGGAGATTCGATATAGGAATTTTGAGATTGGATATTGGATTGTCTAATTAGGGATAATTGGTTTTAAAAGTCCCTCATGTGCCAATAGCATGTGAAATTTCCCTCCATTTCTGAAAGTAATGATGCATGAGGGTGCATGCCATTTTTTCCCCAAATTTGCCATCTATTTCTAACAACAAATATCTTATATGACATCCTTGCCAAAAATTGGACTTAAATTGATAACACTAACCAAAGTTGAAACTAACTGCAAAATTTCAAAAAGTGAGGGATTGAATCTATAATGGGGTATTTCTATGGGACCTAATATGCATTTTTGCTTTAGATAGTCACTAGGATGAATGAAATTGGAAGAATTGAAATTCTATAATGGGCGGCAATTCTTGAATTGATTCCAGAGTGATTTCCTAAATGATTACCACAAATTTGTTGAAGAGATGTTTCTTCAGTGATCAAAGTTAAAGGAGTAAAGTGTTAGGTCTCTCATGCCAACTTAAAATATGAAGAAAAAATGGAACACTAAAGCGAAAGAAGAAAGTTCCATTCTTGGTTTGATGAATGTTAACAAAATGATTCAATGACTTAATTAGATTTAATTTTTCATAGAATTTCAAATAGAAAAAGAGTGTATATTCCTTCTTTATCTTTCAATTTATATATTTTTATTTCCTTTATATCAACGAATAAATCTATATAATGGATAGTGTTCAAGTTTATATTTTTACTTTATTTCAATTAACATTTTATATTTGCATAATAACTTTTCTCTTGTTGAATTGTTGAAGATTTAAAAATTGCATTTAATATTTATTATTAATGTCTCTAATTCTTCTTCACATGTTTAGATAAATATCAAACCCAATTTTGAAAACGAAAAGGATAATAATAGAGGCACCCATTTTTATAGATACATATACAAATATTTGTCCTCTCTCTACCATTGTCTCATATTCTCTTATCCTCATTCGATCTTTTCCTCCTTTCACACAGAAATTAGGAGTTTCTTCCATTCTTTATGCACTTTATATAAATTTTACTTAAGAAAGAACACAAAAAATACTCTCATAGACATAGATTGTTATTATTAAACCATGTACACCAGACCTCCTATCACATTTTAAATTTAAATTTACATGATTATTTATGTGAGTTGTACAAATTTATGTCAAATTGCATCAATTAAATGGAATTTATTTTATAAAATTCATTTTGATATTACTATATAAAACATAATTTAAATCAATCAATATTCATAAATCTATCTACTTTATTTAAACAAATAAATTAACTATTTATATATTTTCTTTTTCTATTATATATGACAGACATAAATACACAAAAAAAAAAAAAATTACAATACCAGAATATGTAATACTTAACTGATACGACTCAATTTGGTTGTACAACTCATGTGAAGAACAAAGTAATTGACTAAACATGAAGATGCAAGTGACGAATAAAGTAAAGACAACCAAAATTGATTGATGCATTATAAACTATTCAAGAATCAACTTAATGGCCCAATTTTTGTAACCGAGACCAAAGAATCATATTCATGATTCTATGAAAAACAAAAGATTTTATTAACTAAAGATCAATAAAGTTTTTAACACCAAGTAAATGAATATATTCATGTGAGTGTGTGTATCAAAACCAAGAATTTCTAACCCTAATCCTATGTAAAGGTGACTATGTCCTTCAAATGGAAGAAACAAAGATAGAATCAGATTGATTCCAAATCATAATTGTTAAGTTCATAAAATAGCCTGACTCTAATTCTCACCATTGAAATTGGCTCATCCAATTTGGAGCAATCCACTTTATAAAATGGGTGATTAGTTGGTTCGTAGCAACATTAAACCTATTAATCTAGCTAAAGCCTATGGTCAATCTAGCTACATAGGATTGATATTCCAGTAAGTTCAAAGATTGTTTTCTCAACTTGGGTAAATTGTTCCATGCTCCCATGCACAACATTGACATATTTTAACTTCTTTAGGCTGTAATTCTTCTATCTATGAGACAACCTCCATCTTCTTTTAAATATCTTGTGCAAATGCATTCAATGCCTTTCAACATCATAGCTTGGGATCTCATGGTTGGTCTAATTTACATCTCCAACATATTTTAGATCCACAATTTTAAGGCTCAAACATTCCCCTAAACTTGAGAAAGAATAACCTTGATTTACGATCTCACTCATCTTTCTTATCAAATAAACATTCTATACTCACCTAGCCACTTGAGCTTGTATACATTTCCATTTACTCCTTCCACCGCTCAACATGATATGTCTCCTTAGGATAAAAGCTTGAATTTCCTTTGTACTGAATCTCTCTGTTTTTTTTGTGTGTGCGCAAACTCAATCTCTTGGCTTAATCACAATCTTTTTCTCCTCTAGTTAGCTTAGTCCTATTTAGTCCTCTTTTTAATATTTCTACTCACTTGTCCATGTAGCTTCTTTACATATTCTGCCTTTTTCCTATTATCTATAATTAGTTGCTCTCTGTTAGGTAATAACAACAAATTTAAAGGTATTAGTGAGTTGAAGTCATAGACAATCTCAAATGGAAAAAATTATGTTGTAGAATAGTTAGTACAAGTATAAGCAAACTCAACTGATGGTAGACATTCTTTGCCTAACTTTAATTTTTTCCTAGTTATAGCATACAAAAGAGGTTAATGTCATATTTGCAATCTCTATTTGCCTATCAATTTGTTGATGAAAAGTTTTCGCAAATAATAGCTTTGCTCCCAATTTACCCTTCTAGGTCTTCCACAAGTAGCTTAAATATCTAACATTCCTTTATCGACGATAGTTTTCATAATGACTTTCCATTTAACATTCTTTGGGAAGCAAGTATATAGGAAGCATTATAAGTCCTTTGACAAGCAAAGAAATAAGCCATCTTGAAAAATATATCCACAACCACAAAAAATATTATCTTTACCTATCTTTGGTCTAGGAAATCCTAATACAAAATTCATGGAGCTATAACAATGTGTTTTAAAAATATGTAAAGGCATGTACAAATCATGTGGTCGCATTTGAGATTTGGACTCCCTACACTAGATGCACTTGCCAACAATGCACTCCACATCTCTCTCCCAATGAGGCTAATGGAAAGGTTCCTGCTAAATGCTTATAGTCTTGGTGATACCTACGTCTCCTATGAACCCACTACAACAAGTTTTTGGAACACATTCATAAACATAATTTATCCACATAAAACACCCAACTATGACTCTGACGATACTTTTCACATGGAATATTTTCATTTGTTCATTGTAGATCATCAAATCAACATCATTAGCATATAATTAGTTGATGTGCTCAAAACACAAAAATTTGGCACTTAGTGTATAAATAATGATAAATTTCTAAACAAGGCATCAACAGTTACATTGTCTTGGCCATTCTAGAGGGACTCATGGTCAATGTGGATAATGAACACCTTAGGCTTCAAATAGTCCTACGCCATTTCAAAGCTCGCATTAATGCATATGACTCAATCTGTTGGATAATTCAATGTTAGTACCATTTAATTTCTCATTGAAGTATGCTAATGTTCTTTTCTCTTAAGTCAACACCATCTCTATACCTACACTAGGATTATCACCTTTAATTTTGAATTTCTTGAAAAATCAAGTAATGCAAATAAGAAGCATGAGTAAGTTTAGATTACAAAGCCTCAAATATCACTTTTTACACCTCGCCCCATTGAAATTTTCCATTTTTCTTAATAATAGTAGTCAATAGGGGAGCGATTGTGTTGAAATCTCTAGTAGAAGCTCAATAGACTATGGAAGCTCCTAAAATCTAAAATGGACATTAGTGATGGACCACTCTTGAGTTGCTTTGATTTTGTTTTTATTTACCTATATACCTTGTACACTAAAAACATAGCTTAGGAAAATGCAATCATTAAAACTATAACACTTCAAATGCATTATGTGGTCATCCAATGTCTTGCTATTTATTAGAATATAATTAAAGTATATAACAACAAACTTACTTAAGATATTTTTAAGAGCACTTTCGTGAGAAAACAAAAAGGTTTGTAACACTGGCTAGATTGGATTTCCGAAGACATGATTCAATTAACCACATAAATGTGCCAGGTGCACTAGTTAACCCAAATGGCTAACAACAACTTAGGTAATTCAAATTAGTTTTAAATGCAATTTGCCATTCATCACCTTCCTTTATTTTAGTTTGATGGTATATGCTCTATATATCAATTTTAGAGAAAAAATATGCACCATGCAACTCATCAAGCATGTCATCTTAATGTGATAAACTTGCAAATCACAAATGAGTATGGTTTAAAAGGATATAAGGATAACTTGTGTGAGTCAACCTAATCTCATAACCCATGCGAAGAGCCAAATTCTTAACATGACATGAAGACCCAAGTGAAGAATCGAAGAAAGATGATCACATTTGATTGATATGTCATGAACCATTGAAGGATCAATTTGAATAACCTCACTTCATTATGCGAGAACAAGAGAACTAAACCCTCAAAATTCTATGGGGAAATGGAAATTTTATTAATAAAAGCTATATAATTATACTAATGGCGTTTTTATGATCGGACTTAATATTCATAGTCCCAAGAATCTTAACAATATATAGAAACTCAAATATTAGAAAAGTTAAGTTGAAACTAAATATTAAGTATATTTTTTAAAAACCTGACCTATTATGCTACACCAGTGTGATCAATATTAATGATTATGTAACCAATTGTGATGGTGCAATCAATTCAGTATGGTTTGAGATCAATCTAGTAGCTATGTAAATCTCTGAAATTTATGATCTTAATGACTAGGATTGATCCAACTACTTTAGGTCCAACATTCCAACAACTACAAGGGCCATTTCTTCAACTTGTTCACATTGCTCCAAGTGCCTTTACAACATGTTGATAAATTTAACTTCACTGGGCCCTAACTTGCCAAGCTCCATCTTCCTTAGTGTATCACATAATGGTTGAAAGTGATTTGCATGAGGTTTCAATATATGATCAGATGCCTAATTGCACTTGTGGAAAACTAAGAGTACTTGCAGAAAGATAGGAAAGGGATTTTGTGATACAATTCCCAATGGGATTGAATGAAACATACACCTATAACATAGATCAAAAAACGATGATGAAGCCTTTATCGCTTAAAAATGAAGTCTCTGCCATGCTTCAACAATAGGAAAAACAAACCCAGGTCACTAATGAAGTAGCGACAAGTGAGTCCATGGCTTTGGAAATTCATAAAGAAAGGCTTATATCATCAAAATAGCAAGGAAAAAGGGATGAACCATATTGCACACACCACAAGATTTAACAGCATACACTTGAAAAATGTGTCAAGGTATTGTCCTATGAGAGTAAATACACTAACTAGAAGGGTGATTAGGAAGAGAGTGTAACTCTGGCAAAAACACAACTTTAACAATTGATGAGTATATTCAGCAAGAAAGAAAAAGGTCCATCCTCTAATTCATTAGTTGTGCTGGTGGCAATAGGAAATGTTGCAAACTATCTAAACATGTTTAGAGGTTTGACTTCAACAACATCCAAATGTAAAGACCTTAAGATATCTCTTATATTCTTGATACAGGCACCACAAATCATATGATATGTGATTAGAGATTCTCCACTTCAACTTAGATTGAGATTTCTAACTCAATTAAGGTGCTAAATTGAACTGAATTGCAACTCATGCTAGAAATGAAAAACTCATCGATACTATCACACTACATGGGGCACTATGTGTGCCATACTAATTTGCTACCTTGTTCTCCTTCCTTTAGGTTGTTTTATATAGAACCTTTACACTTGGAGAATGATTGAGAAGGGTGAAATTAAAGATGACCTATAACAACTCTCTAGTGCAAAAATGCATCCTAAACTTTTTGTGGACATAATTAACATAGCTGCTATGAATGTAATAAAGCCTTGACATTTAGAATCAGTCACTCACTAGATCCTTTGTATTATAGGTTAGGTTAGGTTGCTTATGATAGGATAAAGTTGATTGATGATTCTTGTGTAACCTTCAATATCAACTTCATCTATAAATCTCCTTGCCATATTAGTCTTTTAGCCAAATAATATAAATTACCTTTTCAAAACAACATTCACAAATCATTAAAACCATTTGATATTATTCATTGTTATCTATGGAGACCTTGCAATGTTATTTCCCTTGAGGGGAGTAGATATTTCTTAAATATAGTAGATGATTTCGCTCGAACCACTTGGATATACCTCCTTAAAGATAAATCCTACACTCAGTAGTGTGTCCAAAACTTCTGAAACCTCATAAGTAACCAATTTGGAGCCACTATCAAAATTATTAGATTTGACAAGGACTCAAAGTTCCACCTTTCATGTTTTTGTCATAACCTAGGCATTGTCCATTATAAGTCTTATGTTGAAATCTACAACATAATGGCACTACAGAATAAAACACCATACTTGTTAAATGTGGCTAGGGCTTTGAGGTTTGAAGGAAATGTGTACTTACTAAAATATATATCATAAATAAGATCCTTACTCCATTCCTTGAGAACAAAACACCATATGAGGCCCTTTTCAACACTAAGCTTGCTTATAGCAATATGATAAACTTTAGCTACTTGTGCTTTGCTATCACTCTTAGCCACTAAAGAAAGAAATTTAACCCAAAGCCAGAAAATGTGCTTTTGTATGTATGATATCCTTTTGGTGTCAAAGGATACAAGCTGTTGGATCATAAAACTAAAGCTATATTCTTATCAAAAGATGTAATATTCCATAAATAGATCTTTCCTTTTTAGTGCAATCACCAACAAGCCTTAGAAACCATGTTGAGTACCTTTGCTTCAACACCTCTTGATAACCTTACTTAGTGAATTGCTACTCAAATCACACAAGTTACTCCCAATGTTGAAACTCCTTCACCATCAGTACCAGATCAAGGCTAATGGTTTGGTCTACAACTTAATTCACCAGAGGTAAGAACAACTAGTTTAAATTAATTACATGCCATTCCTAAATTTGATCAATTGGTAACACTCCATACACAAATAAGGAATGCACCTCAGTACTTGAGAAATTATCACTTTCACCACGCCTCCTCTATGTCACCAACTTAGTTAGCTTCACACACAACTAGGCACAAACTAGAAACCATACATCCCTTACCCAAACTACTTTCTTATCACAAATTTCATCCTCATTGGTTGACTTTCTTAGCTAAAATTACCACCAATAATGAACCAAACTATAAAGAAACATCATAATTGCCTCAATGGTGTGAAGCAATAGTAGTGACTTGAAGGCTCCAGAGGACACCAACATTTGAACCATCATAGATCTATCCCTTGAGAAAATAGGAATAAGATGCAAGGATGTATATGAAATCAAGTACAATGCAAATAGATATAAAGCAAGGCTTGTAGCAAAGGGTATCACACAAAAGGAATGGGTGGACTACTAAGAAACATTTCACTAGTGGTGAAAATGGTGACCATGAGAGCCTTGTTGTCTATTGCTGAAATAAAAAGTTGGCAGTTATGTTAATTTGATGTCAACAATGTCTTCGTCCATGAAGAATTGGAGTATATATATATATATATATATATATATATATGTGCAAAAACCACCAAGGTACATGAAAGGAAGATTAGGCCAAGTTCATAAACTTAATAAGAGCTTGTATGGCCTCAAATAAGCCTCAAGACAATGGAACTCTAATTTTGCGATGCACTTAGAACTTTAGGAGTCAAACAAAGTAAGATTGATTATAGTCTTTTCACTATGAAACAAAAAGACTCATTCATTGTTCTCTAGGTTTATGTGGATGACATCTTAGTAGCAAGTAATTCTATCCAGATTGTTGACAACATAAAAGTTTATCTTGATGATAGATTTAAGATTAAAGATCTATAGAGCTTGAGGTATTTCTTAGGGATTGAGGTAGCATGAAGTACAAAAGGAATTGACATTAATCAAAGAAAGTATGCATTAGATATATTTGCAGACTTGGACATTTGGGTAAGCCCCCCAATTTGCATCACAAAAGGCCTAAATACTAGGAAGTCAATCAAGGGTTGTTGCATTTTTCTTAAAAAATCACTCATGCCTTGAAGGTTCAAAAAGCAACCAATTGTCTCAAGATCTTCTGCAAAGGCTGAGTATTGACAATGATTTGTTCAAAAATCACCTAAATTTAGTATTTGCTTGAAGTGGTTGGAATGATTCATGTTCAGCTTGTTGAATTTTATTATGATAACCAAGCAGCATTACATCTAGCTGCAAATCTAGTGTTCCATGAATGCACAAAAAACATAGAGTTGGACTACCATTTGGTGTGAGATCAAGTTCAATGCAATAAATTATTATCGAGCATGTTGGGACCAACTTACAATTAGCTGACATGTTTACTAAAAGTTTTCCAAATCACATGTTGAAGTTGCACTTTGATAAGATGGGAATAATAGACTGCTATTCTCCATCTTGAGGGGGGTGTTGTTGCCAAAATATCTTCCCAAAAGTTAGTTTCTAGAAGTTAATTGTAGTAGTTGTTCATATAGGTAGTTAATTAAGGTAGCAAAATAGCTTCAAATCAACTTCTTTAATAAAAGGTTTTTTTTTTTTGGTGACTTTAACAAATTGAGAATGGAGATCATTATACACACACATATATAGAGGAATGTATTTGGATTAGAAGAAACTGAATCGAAGTTTCTTTTCTATGGGCAATCCTTCCAACTTTTCCTTTGTAACTTCTTCTTAGATATTTAAACCTTGTTAATTACTGGGTTGTTACAAAAATGCATGCTAAATGTTGAACATTTGCAATAAACAAACCCATTGCTTAGCGGGTAGCAAAAGTAATATCAATAAGGATCTACATATCAGAAGTGGGGTAATTCATTTTTATCTTTAATTAACTATATGTCAAATTTGTCAATTAAAGTAGAAAGATAATTCATGTAGACTTCATTTGGTTTGAAAGATTTAAATTTAAAAAAATGATTTGAAACAAAGAATTTCAAATGACTCAAAACAGAAAGAATTTCAAATCTACAACAAATAGTAGAAATATAGTTTAATTGAGAATTAAAGGATTTAAAATCTATTGCAAAATAAAATCATCTAAACAAGTGTAATGGATTTGTTATTATGAATTTGAAATCTAATCCATCAAATCCTCTAATCCAAATGTACCCTTATTTATTTTGAATTCATTCAAATGGTCTAATGCACATCCATCTTTAGTTTATGATACTTGTCCTAAAAAATAAAAGGAAAAGATGGTATAAATTGAAAATTAGAGAAAACCATAAGATTCAATTGTTGTATATATATATATATATTTGTTTCTATATCTTATTCTTCTCCCATAAGATTGTCTTTTATTTATTTTTTATTTTTATTTTTATTTTTATTTTCTTCCATTTTTGACATATAAAAATTAGCCATAATTTTTTTTTTTTTGTGAAAATCTAATTTAGCTATACCCTCTATTGTTGTCACCCCCAATCTACCGTGTGACCATCCTTGCCTAACTATTTGATTGTTTCTTAAACTTTCTACAGTAATCAACTTTATTTTAGACTCAAACTTGTGCTTTATTTGATTTTAGCCATACCTTTTCTCTTTTTTGTTAGTGAACCTCTTGTTTTTATCTGTTTTATTACTAAACATTTAGTTGTGGGTCATGAGCATTTACAATTTAATTTCTCGTTAAATGTTTAAAATTCAAATTGTTAATTGTCACTTGGTTTTTGTCGCTCATTGCTTTTGGTTAAAAAGTCATAGGCCTTGGATACTATAAATAAGTGGTCCCCTTCTTATTTGTAATAATCCCAAAAATTTTCTTTTTCTTATAGTTTGTTATTTTGGAAATCCTTTAATTAAAATTTCTTAGTTGAAGGTAATTATTATAATTGCCTTAGTTGTAAAATCTTTGAAGATGGTGGAGTGATATTGTGGTGGTGCCTCAAGGGCATAGGCAAATTGTTGAACCTCAAAAATTTTGTTGTGTTCTTTTCTTTAATTTTTGCTTTATTATTTTATTTTGTATTCAATTGCAATATCTATTCTATTTGATTGGTTTGTAACATTATATTCGTTCTTAGTTTGTGGGGAAAATTATCCAAATTTTGCCAAGGAGTGGTTCTAGGGCCATAGGTTAGTTGTTGTGGCTTTGTCTTTTTGTTTTTGCAATTGGATATATTTGTGTTACTTCGATATGTCCATGGAAGCCCTGAATTAAAGGATGGAGTTAAGGCCACAACTTCAAATTCCTCTATACTAGCGAGGACTGCGATGTCAAATTCAAGACTCTTAGTAGAGCATTCAATGGTACAAGTCATTTTGGCATGAGGCAAGGTGAAGTCTTAGATATGCTTTTCCAACAAGGCCTAGACATTGCGATTGAGGAGAAGAAGCCTAACGATGTAGATGAGTAGTGGAACACCATCAACCGTTGGGCATGTGGAACAATCCACTTGTGCCTATCTAGAGAATCAAAGTATGCTTTCCAAAATGAGACTTTCTATGAGTAAGCAATGGAAGGTAATAGAAGATAAATTTTTGAAAAAGAATAGTCAAAATTGACTTTAAATGAAGAAGAGATTGTTTTGATTTGATAATCGACCAGAGACCTCCATAATGACCACATCACCCCCTTCAATCAATTAGTGGTAGACTTGATGAACCTTGATGAGGCCTTCAAAGATGAAGATTTGACCCTACTGCTATTGTCATCTCTTCTTCACGAGTTTGAGTTCCTTGAGACCACTCTACTTCATGGGAAAGTAAAGTTCATTTGATAAAGTATGTTTTGCTTTATACAATTATGTGTTGGGGAGAAAGGATAAAAGAGAAAGTAAGTAGACAATAACAAAAGCATCTGTAGCTAGAGACTATTCGCAACGTCAAAGCTAAAAAAGAGAGGAAAATCACATTCAAGAGCCAAATTTGGGAAAAATGAGTGTGCCTTTTACCACAAAGAAGGACATTTAAAGAAAGACTACCCAAAGATGAAAAAGAATGACATTGCTACTTTAGATGCCAATGTTTCTAGATTGTTTTACCTTTGATGACCCATTCAGATGAAAGGATATTGAATTTAGGTTGTACGTATCATATGTCTCCGAATAAAGAGTGGTTTTTGACTTAAAGAACAAAATAGTGGAGTTGTTTATATTGGAAACGACATTAACTATATGATAGTTGGGATAGGATCAATCCAATTGAAGAACCATGATAGATCAATGAGGATTCCGATAAAGGTTCGATATATGCCAAGTTTGATGAAAAATCTCATTTCTCTAGGAGCTTTGGAGTCCAAATGCTTAATTGTGACTATGAAAGATAGAGTTTAGAAAGCCACATTAGGATTACTAATGGTAATAAAAGGTATTAGAAGACCTAACTTGCATTACTATCAAGGTAGTACACTATTAGGGCAGTGGCAATAGCTTCAGGAAATAATGAAGAAATGAATGCAACCAAGTTGTGCCATATACGTTTAGACATTCTAGTGAAAAATCCTTGCAGATACTAGCAAAACAAAGATTGTTAAAAGGTACAAAGGCTTGAAAATTAGAATTTTGTAAGCATTGTGTGATTGGAAGCAGAAAAGAGTGAAATTCGGCACTGCCATCCAGAATACAAAAGGGTATTTTAGACTATATTCACTCAAACATATAGGGACCTTCCAAGACACCTTTATTGGGAGCTAAACATTATTTTATAACATTTGTTGCTGACTTCTCTAGAAGAACTTGGGTGTACACTGTGAAGACCAAAGATGAAGTGCTTGAAATTTTCCTTAGAAAAATATGATGGAAAACTAGATGAACAAGAAGATTAAACGACTAAGAATAGACACTGGTGGAGAATATAAGAGCGACCTATTCTTCAAAATTTGCAATGAGCATGGGATTATTTAATACTTCATAGTGAGAGATACACCACAATAGAATAGGGTGACAAAGTGTACGAATCCAACTTTAGTAGAGAAAATGCAATGTATATTGTCCAATGTTGGGTTGGGGCACAGAATTTCAGTTGAAGCCATGTCATTTGCAAGTCATCTCATTAATTATCTACCATCATTTGCTACTGATGGAGAAACACCTTTGGAAACATGGTCTAGAAAGCTTGTTACTGATTATGACTCATTACATGTATTTAGTACTATTGTTTGCTATCATGTTGAGGATTCAAAACTAGACCCATGGGCCAAGAAGGCATTGTTTATGGAAATCACCTTTGGAATAAAGGAGTTTTTTTTTTTATGTTGTCGAGAAATAATGAAAATCATTTTTAGAAGAGATGTGACATTTGATGAATCTTTAATGTTAAAATGTCTAACTAATGAAGATGCTCATACTGACGACACATCACAAGAAGAAAAGAGTGCTTCGAAGAAAGTGGAGTTCGAGCAGATAATGACAGGCTCAATAATTGAAGTAGAGGATGAGTGTGATCCTCTTAAAGAAAAAGACTCAGAAGTGGTGGAGGTTCTAATCCAAAAACCCCTTCACCAAAAGACTTGACAACAATAGGAAGGCCAAGAGGAGAAATTCATAGACCTACTCAATTTAGTAATATGGTGGCTTATGCACTTTTAGTTTTAGATGAGGACACTCCTTTAAATTTCCAAGGAGCATCACAAAGTCCTAAGAGTAAAAAATGAAAGAATGCCATGGATGGGATGCATTCACTTCATAAGAATAAGATTTGGAAATTAGTACAACTTCCAAATGGCAAGAAAGGAATTGGGTGTAAATGGGTATACATGAAGAAAGAGGGATTTTCTGACAAGAATAATGTTTGCTACAATGTAAGATTGGTAGCTAAAATTTATACTTGAAAGGAAGGTATTGATCATAATGAATATTCTCTCTAGTTGTTAAGGATTCTTCCATTAGAATTTTATTGGCCCTGGTAGCACAATTGAATTTGGAGCTAGTTCAACTTGCTGTAAAGACAACATTCTTACATGGTGACCTAGAAAGGGAAATTTAAAAAACCCAGCCAGAAGAATTTGAGGTTGTTGGAAAAAATTTGGGTTTGTGAGTTGAACAAATCTTTGTCTGGATTAAAACAATCACCAAGTTAGTGATACAAAATTTGATAGCTTTATGAGATGGTTAAAATATAATAGGAGTAAGTAAGACCACTTTTTTTATATATGTATGCACATAAAAGTTACAAGCTAGATCTTTTATCAATCTATTAGTATATGTTGATGATATGTTAGTTATATCAAAGAGCCTAACAGAAATAGAGAAGGTGAAGGCTCAATTAAATTAAGAGATCAAGATAAAAGATTTAGTAGAAGCAAAGAAGATCTATGTGATGGAGATATGTAGGGATAGAACGAAGGCAAAATTGTGTTTAACCCAGAAGCAATCTTTGACAAAGGCATTATAATGTTTAGATATAAATGAAAAATCAAAACTTATTAGTATTTTACTTCCCCAATATTTAGGATTAAACTTCCAAATGTCTCTAGAGAAAGATGAAGAACGAGAGCATATGATGAGGGCCCCATATACCAATGCAGTGGGTAGCTTAATGTATACAATGGTGTGTAGAAAACCTGATAATTTCAAAAGCAATAGGTGTGGTGAATAAGCACATGCATAATCCTAGAAAAGACATTGGTAAGCAGTGAAATGGATTTTGTGGCATATTAAAAATATCATAGATGTTTGTTTAATTTTTCTGCAAGAAGATTGTATTGGTCAATATATAGTTGGTTATTATAATTTTAACCTTGTTGGAGATTTGACAAGGATCTATCAACAAATGGCTACTTGTTCACTTTTACTAAGGTACCAGTATGTTGAAAGTTTACTTTGCAATCAAAGGATGCTTTATCTGCAATAGAAGCTGAGTATATGGCAGTGAAAAAAGTTGTTAAGGAGGTAATTTAGCTTCATGAAATACTAGAAGACTTGAAAATTAATTAGAAGCACATTACGATATATAATGCCATTTGTTTAGTAAAGAATCAAGTCTATTATGCAAAAACTGAACACATCGAGTCGATATCACTTTGGGAAATACTTAAGAAGGGAGAAATAATTCTAAAGAAAATTTAGATCGAAGAAAATCCTACATATATGATGACTAAGTTGGTGACAACAATAAAGTTCAAACACCCTTTGTACTTAATCAACTTCTTGCGAATTTGAACATGTTTAGGTGTACAGCACCTATTGGTGAATTTTGAAGCGCAACTATAGAAGACTTAAAAAATTTGAAGACATAAGGAGTAAAGAGGTTGCGTAGGACAAAAAAACAACCAAGGTGAAGATTTGTTAACTGTGGTCTGTTTTTTTCTCACATTGCTTTTGAATTAAAAAGTAATAGGTTTTATGTATTATAAATAAGTGACTTTTTAGTTATTTGTAATAAAGCTAAAAATAATCTTGCTCCTATACTTTATTGCTTTGGAAGTCCTTTAATTAGGATTTCTTAATTGGAAGTAATTGTTATGATTACCTTGTAAAATTTTTGCTTATAGTGAAGTGATATTAAAGTGGTGCCTTGAGAATGTAGGCAAATTGTTGAATCTCGTAAATTCTATTTTTTTTTAATTTTTTATTATTATTTTATTTTGTATTCAATTGCCATAATTTTTATATTTTTCTAAGTTTGTTATATTATATTAGTTATTAATTTTGGGGTTAAAATTACCTGAGTTTTTCCAACACAACTTTCCATATAAAATTTAACCTAAAACTTTTAAAACGTATTTTGTCCAACATCAAGTTACGTTAAAAAAGACAATCTTTTTAATTTTATTTAGACACGTAAAGAATGTTAAGGATACTGCCAAAAACGTAGTAGCAAAAAGGGGTTTGTTTATATAAAAAATTGTTTTTTACTGGCCGCTGAGAAAGCGGCAATCTGTATGCAAAACCGCATTATCAAAGCCACGATTTTCTTGTCATCTTTTTCTTTTGTCACTCCACTCTGCCCCGCGCTTCTGTCTCTTTATTTCGGCCCCACTATTGGCGCTTAATCCTTCCTCCAAGACGCGATAATGGATATCCGCCGCCCATTCTCACTCATGAACCATCCGGAGTTCTTCTCTGGTGGCGCCGATGATGGCACTGGAAACAGGCCCTCGCCCCGGAAAGAGCTGCAGGGTCCACGCCCGGCTGCCCTCAAAGTCAACAAGAACGCCTACAAGATCAGAAAGCCCCCAGTTGCGCCGCGGCCCCACGACCTGCCACCGGTGGAAGCTCCGCCTCGACCAGCTGAGGATCGGCAGCCTGTCATAATCTACTCGGTTTCGCCCAAGGTCATCAACACCACCGTCAGCGACTTCATGGCCCTGGTACAGCGGCTCACCGGCAACACCTCCGAAGGTGGCGCCTCCACCTCCGGAGCAAGACCCGGGCCCGGGGACCTCTCTCCAGCGGCCAGATTGGCTTCAATAGAGAAATTAAGCCCTAAGGATAGAGACAGAGAAATCGCTGCTAACAACGCTGCCGTCAACGGTAATAGCGACTTCGTGGTTGACCTGTTCGAAGACGCTGAAGTGGATCTGGAGAAAACTCCGGGTATATTATCGCCGGCGCCGGGGACTTTACAGCCGATATCTCCTGGATTCTTCTCGCCGGTGCCGGGGGACCCGTTTATGATGGGGGACAACATGTTCATTCCGAGCCCATCCACTTTCTTTTCAGCTCCAGTGGCGTCGCCCTCGCCCGCTTCTTCTTGTGATATATTCAACCTATTCTTCGACTTTTAGCTGGATAGTGGAAACATTATTTCTCGTTTGCCCCCACTTTTTTTCTTAAAAATAATTAATTGCATTTGATGTCTTTTAGCTAAATTTTCTAGAGAGAAAAAAATGGGGTCATGGAAAATTTGGACTTCGATGTGAAGGACATTAGGCTACTAACACTTGGTGAAAAGAAAAGGAGGATATACTGCGGCGGTGAGGATGAATCTGGAAGTTGCTTTGCTAAATGGGCATAGAACAAAATTTGGTAAATTATGTGCTACGCAATTTGAAGTAATCGTACATGTAGTATTGGTATAATTAATTAGGCATTTTGAGTACTTTTGGACGGGGGCCTTGGAAATAAGTAATAATTTTATGACTTATGGGACTTTGTACCTGTCCGCTTTTGATGCCAATTGAAACTTATGTGATAATGTGCATTTTCCAATCTTCTCGAGGTTATTAGACTGTGATGATTATGCTTTATTTTTCCTTGCATGCATAGTTTGTATCTTTCAGAAGAAAATATAGCACTTTTTTTTGAGATTTGAGTTTTGTATAAATCAATTTTTTAAGCATATAAAATTATATATACCCATATATATCCCTTTGGGGGTTTTTTTAATTTTTTGACAGATTGATCAGTGTGCGAAGCTCATTCACCGAATGTATTTAAATGTTAATTAAAAATGTAATTGAGGAGATGTATATGTTATTTTTCATTTTTAAGGGGTTGATTTGTATAAAGTTTGAACTTTTGAAGAAGGAGCTATAATTTTCTCTATCCTTTAAGTACTTTACCATGATAATTGGATTCTTGCCCATTCGTGTTTAATGTGCTAACACTATTGCCACTTGGATTCATTAGTGAGGATGCCAAATGATCTAGTTAATAGGTGTGCAAGTGGGTGCATGTGTGGCATTACTTGATTAATATTCATGTGATTGGTTATCATCCCTCAAAATTAGTTTCCGAAGGAACCTTTATCAAAAAGCAACAAAATCATCTCTCCCTCTTCCTCTCCCGATGATTTGCACAATTCACATGCATAAATTATTCCACATAATTTGTAACGTGAAATTGGACCGAGGAAAATTGCATTTTGCGCTCTCAATATTTGAAGCCCACAAATTGAAGACAAAGGTTTTGGTCTTTGTTTGTTGGGCAAAATTAAGGACCTGAACTTGGCCCACAGTTAAAAAGTTCCACATGAGCTATTTTAGTAAATGGTGGTTGATTTGAGGGTAAAGTGGCCTTTCTATCCTTAGGGCTAGGGGTAAATAAGAAGAAGGCAATGCGAGGATTCTTAAATTGCATGAAGTCAAATATGCAATCCTAGATTTTCTTCCTCTTCTCCTTGTTACTTAGACGGTTGTCGTCCAATATCTTGTTGATTGAAAAGGGAATTTAGTTGAACCTCCTATTTTCTAATTCTTTACGATGAGATTTCACTAATAATGGGAATAGGATTTTCGATTCACAATGTTTTTGAACTGGGGTTTCATTCTGATGATCTAGTGGTGCTGGGTTGATGATGAATGGGCTTGCTTTATTAAAATGCAGATACAACACCATTCTGATAGACTATTTCTATGAGGTGGGTGTTTTGATGATGAAGAAATAGCAAGGGACAATGAAGGGGAACATAAAATAGAAAGATAAGGGGGATAGAGATGATAAAATGGGCAACAAGAATGATAAGTGTTATTTTTTTTCTCTTGTTTACTTTTTTAAGTATTACAATGATCTTATATTTACCAACTTTACTGATATCTGACTACTTTATTGTGTAGATAAGAACAGGTTTCCGCTAGATCTACCTTTGATATATTGATTTGGTGAATTTCTTCCCTTAACTGTGCTATAGATCTCTTGTTTTATTTTTTGATAGGATGGGATTTAGTTGTTTTATTTCCCTTATTAACTAATCCCCTATTATATATTTGTGATCCCATTCTATGCTTTAATTATCTACTTTACTATTTTATTTTATTTTTATTGTGCTGCCTGCATTTATAGTTGATATGACACTCCCCCTCCCCTAGAAGATGGTCCTTGTCCCTAAGGACTTGTTAGATAGAAAGCACCTTGAAAGGTCCTCCAAGGCGGCTTCCATGGAGTCTGTCAAACCACTATATTAGAATATTTATGGCTATCTCTCGTCTCCTTTTAACTACTACAAGTTCTAGATTTATTTCATTGTTATGATTTGTTTTTAGAATCACTTGTGATGGATTGATGTGTGGACTTTGTGCTTCATTAATTTTGAGAATATTGGTACCTTTACGCTATTCTAATTCATTAACTACTTCTCCCACCTTTCTTATAACCTTGACTAGGCCAAAATATTTTGAGGCAAGCCTTTGATTAGTTTTTACTACAACTAATGCTTGACGATAGATTTGACGTTACAGGAACACCATATCACCCTCTTAGAAACTCGTCTTCGCTTTCCTTTTGTCTGCATATTTTTTCTTCCTCTCCTAGGCTTTGTGTAATTACAGCTTTAACAGTTTGATTTAGACCTTTGGTCTCTGATGAATTTAGTTGTCTCCTAGTTTGGATGGCCCCTTATTATGCTAAAACCCATATTGTGATGGAAGCATGCCATAGATAACTTGAATAGTATGGTACCCAAACTATTGTGGTAGTTTACATTGTATCACCATTCTGCTGGAGCCAGCCAATGAATCTATCTTTTTTGTTCAATCTGACTCATGCACCTAACGTAACACTCTATGCACTAGTTGACTTTTTTTAATTCCCCTATCTAATTGGGGCTGATAAGCAGTGTTTAAGTTCAAACTTATTCTTACTTCCCGAAATAGCTATTTCTAGAATTGACTTTGTAAAATTTAACTCTTATCATTGACAGTGATTCTAGGCAGCCCATGAAGTTTGTATATGTTGTCCCCATATGTTTGTGCGACTTACATGGTTGTAAATATTGGTAAAGTGCCACAAAATGTGAGTGTTTACTAAAATGGTCTACTACTAATAAAATAGTGTTCTTACCATTAGACCTTGGCAACCCCTTAACAAAGTCCATAACAATGGCTTCTTAGGTTGCTTCAGGTATGAATAAAGGTTGTGGGAACCCTACATGACGAACTCTTTCAACCTTTGTTTCTAGCAGGTTTCATAAGTAGAAACTACGACCTTAATCTCATTAAACATGTCTTTCCAATGAAAAAGTGCTTTAATCCTTTTGTAAGTTCCTATTACACTTGAATAGCCTCCAACAAGGTCACCATGAATATTTTCAAAAACCTTGTTCCTAAAACCATCCCCACTGCCAACATAAACTTTACCTAGTAACTCAAGAGTCCTTTCTCATTCAACTAGTGCTTAAAGGGTCCCTTTCCATTTTGTACCATATGATTATCCTCATCTCCTTCAGAACTTTGCATAACCTCGACAACTAACCAATTAAGTGTCACTAGAGTGATGTTATAGCTTTTGTTAGTAATATGCTTTCTAAAAACAATAATTAATAAAGAATATTAAGGCATTATGGGTGTATATGTACATTTTCATAGATATATTAATAAAATATTGATTTTTTCATATCAATATTGTGATAAGTTATTCTATGCATGTAAATCTTAGATGGCATAAAGTATTGCATGTGCTCGTGTTATCAAGTTAAGAAGGCTTATTCATAAGAAATTTTGAATATAAATACAAGATCATCTTAGTACTAAATCACTAAGTCAATCCACGAGTTATAGATACTCCAAAGAGGATTAGAGAGTTGATATGACTTGCACACCTTTTATTTGTACGATGAGTGTCATATCGTTCAGTATGAGATACTGAGAATACATGTATATAGACACGTTATTAGAGAATGGGTATTCAAATATTCTTTAGCCATCATTTTATATCACTATGTCCACATATCTATATTTTTTAGCCTGTTCATAAGGATACATACTTTACGTGCAATTTTCACTATTAAGGCTTTAGCTTATAACCTCAACTAAGGAGAGGCACATTATTTAATTTAGAACCTCGATTGAGTATATTTCAACCTATAACTCTAATTGAGTAGGTCATATATCCCAACTTATAATACCAGTTGAGTGGATCACATATCTCACTATTACCTAATGAGTGGTAGGAACTAGCTCTACACTATTGTTAGCATTACATGAGAAGCTTTACATATTTTATCATAGGTATTTGATCTTGGAATATTCGTTTAAAAGTAAACATTTACAATTAGTCCACATCCAGATTTTTCAAGAAAAATAATAAATATTTTAAGTTTAAAAACAATAAACTAATTATCTCAAATTTTCACAAAAATGCACATTGCCAAAATCATGCTTTCATAACACAAGAATAACATTCGAAAAATAATCTTTAGTAGTAGTAAAATTTGTTTCATAAAAATAGTTGAAATATTTGTAAAAGCTGGTAGGAGTGACTACTCACCTATCACTTAATTCTGCATCTTAAGAGATTTCTCAACTATTAACTTTTGATTTCCTAATCAATCACACAATTTTTCATTTAATGTTTAATTCAAATAAACCCCATACTTTTAGATGTTTTGTGTGCATCGTACGTGTCTCACTTTATAGTCCGTTCGATTTTTGTTTACTAGTTGAGTGAGTATTCATATTCAGATTCTCAAAATTACTATTTCCCGTGTTTGTTATCTCTTTAGTAGTGTGTTTAAACCTTTTTTAGTCTCAAAATTGAAAATTTTGGCTTTAAATACATAAAAATCAGGTTCTGCTAGTTTTTGCAGGTTGACTTATGATCACGAGACTCTACTCCATGACTGCAACCAATAACTATAGGGCATTTTGTAATTTGTGCGCCCTTAGTCATGACCACACGTGAAAGGGCTGTGCTTGCGTTCCATGGTGTCACACTCCTAAGGCATACCCATGAGGCATTCTGTTTGTCCCACAGTCCCACTCTACATGTGTGCTAAGCCTTCCTGCACCCATACTATCATGTCTTGTGATCGCGATAGAGCGTTGGGTTCACGCAGGGGGATTGCTTGATCAAATTTCACTTTACAACATCCCGATCACTAAAACATGTTTGCATGTTCATTCTAAAGGTCTCTACGCATATTTCTAAGTATAAAAAATCATGTAATAAATAATCTAAACAAAATTTCGCTCGATATTCCTATACACACTTTCCTTAATTTATGCACATGAATACACAACTTAACATCAGCTTTTTTAATAAAGCACGTGTAATCCTTCTAAAATCCACAGTTGCCATGTGCCTATGCATGCAAAAAACATTATTCCTAGGTATATGTATGATGAATGGAATTTTTGGTGTAAATCGGTCCTCCTTCCTGCACTATAATACCCCAAATTTTGGAAAATTGTTTTGAATATTATTTAGAATCAAAATTGTGGAGATTCAATTAAACTGATTTTGCCTTTGTTATCTTCTACTTATTTTTGGGTGAAAATATTAAGAATTGAATAAGGGAAGCATAAGAAGGAATTTTGGTACTTCTAGGCAATGAAATTTTACCGCATAATTAAATATGAAAGTGGAATAAATTCCAAGGCTTGGAAAATAAGAAAATGGGGCCTAAATTTCATGGAAAATTTAGGTAAGAATGGCCCTAAAATCATAAAAGTGAGAAATTGTCCACAAGAGCCTAAATTATTAAGAATCCTACCTCAATCCAAACCCTAACTTAAACCTAGGTATAAATATAATTTTAAAGGGGCTGGAAAACCCTATCATCAAACCTTGAAGAACTGACGGCGTTTTAGGAATTAGGGGAGAGATTTGGTCCTTCCAAAGCGTGAGTGCAAGGTAAATTCTATGCTTAAACACTTGATTTTCACATGCACATGTATGAACAATCATGGTACACCATAGATATGACCAAAACATGTGTTCTTAAGGTTTTGCATGTGCTTTAAGTATGGTAAAAATCGTGTGGTGACATGTAGAAACCATAGGAGCTCATGTTGGTGACATGCGCAGATAGTTGAAAATATGTTCAAATGTTGCGAAACTTATAGATAACTAAAGAACTAGATTTCCATAAATTTTAACTCATAGGAAGAGGCCTAAGGATCATGAAAATAAGTGGAGAAAACCATTTTAGAAATTAGATTGGAGTAAAGGGCAAAAAACTGATCAAACAATGTTCTACGTGAAACCTTGTGCACTGTCGTGATCATGGTCCATAGTATTGCGGTTGCGGGAAGGCAGAATGCAATCGCGAACCCCAGCACAAGGGTTATAAAATGCCCTACAACCACAAGCACGATCACAGACTTAGGTGTCATGGTCGCAGAGTAGTCTGTCACAATCGTGAGGGAAGAATAGTAGAAATTATAGCATGTTCCATGGGCATGTGTCGCAGTCGTAGATAAGGGAATGCAGGCATGACCAAATTTCCTATTTTGAATGAATTAAGCCAAATTTTCCAATTTTGGGACTAGAATATGCATAAGTCTATCAAATAATGCGTAAGGGAATACGTAAAATATAAATTGAGTAAATTCAAGTAAGCATAAACCCTAAGGATGGACACGATGCATTGACAAAGCATAGATACTAATCATGTCAAATGTATTAAAGAGAGTCTATACGTATCATTGACTAGGGAATTGAGAGAAAATAGCTAAAGAGCCAATACCTGACGAAATTAGATGACAAGTAAATGGTTAAACCTTACTGGTTTTATAACTATTTCTAAATTGCATTCAAAAATTGTTTTGATGTTATAACTAAATGCTCGGATATGTGCTTTTAAATAAAATTTTGATGTTTTCTACTTGCAACGGCATGAAATTAATGTGTTGTTTTCTGAAAAATTGAAACTGTGATTTCCTAAAACTTGGATGTAAGCAGTTTACGAATGAATGATTTTTAAACAGTATATTGGAAATCAAATACATGAAATGAGAATTACTCAATAGCCACTTATGTGATTGCCAATGTGTAGGAGGAACAAGTTCCATCCTACTAATCGAGTAATAAATTAGGGCCAGTCTAATCGGGGTAAAAGATTAAGACCATCAGTAGGTGAGGCTGCCTAGTTTAAGTTAAAAATTAGGGCTCACAGTTGGCGAAGCCAATATTCAACATAAACTCTTTAGTCAGGGTAATATAAACTAAGACTCTAATATGTGGAAGAGCATGCACAATGTACATCATTATGAGCTGGCCAATAAATGTGAAATAATGAGACGACAAATGAGGTAATAAGATGGTTATCCCTAATTTGATGCCTAAATGTGGTTTAAATGTCTTCGTTGGTTTTATAAATAATTACTAAAATGTGTGTTTCATACAATGTATGTTTTATAAAATGTTGCTTTACTCATATCCTATTTGTAAAGTACAGGTTGGTAATAGCATTAACTAAGCGAATTATCGCTCAACCTTATTAGCTAATATTTTGTACAGGAACCGAACGATAATGAGTAGATTTGGGGATGGTAGTCTAAGGATTGAGAATGAGGATGTAGATTTGACCTAGTCTTATTTTCATTAATGTTATTTATTGACAAACATTGGATGTAATAGATAGGTTATTATTCTTCTGCTATATACTCGAGACGAGGTGTTATCTATGTTACTTTCTGAAATGATAGTTCAAATGTTATTATTTGATTTAGTTACTCTATTTACATCTTGGTTTTGGAGTTCAATGAATTGGTTTGTGAATACTACTATGTCCCAGTCTCAAGTTTGGGGTGTGACAGAAGTGGTATTGGAGTCTAAGTTTAATAATAATAATCTAGAGCGTATAACTTAGACTGGATTTCAAGGGTCACGTCATGAGGACCTAGTAAATCAGTAGCTCACATTACGCATACATATGTAGTATTTACTTTGTATTTTGCCTTAGCATGGTGATTTGACATAAGAAATGGTTGAAAACAGTGGTTCCAGCAGATGGACGCTCGAGGAGAAGAGTGACTTGTCATAAGTGGACAAGGAACATCTTTTTGTAGCACTAACAGAAGGAGGTGAATTTTAAGGTGTATCAACATAATAGCATACTGAAGAGGAAGCTAGATGACGTGAAGACACAATAAGTGAAGCTCGTATGGACACACAAGGCTTTTAGGGAAGCATAAAAGCAGCACATAGGTAAGCTGCAAGATGAGCATCCGGGATTGATGCTCCAAGTGAATGAGCTCATGTTTTGAAATGAAGAGCTATAAGCTATGATACACAACTTTCCAAAAGAGGATTTGGAAGAGGATGCTAAAGAACCACCAGAGCTGGCACTAGAACTAAAGCCAAAGCAAATAGTGGTAGACAAAGATGTGTTAAGAGAAGGGAATTGGACTAGGAATATGAGTTAGATAGGATTGACATGATTAAGACCTTAGTTATGACCTTAAAATAGTTCTTTTGAGTATTCTATTCATTTTATTTCTTTGCCATGTTTGAGATGAGTTATGTTATACAATTTCCACTTCCATATTATATGTGCTATTTAAATCTCTTAGTGCCCTCTCTATTACTTCATTATTGCATTTATTTGATAAGATGAATGTTCAAGATAATGAGCAAGTCCTTTCTCAACATATAGGAAAATGATAGGTAGACCATGCCATGTTGTGCAAAACTCACCTCATGCTACCCTTACAGAGGATCCGATTAGAACAACATATGCCTACTCTCCACCTCTACCTCCACCCTTGGCACAACCGTAGTCGTAACCGGCAATTAGACAAAGAAGTCTAAGAAGAGAGGACCTAAGAGAGTAATGGGCACCCAGCAACAACCTGGTTAGCTTACGGCTCAACATAATGAAGGGGCCAAAACACATTCTTAAGCATTGAGGCAGGCACATGTTCTAACTTTTGCATAAAATAGGGGCAATTAACGAGTAGAATAATAGTACACGAAATGGTCATAAGAGAATAACGATATTATTACTACTTAAAATTCACAATTCACAATGAATGTGTTGGTCCTATCTTTATCATAATATTTCCAAAGCTCTATAACTCTTAATATGAAAAGATTTGTTTTTGACTATACGCTTAGTCTATAATAACTTATCTATAACTATTCCACTGTCATTTGGTCAAACCTCGTCAAGAATTGCCTTTGGATCCTCCTTGAGCTTCTCCTTAGGATTAAGGTCCTCAAACTAATGGTGGATTAGTGAGCAAAGCTCATCATTCTCATGATTGAGGTGCAACTCCTACCAAACCAACTCCTCTTGGTCCTTCCATACTACATCCATGTGATGCTAATAACTCTTTCACAATTGCTTATTTCTCCTAACAAGGTTCTGCCATTCAACCTCTGATTCTTCCAGCTTGCTCTTGAGGGTGTCCTAATGATCCCTTAGTGCTCTGTTCTCAGTTTCGAGTCTATCGCACTGTCGTTGGGCTTTGGCCGATGCGGTAACTGCATCCCCTATTGTGATAAGGAGATTGTCCATAATCTCTTGGGGTAAGCTGTTGTAACTTGAGGACATCTATCCACTCAAACCACTAGCCCCGTCCATTTCCAATATCAATGTCAATCTCTAAGGCAAACGAAAACAATGCTATAATTAATGCATGTATAAAGTGAACTGTTAAATTTCAAGTTCTCATGATGTGATTCTTATAATTCCATCTAAGTCATGAGTTCTAGGTTCTTAGCGTCAAAGCCCAGGCTTTGATAAAAGTCCTATACATCTAAAGTCAAAACCTATACTCTAATACGTCTTTTGTTATGCCTCAAACTAGAGACCATGACATAGTAGTACTCGCAAATCATCTGAATGAATACTAAAGCCAACATATATCATAACTACTAATCCGATAATATTATTTGTAATAAACCAAAGGAAATGATGTAACATCGATTGTAATATCCAAAATCCTACTTGCAACAGAATAAAAATATCATAATTATTACATCAAAAATTGTCTTAATAAATTATAATGACAAAGAATCTAAAGCAATTTAAACTAGGTCCTCATTCTTGGATCTATTAGCCCCACGTTTAACCATCATCCTTGACTGCAAAAACATCAATTAAAGTGGTAAGCGATGAGTTGCCCAATAAATGATGCCTCTTGCCATTTTTCCTTTTCAATGGATGTAAGTCAGATAAAATAACAATATAGGATGAGATACATTTTATGGGAAAAAATATAAATCATGATTTGCATGATTAGTAAATTGCAGCTAAACATTTTACAAAACACCATATTTCAAAATCATTCCACATCATCTTATATCCTAATGTCCACATATCCATATTCTTTAGCCTGTTCATGATGATACATATTTCGTGTACAATTTTTACTAATTAGGGTTTTAGTTTATAACCCCAGGTAAAATAGGTCATACTGCTCAATCTACAACCCAATTAAGTAGGTCACATGTCTCAATTTATAACCTCGGTTGAGTGGGTCACATATCTTACCTATAACCCTAGTTTAGTGGGTCACATATCTCACCTATAATCTCAATTGAGTGAATCGCATATCTTACACGTTTCCCAGTGAATAGGTAGAACTAGTTCTTACACTATCGTTAATATCAGATAAGAGGCTCTTCACATTTTATCATACATATTAAATCTCAAAATATTTAGTTTAAAGTAAACATTTGCAATTAACCCACATTTAGGTTCTTTAGGAAAAATAATAAATATTTTAAGCTTCATAAAAAAATACAATAAGTATCTCCTGTTTTCCCTAATATCCACATTACCAAATCATGTCGTCATATTGCAAGAATAACATTCAAAAAATAATCTTGAGCAGTAGTAAAATTTGTATCATAAAAACAATTGAAAACATTTGTAAAAGCTAGCAAGAGTAACCGCTTACCTGTCAGTTAATTTTGTAGCTTAATAAATTCCTTGACTATTGACTCTTGATTTTCTAATCAATCACATAATTTCCCATTTAATGCTTAATTCAAATGAACCCCATGCTTTCAGATGTTTTTTGTGCATTCTATACATCTCACTTTTTAATCAGTTCAATTTTTGGTTATGAGTTGAGTGATTATTCCAATCCAAATTCTCTTAGTTATTATTTCTTATGCTTCGTTATCCCTTTGGCAGTGTGTTAAGCTTATTTTAGTCTCAAAATCGAAAAATTTAGCTTTAAATGCATAAAAAATCACATTTTGCCAATTCTTGCAAGCTAACCCGTGACCACGATGCTCAATCCTGTAACCGCACGACTCTACTCCATGACTGTGACCAATGATTGTGGGTGTTCACTAATTTTTGCGTCCTTGATTGTGACCATGCGCGAGAGGACTGCCCCACTCTCCACAATGTTACACCCATGAGGCACACCCACTGAGCATTCTATTTTTCCTGTGGTCTTGCTCTTCATGTGTGCTAAGTCTCTTTGCACACACATCGTCATGTCCTACTATCACAACAACAACAGCGACAGAGCGCTGGGTTCCCACAAAGGGACTGTTTGATCGAAATTTCACACTCTACAACTTAATTATCAAAACACGTTTGCACCTTCATCCTAAAGGTCTCTAGACATATTTCTAAGCATTGAAAATCATGCAATGCATAATCTAAACATGTTGACAAATTTTGAAACAATTCAAGACAAGTTTTAGAATTTCGCATAGTATTCCTATACGCGATTATCCCAATTTCTACACATGAATAAATGACTAAACACCAACCTTACTAATCAACCATGTGTAATCCTACTAAAACTTATGTTTTCAGGTGCCTACACATGCAAAATCATTATTCTTAGGTGTATATATGATAAATAGAATTTTTGATGTAGAAATTATCTAAAATATTCTTATATGATACACAAAAAAATCTATCCTCCTTTCTGCATGATCGTTGAGTCTGTAGGGTTCCAAAATAATTGTCTTTACATCAAAACTCCTTTACATATCTTTATTTGATTTGCCAGATTTTTACATGAATTTTCTAGTTTTATTTTCCAAATTTTTGGTCTCCCACTCAAGGCTAACTCTTCTCGTAATATCTATATTAGTTGGCTACATTTTGGTTGCCTTATGATACCTATATTTATTTCCATACTTCCTAATTTCCAAACAATTTTGACACGAAAATAAAAAATAAATGATAACTCATAGGCTGAAATTAATCCCCAAAAATACTAACTAAAATTCAATTAACTAATCTCTAAAATTTGGTAAGGTTTGACTAGCTTAATAATGTGTACTTTGCCTTCTATGCACTCTTAGTATTACAACACTTCATTTGCAGGAAAATAATAATAAAATAAATAATTTATCCACTAAAATGCTTCTAACAATATTTTTATAAGTATTATTATTATGTCCAAAAATTCGAGATATTACAAGAAGACTTATGAAATAATTTATTTTGGTTGCATTGGATTGTGCTAAATAATTGCTATGGTACTTGTTAATAATAAAATCATTAATTGAAAGCACAAATGAGATATTCACCTGGTGGCACCGGGCGCCCAGGCACATCAACTTCCTCAAACACTTCTGGATTGGAGACGATGAGCTGGCAAAGCAGAAGAAAGTCCGCCTCTTTGAGGCAGAGCCATCCATCCTTTACGTTCTCCACTGCTTAGGAAACAAGCCATGGATGTGCTTCAGGGACTACGACTGCAACTGGGATGTGGACAAGCTGCAAGAATTTGCGAGCGATGCGGCCCACAGGAGGTGGTGGAGGGTGCATGATGGGATGTCTGATAGGCTCCAAGAATTCTGTTCGATAAGAACGCTACAGAAGGCGCAGTTGGAGGGGGACAGAAAGGAAGCAGAGATAAGGAACAGTCAGATGGGCATTGGGGGATCAGAATACGAGACAAACGTCTAGCGAGGTGTATTGATGAGGACTGCAGCTGGCAGAACAAGTTGATGCATTGGGGGAAGAAGCACAGCCCGGCTAGTTTATAATCAGCTTTTTATCTGCTTCTTTCAATATGTATACAGATATAGACTTCGCTTCAAGAACTTTATGTTACGGTATTCAAGTGCAAGTGTTTTTAGGCTTTCTGATTGTGTTTCTGGGAAAACTCCGCATAAACGGGCTCCGGAGACGTCTTTGGGAACATGAACATATTGCCAAGTCTAAATTTCATATTTTGTTTTAACAATAAACTAGGAATTTATTCATTATTATGAAATCATATTCAACAATATTCACAATACAACGAGGAAGATAATTATTAGAACCAGAACCACAAAGACCAAAATTGGCAATAGCATGGACTAACTAGTCGCAACTTCTTCTAACAAAATAGAGAGAGAGCAACTTAAAAAGGAGGAAACAATCTGTTTCAATGTCCTCCAACACAAGATGACTATCAAAATGACCCTTAAACCTATTACAAAATTTATCAATGAGGGTATGATTATCCCCTTCAAAAATGATAGAAGACTGACCGTACTTCTTTGCCAAAACAATAGCATTCCTAGCTACAAGTGCCTCAACTTCAAAGGAGTTCACATCCACTTGCACCATTTCAGCTTTCTAAGCCAATGAAAGCCCCATAAAATCGCGAACAACAATGCCAATGCCACAAGATTCTTTACTCGAAGGTACAACAACGTCAAAATTAACTTTAATAAAGCCTTCAGGTGGCTCTCTCCATGTATCAAATCCGTCAGCTGAGAGAGAGCAAGGTCCAGATAGCTTAGTGCTATGAAAATTTTCCAAGGTATTAGTAGCTTAAACAATAATTTAAAGGAGCTGCATATCATAGTTGTCCCATAAAACAGAATTTCTATTTTTCTAAATAGTTCAACAAATGACAAGAAAATGGTCAAATTCATGCTTTTCCAATCTGTTATGAATTCCAAAGAGCCAGTTAAAAGTAAAGGAATTCCACCACATAAGATTGGAAAAAGCCCAATCTTGCCTAAAAAAATTGCAGAAAACAAGAGCATACCTTAAGTCCTCGTTCACCCCTCGACAAAGAAGACAAAGCAAGTCAAGCAAGCAACCTCCATGACTCAATGATCACTTGTTGGCAAAATATTCTTACCAACACTCCAGGCAAAGATTTTGTCCCTAGAAGGAACATTGGCATTCCAAATAAAATTCTAATTGTTATTTAAACACCCGCTGGATTTTGAAGAGAAAAGGATTTCCTTCTGATCACATTATAAGCACCACGTACAGTAAAGTTATCATCTTTAGAAAAGAGCCAGAGAAACTCATTGGGTTTGTCAATGCAACTAACAAGATGGTGGAAACACCTGTAGCATCTCAACTCTAGAAGATTTTATTAAGCAAATCCGTATTCTGTGTTCTAGTATTTTTATCAATGAGATCACAAACAAACGAATCATCTTGAACGGAATAAGCAGGAATGGAGTTCTAAGGGTGATAAATTTAAAATTAGTATGCCTGGGAATCCAAGGTTCATGCTATCTCCTAATAGACTTACCATTTCCTACTCTCCGTTTGGCCCCAAATGTGATAATTGTTATGCTCAAACTTGGGACCATTACATGGCAGTATTCGCAAACCCGCTCAACAAGTACAAAATCCAAATGTGTAATGGTGCAATTAATCCAATAAGACAAATTAACAACCATTCAAGGTATAACGTAACATCCATAATGATAATAACATTTGAACTTTAGTGCACAGTAGAATTTAAGAACCTATCTATTACATCTACTCTCTTTCAATAAGTAGCATTAATGAAATTAAGACTAGGGCTAAATTCTATGTCCTCATTCCTATCCCTAAACTACAATCCTTAAGTCTGCCCATTATTGTTTGTTTCCTCTGCAAAAATATTAGCTAATAAAAGTGAACAATAGTTCGTCCAATAAATGGTATGACCTACCTTTGCTTTATAAATAGGATATGAGCAAAACAATAGTTTACAAAACATACTTTGTATGAAATACATAGTTTTAATAAATATTTGTAAAAGCAGTGAAAAACATTTAAATCAAATTTAAGAATCAAGTCAAGGATAATCATCTCATTGTCTCATTTTTCTCATGTCATTGTTTCTCATTTCTTAGTCAACTCATAGTCCTATACACTATGCATGTTCTTCTACTAATCAGAGCCTTAGTCTATATTCCTCCAACTAAAGAGGTTTACGTCAAGTTTTGGTTGTATCCACCATGAGCCTCAGTTTTTAACCAAAACCAGACAGTGTCCCAATCTACAGTTACTTGATTGGTAGGATTAGGTATTAGCTTTACCTGTTGCTGGTCCCAATCTCCCCTTGATTGGATGGGTTTCAATTTATTGTCCAATTGGTAGGATAGAACTTGTTCCTCATGCTTATCAACAATCATATAAGTGTCTATTGAATTATTCTCGTTACACGTATTTGAATGCCAATCACTTAATTTAAAAGCGTTTGATGGTAACCAACACGCATCTAGTTTCCAGGAAATCATAGTTACAATTTTTCAAAAAACAACACATTGATTTCATGCCCTCGCAAGTAGGAAACATTAAAAAAATTATTTAAAAACATGTATCGAAGCATTTAGTTATATTTGCTAAAGCAATTTTTGAAACATTTTAAAATGATTATAAAACTGGTAAGATGTAACCACTTACCCATCACCTGATTTCATTGGATATTGGTTCTTCAGCTATTATCTCTCGATTCCTAATCAATAACATATACAGACCTCATTTAATACTTGACTTTATTAATATCTATTTTTTGTCAATGTCATATGTGCATCCTATGTGTTTATACTTACTTGAATTCCCTTAGTCATTGTTCTATTTATCCCATTACGTATTAATTTATGCTTGTTCTATTTCTAAAATTGGAAAATTTGGCTTAAATTATTCAAAATATGAAATCTAGTTAGAGTCTGCAGTCAAGCCTTGCGATCGCTGGGCCTTGATCCCTATTTACAGTATTCAACCATGGGGTTCATTGGAATTTCCAATATCTTTCTTGTAATCACAACATCTTACTCCATGATCATATTAACATAGTTTGCAACCGCGCCTAGTGGCCATGGGGTGTTCTAGAAATCCAGTATTTGGGTTTGCAACCATTGATATCTATCCCGTGCCATTGTCGCCATGTCTCATAATTGTAGTAGCGCATAAGTTTTTTGCGCGGCACTTATTCACTTAGTTTTTCTCCCTCTAATCCAATCTAATCTCCAAAACTCATTTCCTCACTTGTTTTTATGATCCTTAGGCTAGTTGTTATAGGTTAAAAATTACGGAAAACAAGTTCTTCAAATATCTACAAATTTTGCGTCATTTGGTACTTTTCAACTATTTGCGCATTATGCCAATACGTGCTTATACAAGTTCTGCATATCATCACATGATTTTTATTTAATTCCAACACTTGAAACACATGCAAAACCTCAGGAGCCTGAGTTTTTAACATGCCTAATGCATACAATTAATTTCTTCACAGGTATGCACTACAATTAAGTGACTAGGCATGAAAATTACCTTGTATCCAATCGTTTAAAGGTTAAGAATTTTCTACGCTCTTACTGCACACCGTCTACTACTCCAACACCAAAGATAGGGTTTTTTAGGTTTTTAAAATTTGTATTTATACCTAGGATTAAGTTAGGGTATCAACTATTGCCTAGGATTAAAATAATATAGGATTAAAGATAGGATTAAAATTTTCCATGCCCTTACTACACGCCATCTGTTGCTCCTCGGCTATTACCTCTTGGTTCTTTATTCAATAATATACATAAATTCCCCTTAATACTCTTGACTTGAGTAATATCTATGCTTGTCAATGCATCGTGTGCATCTTAAGTGTTTATGCCTACTTGAATTTCCTTCGTTACTATTTCACTTATCCTACTACGTTTGATTTAGTAGATTCATACATATTCTGGTCCCAAAATTGAAAGATCTAGCTTAATTCATTCAAAATATACATTTTGGCTAGTATCCACATTCCTTGTCTATGACCGTGAGACATGCTTCAATGTTCGAGACATTCAACAATGGGATGTACTCGAAATTTTGTTGTCCTTCTCACGATTGGGATAAGAAATCTCAATATCACAAGTGGCGAGGCTCACGATTGCACTCATGGCCATGAGGCACTTTTTAATTCTTGTGCCCAAGTTTGTAACCATTGTGTCATGTTCCACATTCGCACCTTTAGGGTTAGCAATCGCACCAACCTCCTTGATGTGACGCAGACTCATGGCAGATCACTGTGCAATCGAGTTTTCTCACCCAAACCAAATTTTAATCCATGTAATTTGATTTTTCACTTATTTTCAAGGTTTCTAGGCATGATTTTATGCATTAAAGTCACAAAGGTGTACAATCCGGTCAAAATCTGCGGTTCTTTAAGTTCATTCATTGTAGGTTCTCTTACTTGTTCTAGTGGCTGGCAAAGGCCAACCGAGAGGGGAGAACGAATGGCTTAGGAATCGACCGGTTCCGAGCAGACTCGTGGAGCTGCAGCTTGGATTATCGTAGAATAAGAGGGGCCGTCTTAGGAAATGACAACTAATAACAACAAAGACAGATGCCGCCGCTGCGAGGCGAGGGAGCAACTTGTCTGGTTTTTCGGTGCACTCATTCCCCTGTAGAGAATGAAATGAGGCCCCAGCTTGACTCGAGACCAAGACTCCTTACAACTCGCACCAATAGCGGCACTGAGCGGCCGGAGATTGATGGAAAAGGCAGCCCTTAGCCCCTCTTCCCCCCTAGCCGCCTACCTACTCGTGTTCGTACCTCGATCGGAGGTCTGTGGTCCGGCGGAAAAACAGAAGTCATCCGTATGTTGTGATACGTGAATTGCTCAGTAGTGCTTCGCCACTACCGTAGCTGGCGGAAATAGCTTAATGGTAGAGCATAGCCTTGCCAAGGCTGAGGTTGAGGGTTCAAGTCCCTCCTTCCGCTCCTGGCTTCGTCGTTTAGTGGTAACGAGTGGAGTACATAAGCCCCTTTAGAGATAGGGGGGAGCAGCAAGGCAGCCCCTTGTATAGGGTTCCAAATCTATCTTACTAATAAGATAGAAAGGGGCAAGCCCCACCTCTAACAAGTTGCTGGCTTTTCATCAGCCTTGGAAATCATAACTTACAGTTTTACTTGATTTTCAAAGTCTTCAGATTCATCTTAGTTCAACTATGTATTATACAATACTCGGTTCCTATGACATCCACACATGACTTCACATCCAAAATCAAATTCTTTATTACTTTTCACATTTATTCCATCAAAACTTATATTTCTAGGTGCCTAAACATGTGAAATGGGTCTTCTTATATGTGTTCATGCATAACAAGAGATTCAACGTTGAAATTACCTTAAAATTATCACGCTTGAAGCATTAGAATTCCTCTAGTGATAGGGTTTAAAGTTGAGGTTTTCACCTTTTTAACTTAGTATTTATACCCTGGTTTATAGTGGTTGGGCTAGGTATCCAATTACGCAATTTCTATGTCCTTACGCACTATTTCCACTTTTCAGAATTCCTCCCCCATTTCCAGCCAAAGTTTTAGTAATTCAGGTCTTATTTTTCTTGTCCAAGGCTTTCAAACTTTTTTTTCCACTTTAGCATTTAATTATGGGGTAAATTTTCATGGCCTAAAAAATACTAACTTCCTTCTTGTGTTTTCCTTATTCAATTATGAATATTTTCACCCAAAAATAAGTATAAAATAGCAATGCCAAAATCAATTTGATTATTTCTATTCTAAATAATGTCCAATAATTTTTCCAAAATTCAAGATATTACATCCTCCCCCTTTACAATAAGTTTTGTCCTAAAAACTTGTTTCGTATGTGCCTTTTTTTCTTTGCCTATTACTAGAACTAGATATTCCCCATATGTCAGATGCTCATTTATCAACAAGGGTTCTAGTTCTAGCACGTGACTCAAGTCAGGCACTTACTTCCACATCTATGACACATGGAACATGTTGTGTATTCTTGCCAGCTACGATAGTAGCACTAGTTGATATGCCACCCAGCCAACCTTCTCCAATATCTCAAAGGGTCCAACGAATTGCGAGCATAACTTTCCCATTTACCAAATCTCATTACTCTGTGGGTTGAGGAGATCCTTAAATACACTCAGTTGCTAGGCTAGAACTCTAATGGTTTTTGCTTTAGACTAGCCCAACTTTTCTACTTGTCTTGGGCTTTCTTCATCTATCTATATCTTTCACGTATCTATGATGATGTCGGCCTTTTTGATAGTCAATTGCTCTAATTTCTATCTAGTTTCTTTCTTCTCACCTACTTTGTCCTGACAGACAGACCAGGAACCTACATTTCCTTCCATATAAAGGCCTCATACAGCGTCATCTTAATGCTCGTGTAGTAGCTATTATTGTAGGAGAATTCTGTCATTGGCAAGTGGTCACTCCATGCTCTCTTGAAGTCTAGAATATATGCTCTAAGCATCTCCTCTAAGGTTTAGATGGTCCACTTTGACTATCCATCTATTGTGGGTGGTAAGCTATGCTCAGGTCCAGTCTTGTACCCATGGCCTCTTAGAAGCTCTTCCAAAAGTAGGATACAAGTTGTAGGTCTCGATTGGATACTACTCTTATGGGCATACGATGTAATTTTACTATGTTATCTACGTATACCTTAGCTAGATTATCTAAGGTTTAAGTCATTCGTACTGGGAGGAAGTGTGCGAACTTGGTTAGATGATCAACAATCACCCTGATTATGTCTTAACCTTGTGGTGCCTATACTAATCCTACCATGAAATCCATGGTGATATGGTCCCACTTGCACTCAAGCACGTCAAGTGGTTGAAGGTAACCTCTCGGATGTTGATGTTCCGCCTTGATCCTCTGGTAGGTCATGTATCTCATCACATATTTCGTGATGTCCCTCTTCATTCCATCCCGTTAGAAGTTCCTCTTGTGGTCCTTGTGCATTTTAGTACTTCTTAGTGCATTGAGTACTTAGACTAATACGGCTCTCGCAAAATTTTTGTCTCGTAACTCCTTAGTGTTTGGGCACCAAAGCCTTCCCTTCATGTAAACAATTATGTCATCTTCTAACTAAAAGTATAAAAGCTACCCTTGCTCAATTTTACCATTTAATTCCCTGATAGTTAAGTCAGTTACTTGTAATTTCTTAATTCTCTCGATAATTAAGGGCTTTTAAGATTGGCCTATGACAATCTCTAGATGCAGTGAGTTGAGTTATCAGGCTAACATAGCCGCCATGGCATCAGTTCTTTTTCTAGTCAAGGCATCTACCACTCGATTGGCTTTTTCAAGGTGGTAGTTTATAACTAGATCATAATCCTTAATCAGCTTTAGCCACTACCTCTACTACATGTTCAACACTTTATGTGTAAAGAAGTAGTTGAGGCCTTTATGATCTGTGTAAATCTCAGACTTCTCATCATATAGGTAGTGTCTTCATATTTTAAAGGCGAACACTACTACTCAAGGTCATGAGTCGAGTAGTCAACTCATACGGCTTTAGTGGTTTCAATGGGTAAGCGATGATCGTGTTGTTTTACATTAAGATGCATCCAAGCCTGTTCTTATTGGCATTGTTATAGATAGTGAACCTATTGCCTTCAGTAGGTATGGTAAGGACTAGGGTTAAGGTCTGCCTTACAAAACTTTGTTCTCACTTTAGGGTCTATTCAAATTTCCTTCGTTTTTGTAGCAGCTGAGTTAGTGGAATAGCCATCTTGGCAAACCCTTCCACAAACTTCTGGTAATAACCTACTAATCCAAAGAAACTTCGCACCTCGAAGACATTGGTAGGTTTAGGCCAATTCAAAATGACTTCAACCTTCTTAGGGTCCATTGTTAGTTCATCCTCAAATATCACATGTCTTAAGAACGCCATACTCTTAAGCCAAAATTCACATTTATTAAATTTAACATATAGTTATATTCTCTCAGCGTTTGCAATACCACCTTCAAATGTTCCTCGTGTGCCTTATCGTTGGGTGAGCAAACCTGAATATCATCATTGAAAACTACTACGAATTTCTCTAAGTGTTGCTTGAACACCTAGTTTGTTAAATCTATGAAAGCTATAGGAGTATTAGTTAGTCCGAACGGCAACTAGGAATTTGTAGTGTTGTATCTCATCTAAAGGGCTATCTTTAGTATCTTTAGCCTTTATTCTCAATGAATTATACACTGATCTTAGGCTGATTTTCGAGAATACTCCAGCTTTCTTGAGTTGGTCGAATAGGTCGTTGATCCGAGGTAGAGGGTACTTACTCTTAATGGTCACCTTGTTAAGCTCCTGAGTGTCAATGCACAATCGTAAACTTCTATGTCTCTTCTTAACAAATAGTATTAGAGCTCCATAGGGTGATGGATGGGTCATATCTACTTCTTATCTAACTATTCCTATAGTTACACCTTCAGATCTCTTAACTTGGCTGGGGCCATCCTATACAGAGCCTTTAAAAAAAGTGTCATGCTCGGAATCAAGTTTATATCAAACTCTATTTTTCTATTAAGGGTGTTCTGGGTAGGTCATCCAAAAATACATTAAAAAAATCTCTAACCATTGGAATGTCCTTTAGCCTTGATCCATACTCCTTAACATCCACAACACATGCAAGGTAGGCCTCACACTCTTCCCTGATAGCCTTCCCTATATTAGCTATGGAGATGAGGGAGTTAAGTCAGTTAGCCTTGTTCTGAAACCCTTCATGGAAGGAGAATCCATCGCTCACACGAGTCTGGAAGTGAACAATCTTATTTGTACAATTTACGTGGGCGAAGCTTGTAGCTAACCAATCTATCTCCAAAATTATGTCGAAGTCCTACATGCTAAGTCAAATAAGGTTAGCCTTAAGTTGGTAACTGTTACCCAATTTCAAATTACATCCTTTACAGATCAAACTAGCTACTAGGGTTTCACCTATGAGAGCAGTTACTTTATATGAATGATCCAAAAACTCAAGCTTGTGATCTAAATGTTTAGAAAATCTCTTAGATATAAAGGAATGTGAAGCATCACAATCAAAGAGAGCATAAGCATCCAATTGATTCATAAAAATGTTACGTGCCATGACACCTTCTTTGTTGTCTGCCTCATTTTAAATCATGGTGAACACTCTTTATTCCCTTTGGGCCTTTGGTTGGCCTCGTGTCAATAGAGGTTATTGCCGTTACCACTATGGGTCTGCCATTAGAGTTTCCATCATCCTGTCTGCCCCATTAGGCACTGCTACCTCCATTTTGGTTGTTGGTTAAGGTAAGTTCCTTGCATTGTTGGGCTATTCAGCACTCGCTACCCATATTGTTTACATGTGAAGCATGCATCGATGAGGTGTCAGCATACGCCGATGTATCAGCATCCACATGTATTGCATTTTGGTAAAGGTGATGCCACCCCACTAATCCTTATTTGATTTGGCCTCTTATTATTATTAGGTCAACTGGTAGATGATCCTTGAGGGCTAACATTAATGGAGTTGGGATTTGGCCTTGGTCTTGAGGGTGTTCTCAACTTTCTGGTGATTTATATTAACCTCAGCTCAAATAGCATAACCAAGTAATTTATCAAAGGGTTGTGCCTTGTAAAGAGCCAAAGTTGTCTACAATTGGCTCTTCAAGCCTCGAGTGAATTTATGCATCTTCAACTTTGGATTAGCCATCATTGTAGGAGAGTATTTGCTCATGGTATGGAACTTAGTCAAATATTTAACCACTGACATGATGAGGCCTTGGATGAAATTTTCAAATTCCACCATCTTTTGTAGGTGGAGGGCACTTAGGAAGAAATGATTTAAGAACGCTTCCCTAAAATGGGCCCATATGGCAGGCCCCTTCCCAAGTATAGCCAGTGAATTTATGCACCTATAGGTAACATGCCATCATTTAAAGTGAGATCTGAATAACTTATAACTCGCACATAATCAAGATTCCATTCTCATTATTTTTCTTGCAATTTTGTGCTTTGCTAACTAGCTCAAATCTTGAAATTTTACTCTCACTACTTTTCTCTATTCAACAATTCAATCAAAGTGTGGTTAATATGTAACAAGCATTGAGTACACAAACAAGAAGAACCAAAAGAAAAAAAAAATGATTGTCAATCAAACGTATCCCCAATATTTAAATTCAATCACTTAAATCACAAGTATGCAAAAAGAAATAATTTAATCACAAATAAATGTAAAAGCAAAACTAATAATGCCTTGATTCATCACAAAATAACAAAGTAAAGCAAAGAAGGCTTATTCTAAATTGATTCCCTCAAATCTTGTAGCATGACAAGCCCTTCACTTATTGGGGCTTGTTGCTTGAATCACTTGCTAAAGAGAAAAAGAGAATTATCTAAGCTAAAAATAAAGTTTGGGGTTGCTAATGATGATTCTATGGAAAACTTTACATGCCTATTTATAATATCAACCAAAAGAAAAAGGCAATGTTGGTTTTCATTTTTCTAGCTCAAAAACACCTATAATAATCATTATATATTTTAAATTTTATTTGTTTCTCTATCTTATTTTTACACAATTTTCCAAAAAAACATACCTAAAAACTTATACAAACATAACCAAAAAATTTTGCCCTAACCACCTGAAAGACACATTGCACTATTGTTTCCAGTGCTAGCTATACAATATTCTTTTAGGCATAACTTTTCATTCAACATTCAATAGACACATTGTGTGAACCATTTGAAACATAATTCATTCTTCTTTCTTTCATTCTATTTGAATATTCGTCCAAAATTTTGTGGCCTTCCAAACTCATTGTTATGTCATACTTTACTCAATTGTTGGCTCTTTAATTTGTTTCCAACTTCATACATGTTAATTTCAATCCACATTTGTTCAACCTACACAATAAATAAAAAGGCCCATTAAAGAAGAATAACCATACATAAATTCAATGTACTATTTAATCAATTAATACTGTAAAACATTCAAGAACTCCAAGATTTTAACTTGGTATCATATGACACATGGGATAATTGACTCACTTTTGTGAATTCATCATGCCTTATACTTAAAGGTTTAATAGTCCTTGAACAAACAATAATAGGAAAAATCAAATGCAATTATCACAATACTGTCACTCCAATAACTATAGCCAACTCTTGACTCATTCCCACTTCTAGTAGTAACATGGCATAAGCTTTAAGTGTTGAATATTACATTCAAAACATAAATAAAGTAATGCATCAAAGTCTTGTAAATGCACCAAATTTCTAGTGTGTAAGTAAATGAATAGTCCATCTTACTTGGTCAAAGAGCCTCAAATAGGTATATAAACAATAAACTCTTGACAACCACCAAAATAATATGGACTGAAATTTTGTGATTTTCCTACTCCATAGAATTAGATGTCTAATCCTCCACAAATGTATGTTGACGCATGAAGAGAGATTAATAGAACTTTATACTACTTGTATGTGCTTGGTTTACTTTTGTTCAGGCTTATTTCTTCAAACTTTTATTACTTTCCATAGTAACACATGCATGGAAGCATGAAAATTTAGAAAATGGCGTATGCTGGAACTCAACAAAAAGTAATGATCTTTGATGAACTTTAGTAGAAGATGACCACAACTAACATATTTAGTTAGTTGATACGTCACAAATTAATCCAAAAAATGATTGGAATGACTTGATTTAGAGTTTTAAATTACAAGAATTGAGAAACACTCAATTCAAGAGAAAACCAAGAAAAGAATTTCATTCAATAATACTGAAAGAATTCTATGGTAAAATATAGCCAAAGGTCCTTTATATAGTGTTGGAAAAGCTTAAAAAACCTTCTAAATTCATCCTAAGTGTTTTAGGAAGATTAGGAGTTAAAATTGGAAATACAATTTGGTTAAACCATAAGCTCCACTTTAACCTCCAAAATCTCTCAAAACATCCAAAAGTAGTTTGAAACTCATGCTCAAGGTTTTCCTTTGCTTTTTGTAGTTCATAATCTTCAACTCATGGCCATGTTTCGATAAACATCCCTTATTCTGACCTAATGCCTACATCATTCCCCTTCTCTTAATAGCAAATTGACCTTAATTCATTAGTTTTCTTTCTTCCTACAAAACAAAACTACAAATAAGAAATAATGTAATATACTACTAATAATATTCTTACCCTATACTCTCACCTTGCGACTCGAACATATTATGGGTTTGTAAACACTCATGTATTCCCATAAGTTGTAAGAGTGGACAAATTTCCTTAATTCCAAGGTCAAATATTGTGAAGTAGAAAGACCTCTTGATTGCGTTATGTAAAAACATCCTCCCCACTTCACAACTAAGTTCACTTCTTGATGGATATTCGCGACTTCGCTCAAACACACACCTTGGAATCATTTTCATTCTTCTCCATCTATCAATAGTCTTAGAACTCTTATGGAAATTTTCTTTCAAAACCAAGTTCTTCTTGGTAACACTTACACGTTCCAACAAGTTAGTGCAAGTGTATTCCAACAATTCAATATTTACAACATAATAGTCACAAAAAATCAACTCATAACAATGCACATCAAATAATGGACAATCAATCACATTAATACACATCATCATGCCATCTTTAGTCACAAATTGCACATGCAAATAATAACATAACTCTCTAGCACTTCCTATTACGCCATACACATCACAAATCATGCAATTATACATAATATGCATAGACCTATACTAACTTATCTATGTGTGTGTCTCATGATGTATGATTTAATTTCATGATACTCTTTATGCACAACCATGTCACGTACAAGAAATTCAACATAATTAATTTTTAGGCCAGGATTAAACATGTCTCATAAAGTCCTTTGGCCTAAGATAATTATGCCAAAATCCTAACATTTCCATGACATGCAACCAAGAATATAAGCACTATAACGATCCAACATTATGAACATCATAGATATGCAATGCATGACTAAAAGAATGAAGTCTATTTTGCTTGGATTCAACAAGCGACACTACTATAGATAGTCATGAGATGTATTCCTAGATTCTACTTTTGGAAACTTGACATCTGATTCTAGAGTGTTTATTGTATATATACCATGCCCTACATATAACTTTAGATATCTCAACGTAATCCAACAAATTTCATTAGAAGTTATGGAACTTCAATAGTTCTCCTCCAAAGTCACATTTATGCACAATGAAATACAATTTTTTGTTGTCAAACTAGTATCATGCAAACTACCAAGATTCATAACTCCATTTACTCCATTAATTCTCATAGGTTCACACTTGAATGCTAAACTCATTAAGTAAAAATCATCTTTAAGACCAAAATTAGCAAACAATGCAACACTAACATCTCTATGAATAGTAACTCAAAGGATTATCAAAACGAAGGTTGCCAACCTCTCTCCATGGCATCCGTTCACACAGATGCACTGACTCTTTTACTTATAGCACTTGATTAGCTTGTGTCAATTTGTAATCCTACAAGAAAAGATAGTGAAAATAATCCTTCCTTCATAAACCCTCATATCTTCCTTAAACTCTAAGATTCTCTCCTAATCTTTTGTTCTTGCTAACTCACTCTCTTATTTCCCACACTCTTTTTCTTTTTTCTCACTCTCTTCTTTTTTCTCCCTTTGTTTGACCTTGCTCCCCTCTACCTCATCTTCTCTCTCTTGCTCTAACTCATTTAAATTTTCATCATACAATGGATTATTATAAACTACCTCTGGACAATGTGCAAGAATTTTTTCAACATGGCTGCAATCATTCTCTCCCATGGATGTAGTAGATGTATCTTCATTTATTATCGCATCTTCATGTTCAATCAATGCCATGTTTGCAACATTCTCACTTCCTAATTCTGCTTATCCTCAATTTTACAAAATTCTTCTTCAAGGGAGTCATCATCTACAGTTCCCTCTTTACCACCGTGGCACACCTCCATCATTTATGAATCCATCTTTTACTCATTCTTCTCATGGGTTACAACATTATCAACATTACAATTATTCAAATATGAATATGTACAATTTACCTCCCTTTTTGGTATAGATATAGTGTTAATAGTAGTCTCCTTAAAGACTTCCCTACCTTCAGCCTTATGGGTGTCGTGTTGCATAAGCCTTCTATCAACATCCCCATGAAGATCGGATCATGTAGGCTTTCTAGCACCCCTTCCTTTTGAGCCTACGATCAATTCAAATGCCCCTCTTTACCATATCCTCAATACCTAATAACTATGACACTCCACAACATCTGTAATATCATCATCCAATCCCTTAAGGAATCTACTCATGGTATTTTCAACACTCTCATCAACATTAGCTTTTCTTATAGCATATTTCAATTTAACGTATTATGCTTCTACAGTTAATACATCTTGAGTTAAATTATTCAGCCTAGCATAAAACTACACCACATGGAATATGGAACACACCTATTTCTCATTATCCTCTTCAATTCTTTCCATGTCATGACTTGATTGCCTCTGCCATTCCCATTGTTGCAAACAAACTTATTCCACCAATATCTAACATGTTTTATGAAAGCCTTAGAAGCTAATTTTACTTTACATGTCTCTGAACATGGATGAGAGTCAAACATCTCTTCTACCTTCCTTTCCCATGCCAAATATGCATTAGGATCAACTTGTCCCCCGAACAATGAAATATCGAATTCTGCCCTCCTTGATGGCTCACTATCTTCGTCACAATGTCTATTAGTACTCCTCCTAGGGCAAAACACATTTTGTGTTCTTTTGGAATTTTTGACAAATATGGAGAAAACGAGATAAGAAAAGAAATGGAAAGACTTGAAAAGATAGGATTTTGTACCTAGATTTATGTCTAGACTAGAATCTAAAATAGTCGACTCTAATATCAAATGACACATGCATGAAAGTGTGAAAATTTAGATAATAGTTTATGCCAGAACTCAACAAAACCAGCTTGCACAACTATGTGCAAACAACTCAAAATGTAACGATCTTCGATGAACTCTAGCAAAAGACAACCATAACTATTCACGTTATTAGTTGATACATCGCGAATTAATCCAAGAAATTCTTGGAATAACTCGATTTGAAGTTTGGAATCACAAGAATTGAGAAGCACTCAATTTAAAGAGAAAACCAAGAAAAGAATTTCATTCAATAATACCAAAAATATTCTATGATAATATAACCGAGGGTCCTTATATAATGTTGGGAAGCTTTAAAAGACCGTCGAAATTCGTCCCTCAATTTTTTAAGAAACAACGAGTGAAAATTGGAAAGAAATCCTAACTAAAAACACAATTCTTGGGCTCTAAGCCACAATTTGAATCAATCTGGACCCCGTGTAATCAATCTCAACCTTCCTAGTTCGATCTGAACGTCGATCTCACCATTTAAATCATATTTATCGCATTCTAATTTTACGATTGCCTTTCCTGTGATCAATCATGATCCTTTGCAATCATAATTATAGAAATACAAAATGCATCTCCAGGTCAATCAGCTTCAACTCTAGATTAAAGAAAGTAAGTGCTTGAGTTAACTTTTTAAAAATTGCAAACTTTAACGTTTTCAATTAGATTGATGATAACCTCATCAATCAACTACTTGCAAGTAGATGTGCGTTGTCCTAGCATCTCAATTACCATCAATAAATGGATGTCATTATTAGTGATATCCCCTCTAATGCCAAAATAATTATAAAGAATATTGGTTTAAAATTTTATTTTTATTAATTAATAAAATATCGATATTCCATTTTATCAATATTCCAACAATATTTATCATTCACATAATTCTAGTTATGGTGTAAAGTTGTATGTGTGCCCATATGATTGTATTAAGATATCTTATTCATAAATGGTTATGAATATGGACATGACACCCCTTAGTACACAATCATAAGACATGTTCGTGAGTTATAAATTCTCTGAATGGGATTGGAAAATCAATAAGACTTGCACACTATGTTTCTGTGTGATGAATGTCATGCCACTCAATATGAAATACTGAGAACATATATGTATGGATAAATTATTAGAAAATAAGGTATTTGAACAATGACCCGAAGAACAAAGTAAACACAGAGAATTTATTCTTTACTATAAATGTCTTACTTTGTGATTGCATTAAGTGCATGTGGGCCTCAAACCTAAGGCGACATAATTGTCTTGCATGCTTGATGATGAGCATGTCATTAGAGCAATAAGAACCAACATCTGTCTTGATATGATATAGAATTATGAGTTCAATGTGCCATTGTCTAAATGTTTATGAAGGCAGGCATGCGATCAATAGAGGATTTTTTTTCTTTAAAGTAAAAAAGGCTTATGCAATTGATGTCCCATGAGACAAAAGAAGCTTGGCTAAGGTAGTGCATGATTAAAATGAAATTTTCAAAAGGACATTTGTCTCGTGAGGTAATATTGATTTACTCATGTGATTAAGCTAGCAAGTTTGACTAAACCTGAGGCTTTCTCACTCGATTGGGATAAATCAAGATGAAAAGGCTTATACTAAATGGTATTCGCAATTTAGAGGGTGCATGTGGTCCATTCACTTTACCTTAGATAGGCTATGGTATGGGTCACAGGTTAGGCACTACCCATATCTTTCAAACTATACTCGTTGCTAACTAAAGATAAACTTATGAAGTCACACACACAAGAATAAGGCAATGACAAAAAGGCTTTTGCAAATTGGGGGCCATGAATGAGGCTTGAGAATTCTTATGTTGGAATTAATTTGGTTGAAATTAGATTGGATCAAAGAGAATTATTTATTTCTCATTATATTTGTTAATAATGAGATTTTTAACCAAAGATATAGTGAGCATTTAATTTAATTAATAGAGATTAATTAAATTAAAGGACAAAATACAAATGGAATTATTTAATTCTTATTATATTTGTTAATAATAGAATTATTAACTGAATCATAATGGACCTTTGATTTAATTAATGTGATAAATTAAATTAAAAGATATAATTTTTGTAGGCTTTAATTATTAATTGTATTAATAATTAAAGATGAAATGAATTTGAATTAATTTTAAAGCTTATGTAAAAGCAAACTCTAGGTACCTTAGGTGAATAACGAATTCAACTATATATATATGAGATTGTGCCTTGTGAATAAATTAATTAAAAGAGTTCCAAAGCAAGAGGACACTATTCACGAGCTACTGTAGCAATGGCACTGTTCAATCTACTATTTACTTCCCCACTTTGCACAAAAAAGAAGATATTCATTGGTGTCCACAAATTTTCTCTAGATAAAATTCTCTAAAAGTAAAGAGTTTGTAGGATTTCACCAAAAAGTTTGTGAAGATTCGTTGGAAAGACCAACCCTACGTCTTGTTTGTGTAGCTAAATTAGAAGTTGGGATATAATCGTAACTTTTGGATTGTAGACAAAAATCTGCTAGGAATTCAATTCTATATAACTATCCATACAACTAATTAGTTTTAAATTCATACAAATTATGCAATGAAAAGTAGACCAAGTGGGAATTTATATTTTTGCTGCTTTTATCTCTTATATTTCATGTTTTGAATAAAAAGTTTATGTCCCAAATCTGGTAAAACCCAACAATCACATGCTACCTTAAAGTTCAATGCCCAAATGTAAACAACATTAATCATAAAGGACTTTACATCCACGTAATGCACAAGCTCTTCGTAGAAGCTTTCCTAAAATATATGATATTAAGGTCGTAATTTAGGGACCATATAGAAAAAATTTATTTTAGTTGGGGCAAAGGATTTAAATTATGAAAACTTTGATTTTTATCATTAATTTTTGTGTAAGGAATTTGTAAAAATCGCCATGTATATATAAAAGGCAACATAGCCATAAGCCATAAGGCTGCAAGAACGGCCTTACTAAAAATAAGGGTACTAATAGAGATATGTGACTATGAGCACACAAAGCCAAATATAGGAGAGTAAAGTCAGATTTTGGGTGGAAAAATTCATAGAATTTCATGTGAAATTTTGCCCCAATCCTATAGAATTCACACGTGCATGTAGGAACTTTGTTTTGCATGTTTAGGCACCTCAAGCGTGAAAATTTCATATGAAACATAAGAATTAAAATTAGGACATGATATTGGAATTATAATAGTGGAATCATGTGTAAGGAATTGGATGTAAAGACCACATATAAGAAACATAGTGCATTTTGGCAAAACTTTAGTCATTTTGAACTAGCCAGGCAAGGGCCTTTCAAGATTAAATTTTTATGTTAAAAATGTGATTTAAGTGTTTTGAGGAACCCTAGAACACATTTGCATGTCGGAAAGAGGAATTAAAATTGAGTAGAAGAAATATGGAATCCAAACACGATGTCTGCGCACAGGCAAACTCATGTTCTGGCTGTCGTCCATGGCCATGAGGTCATTTGTTGCAATCATGTCATGAGTTCATGCGACTGTGGGAGAAATCGTAGCACACCCAATATACCATGTGCTCAATGCCGTGAGCAAGCTAGATCGAGTCATAACTATGATGCAACCCTTCATGGTAGGAAAGCAGGCAGTAAAAATTCCAAAACGCTCCATGTGAAACATCATTTTTTGTGGTCATGAGTCAAGGCTCGAGAATCACCAAAATGTCCTAAATGTCACCATGCAGTAGTGGAACCCATTTTTGCTAACAAGAGCAACGTTCTCATGAGGGCAAGGCCTGGAAATAACTAGAGTCTGATTTTTAACAATTTTAATGCTCAATTTTATTATTTAGGAACCCAAACAAACCAAATCAAATGGAATATGAATACTAAATATAGAGAGAAAGGGACGAACACGTACGATTTCATCAAAAGCCTATAGGGATTAAATGTTCACTTAACTGAAAATTGAATGGGAGTGTTTAGAATAGAAATCCAAGAAAATAATACCAGTGAATTTTAGAAATAGTAAGTGAGTACCAAAGTAAGTAGATATCTTTATATTTTTTTCCAACTACATTTTTAAATGAATTGTTTTCTGAAATGCCATATTTCTTTTTCCAAAATTGTTTTAAATTATTTTCGTTAAAATCATATATTTATTCTGAAATAATTAATTCTAGGAAAAAAAATTGAACGTGGACAAATGCTAATGATATTTGTTGCTAAAGTGTCTATAAATATAACTGTGATTGCTAGACTATTTTGACTTGTTAATAATGCACTAGAATGTTGTGAAACAAGTATTAGGGATCAATCGAGATAGTATAAGGTCTAGTTCTACCCATTTACTGGTAACAAGTGAAATATATGACACACTCAATCAAGATTATAGGTTAACAGGGTTGTAAGTTGAGATACATGTCCCCCGCAACTGGGGTTGTAGGTTGAATCATGTAAACCTCCTTAAATAATGTAGTAGACTCAGCTCCTAATCAGTGGAAAAGTATACGAACTACTTGAGAACTTGGCATGCTGAAGCACAACATATGAGAATTATACGTGAAACATGAAACTTATGGATTAATTGTCACTTTTGCAAATGTTTTCTAAATGTTTTGACATGATTACATATGAATTTTGTAAATGTTTTAGTTTGTTCACATCCTAACAAAAAGGCAGGTATTTACTTATTGGACAATTTGTCGCTCATGTTTTTCCTTCATGTCTCTTTTGTGGAGGACGCTAGAGATGGTGATCAAGTATGAGGATGGCAGAATCAACAACTAGAAGAATTAACTATTTTCTTTTACTTTTAAGTGAATAAGACAATAAGGCTATATTAGATTAGTTCCTTTACTTCTCTATTGCAATGCTTATATTGCATTAATTGAACTTTCTAGTTTAGTAGCTTTGATATATTAGTTTTGGTATCTACTGAAGTTGTTTGCAAGTACTATCATGTTGCATTCCTGAGTTGGGGCTGCAAAAGAAGTGATATCAAAGCTTAGGTTTTGACACTAAGAACCTAGAACATATGGCATAGACTTGAACATAGTAGATCACATTATGAAAACTTAGAAGTTAGTAGCTCATTCCATATATGCGTAAGCTATAAAGTTAATTTTATCTTAAATTAGAATTTTGACACTTAACATAGGATGGACAGGGTTAGTGGTTTGAGTGAACAAGCACCTTCTAGCTATAGCTTTCTACCTAAAGAGATCGTGGACTATCATTTCATCATGATAACCCAGCTAGGAGAGTCAGCTACCACATTGCCTAAGGCCTAGCAACAGCATGACAGATTGGAGGTCGAGAATAAGGCATTGAGGGATCACCAGGCCTTACGTAAAAGCTCACTAGGGCAAATGAGCACCTACGAAAGAGCTAACAGCATCATATGGATACAACATAAGAAGAGTGAATGGAGCTAGCTTAGCAAGTGGTGCCGTCATTCACTATCAATTTGAGGACCTCAATCTCGAGGACAACCCAAAGGAGATTATTGACAAGGTAGAGCCAAATGATAGAGGCATAGTCATAGATGAACTATTTTAGACTAAGGGCATAACTATAGGTAAGCCATGCTAGATTAAGAGTTGTAGAGCTGTAGGGATATTGTGATATGAATAAGACCTACTCGTTCATTGTGATTGGAAAATTTTGACCAATAATAAAGTCATTATTTTCTTATGGCCAATTCTTGCCTTACTACTTTGCAATTGCATGATTGATGCCTATTTTACACATCGTATATATGCATACCAACTCGTACAATTTGTCTAATTCACAAGCAATTTCTTAATGTAAAAGGATGGCTGAAAGATCCCATCCCAACACTCAGAACACACATTATTCTGCCCCTATGAAAAACATGAATGAACTTGTGTACAACTTCTATTCACCTTCACCCCAATGCAACTATAATAGTGGCTAACAATGGGTCAAACACATTTGAGGTATGAAGACTTAGCAGCCATAGCTAGTATAGTGGACCAAGTAGTGAGGAATCAATAACAAGCTCTTACACTAGCCCAAACCTAACATAATGGAGTACCAAGGACTACTATGAAGCATTGAGGAGGGCCCACATGCCTACATGGGATAGTTCGCATGATCTAGAAGTTGTCCAAAAGTGGCTGAAAGAGATGGAGAGCAAAGCTAATATCAATCATCGAGAGGGCGAGAACAAGATGAAGAGGCCAAAACCAAGTCTGAGCTTTAGGAATAAATAGCTGAGACCTTTTTCTAGACCACTAGCTAACAAGAGGGTTAATAGGGCCAAAAATGGTGGGTTCTAGCATAGCTGCTAGAATGTAACATCTGCCACCACCAACACACCTATGCTAACTAATGATTGGAGCAAGCTTACAATGTGGCTAGCAAGGCCATCGAGCTGTTGAGTGCCCATAAGGTACTACCAGACTGACTACGACCACCAATACTAGTAGGAATGGCTCTAACAACAATAGCAACAACTCTAAGCCTAACTAGCCTAACTCTAAGCCAAAAGAGAATGCACAGGTGTTTGCTATGACACAAAAGGGGGCTAACAATGCTAAGTACATGGTTGCAGGTCACATAATTGTTAATTAGCTTTGTGCTTATGCCTTGTTTAATTGTGGCACTTTGCATTCTTTTGTCTTAAAGAACCTTTTTAGACAATTAGGACATATGTTGGAAGAATTATAACTTCCTTATAGAGTAGCCAAGCCAAGAGGTGAAGCCTTGGTAGCCAACATAATATATAAATACTGTAACTTAGACTTTGGCAAAATTACAAGTCGAAGGCCAACCTAATACGGCTCAACATGAGAGAATTTGATGTCATTCTAGGGATGGACTGGTTAGCAAGAAGTTTTGTTCATGTGGACAATAGGAATAAGGTGGTAAACTTCCATCTACCATTTGGTTATACATTTTCCTCTCATGGGAGTGCTTGGGGCTAGTCTAGTAAACTCAACTTGCTAATTTCTATAGCTTGAGCTAAGAAGGCAATTAAAAAAGAATGCAAGACATACTTAGCCTACAGAATAGATGCACATGACCAAGGGTGGAAGGTGGAAGATATCTTAGTAGTTAAAGAGTTTCTAGACATTTTCACTAACGACCTACTTGGACCAACCCCAAATAGAGAAATTGAGTTCGAGATTAATCTAGTATTAGTTATGGAACCACCGATAGAACTAAAGGTTTAAAAAGTGCAACTACAAGAGCTCTTAGACAAGTAGCAAATTTGACCAAGCGTATCACCTTAAGGAGATCTGGTGCTCTTCGTTAAAAAGAAGAATGGAAGCTTGAGGTTATGCATCGACTATAGGGAACTTAATAAGTTCATTATCAAGAATAAATATCCCCTGTCAAGGATCGACGACTTGTTCAATTAACTCAAAAGGGCTACGGTATTTTCAAAAATTGTCTTAAGATCGAGATACCACCAGTTAAAGATAAAAGCTAAGGATAGCCCCAAGACAGCATTTAGAATAAGGTATGGACACTACAAATTTTTAGTTCTACCTTTCAAGTTGACTAATGCCCCCACAGTCTTCATGGATCTCATGAACCAAGTGTTCAAGTCATACTTAGATGACTTTGTAATAGTATTTATAGATGACATTTTAGTCTATTCACCAACTAAGCAGACGCATGAAGAACATATAAGAATAGTCCTACAAGTGCTTTGAGAGAGGCAATTGTATGCAAAATTAAACAAATGCAAATTTTGGCTAAGGAGCGTGGCATTCTAAGGGCACATATTATCGAAAGAAGTAGTCTTGGAAGATCACAAGAAGGCCAAAGTGATCCTACAGTGACTTAGGCCCACGAGTTTATCCAAAGTTAGGAGTTTTGGAGGACTCGTCAGTTATTACTGAAAGTTTGTCAATGGAGTCACTAAGATAGTGATGCTACTAACCCGCCTCCTCTAGAACCAAAGGAAATTTGAATGGAGCCTAGATTGAGAAGAAAGCTTTGTAGAGTTAAATAAGAACTTGACCATAGCACCAATCTTGGCCCTACCCAATGAGGGTAGTGGGTTCACCATCTATAGTGATGCTTGTAAAGGTGGACTAAGTTGCGTTTTAATGAAAAATGACAGGGTGATCACCTATACATCTAAGTAATTAAAGCTATACGAGCTATACTACCCCACCTACAATTTGGACTTAGCTATATTAGTGTTCACCCAAAAAATTTGAAGACACTATCTTTACAGGGAAAAATGTGAGACTTACACCAACCACAAGGCCTTAAATATTTCTTCACACAGAAGGAACTAGACATAAGGCTAAGCTGATGGCTAGAGTTAATTAAAGGCAACTTAGTGATTAATTATCAACCAGATAATGCTAAGTAGTTGGCTGATGACTTAAGCCGAAAGGCCATAGTAATAATGGTGGCCACACTCACCTCACAATTGAACTCGCTACAATTAGAAGTGGTGGAATCCATCAAAAGTGTTCTCACATCCCCAAATGCTAAATCCTAGCTATGTGAGGAGATTAAGAGGTCCTAAGGTGTGGACCCTAAACTTGAAACACTTAAGGATAAGGCAAAGTAAGGTCAAATGTTGGACTTCCACATCACAAAGGATGGTGTACTACACATGAAGGAAAGATTATATGTCCTGCAAGTTGTGGAGATTTGGGATAAGATAAGGCAAGAAGTGCACCAATCTAAATTTATGATGCATCCCAAGAGCACAAAAATGTGTGAGGACTTAAAAAGGAACTTTTGATAGAATGGGATAAAGAATGACATCGTTGATTATATGGTAAGATACATGACATGCCAAGAGACAAAGGTTAACACTAAAGACCTGGAGGATACCTCCAACCATTGGAGAAACTTGAGTAGTGATAACATGTGAAATAATAGGCATATTTGTACCCTTTTTATGCTTAATTTATGCATTTATGTGAGTAAAAATGAAGAAAATATATTATCATACATGCATTATATTAAATTTTATCATGCATGTATCTTAGAATGAGAGTTACCATAGTTATAAGAAAGATTAAGTAGTGACTTCGAAATGATGCCGCATTTTAGTGGAACATTCAATTGTGCTGAAACTTCGAGGAATAAAAGAAAACTGAATTGGCTTTCCAAAGGTGTAAAAATCAGGTCAATCAAATATCAAACGAAGACATTACACACAAAAAATGTACACCGCTAGAGCAGTAATGCTGGAATTTCCATGATCAACGCTGCGATCGCGGAAGGTGGAGCCACAATCACGGAACTAGACCATGACCTGCTCTAGAATTTCTGTGATTTCAAGCCATGATCGTGAGGTTTTGAACTGTGATCATGGTCCTCGGCTGCGCAATCACGGCATTCCGATGCCAAAAACATTTAGCTCTAATTTGTTCATAATTTTCAGGGGTTTTTTTAAACTTTTCACACTTCTACATGTTTCCTAAGATTTTTTGGGCTATAAATAAGAGATTCATGCTTTGATATGTTAACTTTGGTATCAAATAAGGTTGTTTGCGGATATTACCATATTGCATTCCCGTGTTGGGGGTGTTACGCAAGTAACGAAGATAGAGCTACATAAATATAATAATTTCCATTCTTCTTCCATAAACTTGACAAAATAAGTTTGAATAATTAATTCATTACACAACTATTGATTTTGCACAAGTCAATTGATCACAATGGCAAATGACAAGGATGCTTCCTGTCTCATCAAAAGATTCTATCAATTCCTTGTGCAAAACATTGTCTAACTCCACGTTCTTCCATATTTTTGGTTTGACTTGAATTGGTGGCCACTTCTCTTGTAGTAAAAAGGCACATCCTTAAACAAATCACAGTAATTCCTCCTCCTCAAATTTCTTCTTTATTTGTGAGAACTTCCTACAAAGCATAGCTTAACTTTTGAGCCAATGCATGTGAGAAAGAATTATGCAAATAAAGTTTCGTAAAAGTATTAAAGAAATGCAAGAGCTTTTACCTTTGAATGGGGGAGGGTACTGGAGAAATTTAATTAGTGAAATAAAAATTATTGCCTGCTCCCACGTTTCTTCCTCTTGAAGCTCTTCTTCTTTCTTAGTTTGGTTTATCATCTCTACATAGTAACGCACTTTGTTCTTTTTTATTATCATTCTTCCTTTGTTAACTGACTCCTCTCGATAGTGGCTTGCCATCTCTCTAAATATTTACCCAACTTGATGCTCTAAGTTTTGGAGTAATGTTTGCTTGTTCTAAAGGACATAATTAGTTTGTGTCATATAATCTCGGGTTTATTTTGCAAGGCTCCACACACAATCCACCGAAGTCAACTTATTTTCTTGAGATGCAAATTCCTAAAGTGGTTCTATGTGATATTGATTGCTTTTGACTTGGCAATCGCAGGTTTGATAATTTTCCCCACTTAAAATAATATATGCTACAACATGAATTGTTCTGGTTAAAACCTTAACGAGCACAATCCATAGTATGGAGTGACCAATAACTTCTAACTTGGCATGTTTGTGTCACACATGGTCTTCCAAAAATATTGCATAGTTGCACAAAAGATGATCAGGCATTACAAGTTCGTTTATTTACACTATATATCTGGCATTAAAAGTTCGTTTATTAATCATACTTAAAACAATAAGAAGATTAATTTTATTATTCAAGTATTATTAGCAAAGATATACCTTTCAAATGGCCAATTATAATGATATACAGTCATGATAAAATGAAAGCAACACTAAAAATATGATGCACAAGGTGAGGAATGGTGGAATTATTAAAATGCATGCAAGATATATGATAAAATACTTATAAAACACATTAGTCCGGATAGCATACTATCGATAATTAATTGAGAATAAGGAAAAGAAGAAATAAATAAATATTAAAAAGAAATCTTGATCAAAATCCTAGCCAATTGGTCCAGTATCACCGCTATTCTCTAGAAACAATGGGGATGAAACATGAGTTGAGCCAACTCACAAGTTTCACAAGTTAGCTTCATTAAAGTTCAACTCAAACTCAACATTTACTCGAGCTTGAGCTCTTGTTCGGGTCTAGTTCAAACTCATTCTTGTATATTCAAAAATTTGCAAGCCGATTCGCAAGCTTTTTTAGTTTTACTTATTTATGTTTTTTATTGTTATATAAAAAAATGATATACATATATGTATATATATTTTCAAATAATGAATTTAATTAGTAGCAATATGCTAGTTTATAGAGACAATATTCTAGTTTTTAAAAAAGTAAGAAAGTATATTAAAACATGTATAATTTCTAAATGAAATTTGCATATTGCAGATTGATATATTCATGTGTGTTTTAGTAACATATTAGAGTATAATAATTTTATTTATAAATAAATAAGATGTGCGAATATAATTTTAATATGCACATTAGAAATATAAATTTATAAAATTTTCATATAAAATTTTTGAATGTCCATAATTATATATATATGTATAAACACACACATAAAATGATAAATAATCTAAATAAAACTTTAAATATTATAAATCAATATAGTTATGCTTCTTTAGCATTATTTTACTATATAATAATTGTAACACACATACATATATTCAATACATTAAATTTTAATTTTGATGTGTACTTTTATTTTATATGTTAAGGAATTTTAGGTGAAAATTTTGAAAACATTTAAAATTTTAATTCATATATACAATATAAACTTGCTCATCCCGTCAAATGATACGCTTTAAATATATTTCAAAATTTTGAGTTAAAATAATAAATATAAATATAAATCAATGAAAATAATAGTGAAGTCGTATAAAAATCATATCAAAACAAAAAATATATATTATTTATAAAATATCATTTAACTTATATAAATTTTTTTCGATGAATTAAAATCATGTCATTGTTGAGTAGTTTATGTATGATCTAAAAAAAAAACTATTTTTTATCTAGTCATTGAAATATTTCAAATATGTGATTGAAAATTTTAAACAAGATTTTTCCCAAAACGTTTTTACTATTTTATAAATTTTAAGCTATGCTCCAAAATTTATTATTAATATTTATTTTTTCATATTGTTTTTAAATTACGCCTCATTCTCAATATTTATTTCAAATTTATCCTCTTAGTCAAATTCAATTGAATTCATACATTTTAAAATATTTTATTGTTTCTTATGAATCAAATAATTGTAAATATTATTGTTATTATATATTAAGTAAAAATAATTAAATTAAATAATATTTAGAATTTAAAACATCTACATAAAATGAATTTAATTTGGGTGCAGCACTTATGTATTGAGCTTGAGTTCGAGTTTAATACTTACGTCTCAGGTTTAGCCTCGAGCTGACGTACTTGAACTCATTTGGACACATTCAAACTCAAGCTCGCACTTAAAAAAAATAAGACTACTTGACTCGTTTGCACCCTATACAACAAAGCCAAAAATTTGATGTATTGCTAATGCATAATGTCATTTAGGTAATATATGGTGAGTAAGAGTATGTCAGTGCTAAGGTCACTGTTCTCCTTACTTATTCATGATGGACAAATGGAAAATAAATAAAGAAGACAAGAATATAACTACATAGCCAAACAATACAAGCACTCTAGACTAGAAATGTCTTGATATCTACTAATAAATGTTTGGCGAGGTTCTATTTTATAAAAGTTTAATTATTAGATGTTTTTGTTAATAATCTATTTCAATTATCTTTTATTCTATATACTATTCTTAAATTTCTTACAAGATTATCTTTAATTTTAATAAGATTTCACAATCAAAAAATCTATGCACCTATGAGTAATATGCGATTATTTAAAATAATAATTTTAGCATGTTCAATAACATATGACTAATACATAGCTAAGATTTTGCTCTCGCTGTTCTTTGCAACTATTGTTTTAACTTTCTAGTTCCAACCCAAGAATTTCATTCTCAATATTTTTCTCAAATCAATTATTCAATCAATGTGTGCCGAGTACTCACAAATAAGAAGAATAAAGATAAAGTCTATCGATCAAAAGTTTCCCAAATAATTAAATTTCATCATTCCATCACAATATCCAAAATGAAATAATTTAGTCACACAGATGTAAAAACAAAACAAACTATGGCTTTATTGGTTATAAAATTAGAATTCAAAATAACAAAGTGGCATAAAGCCTTCATAGCTCACAAAGGAAACCAAATTTCTAAATTGAAGTGTTTGTTGTGTTCTTGAGTAGTGAAAAATAATTTGGCAATGTTTATTTTGTATTTTTTAGGAGTGAAAACTAATGTGCGATTTTGAGAACTGTACAAATTATAAGTGTATATATTCAATTTATATATTTTGTGTATTTATATATTTAATACTATGTACAAATTGAATTGCATAATAATATATGAAGGTAATATTTGATTTTTAAGATATATATACATAGTATACATATGAGTATATAAAAAAAGATTTAAATAATTCACTCGTGAATAAATGTAATGAATAGATTTTGAACACTTGTATTTATACGTGACAGAAAAAAAAAAAAAAATCTCGAAGTGTTGTGTGTATAAGAGTGGGTAGAAAACTAAACACAAAATTAATGTGGTTGTTTGAGTCATGCAAACTTGCACTCCTTAAAAAACTAAGTTAGAATGGCCTAAATATTTTTCAGGAATAAACAAGCTTTCCTTTGAAAAAGAGGGCTCTAACTTAACAAATTTCATAAAGCACCAGCGAAAGATGGATTTTAGAATCTTCGATAAAGGAAGAAAGGAGGAAGGAGAAGAATCGCTGCATGCTTCATCTGCACCAAAGTCTTGACTTATCTACAGGAAGAAAATGAACTTTCAAGGGGGGTTTTGAAGTCGAAAAAGAAACGTTTTAATGTTTCTAAGTGATTATAATTAAAGGAAATTTAAGCTAAGAAAAAATAATTTTTAATAAAAATATAGATGACAAAAAGCTTAAAAGAAAAAGAAAAACAATTAAAAACAAGTTAGGCCCACACTATTATTTAGCTTACTGACAGTCCAAGAATGTGTACCTTTCAGAATTAAAATATGGGAAAAATCATTGGAAATACACCTCATTTGACAGCAGTAGTAGTTTTTGTTGGCCGTATTTTCCAAGGTAAGAGAGGTCAAATTTAAACAAAAAAATGAAAAGCATGTGTACATATTTTTGCATTAATATTATAAATTAACAAAAGTTACACACTTTATGAATGTAAAAATTTATCTATGAATTATAAAATTATTATATTTTAAATAATAGAAATAAAGGTATTCAAAATTAAAATTATAAAAAAATTTTAAATAAGAAAATAAAGAAACATGAAAATGCAAAAGAGAGAAATTTTAAGAGAAAAAGCAAATACAGATTATAATTTAGAAGAAAAAGGAGAAAGAAAATGATATAAAAATAAAATAATATAAAATAGGGATAATTATGTAACTTCACGGTGTGCATTCGAAACACTTTAATTATGCTTGTTTACAAATTTAGGTGTATGGCTTGAAGTGTATTTTTAAAAGAGTGGGTGAGAATAAAAATTTAAAATATAATTGTCCAAGTGTGTGTCTTTCTATTTCAAAGGGACGTAACGAAGACCTTATTATAGTGTAATATATTATTGTGTGTTTATATTGTTCATTCATTTGTTTTTGTGTACTTACAGACAATATTATAAAGTAATCGGATGATGTTACCTGTGATGATTAAGTTTTTGGCATAAATATATCTATAAATGTGTGTGTGTGCATATACGCATTGGTAACTATATAATTGTAGCTAAATTTAATAATTAAATTTTGAATATATATATATATATATATATGTGTGTATATAGTCATATATTATATACACACATATTTATACTACCATAGAAAGTGGGAGACCTTCCTAATAACTGCTTTAGGTATTGATATTAATTTATTAAAATATCTTTATGTCATTTATTTTTTAAATTGTATTTCTAAAATTTATGGTTGTTATGATTTGGGTTAAGTCCAATAAGTTTAACTATCAAACTCATATTTAATAGTTTGGGACTAATTTATTTTTAAAAAAATTTCTATCTATATAATTAAATTATACCGAACAACATAAATAAATATATATATATATGTATGTATGTATGTATATTATTTGCAAAATATTTTTTAATTGCATATGCGGCAAATATGCCAAATCGCTTGTATATATCGAGTACCTTGGGTGGTTTTTCGTGTAGGAAAGGTGGTTGAAAACACAAGCCAAGCAAAGAATATTTTGGACATGGCTGAAGCACGAAGAAAGGCCTAAATTGACAAATCAAAGCAAACTAGGCCTAGTCTACCACAGCCCTGCAAAGCTTTCTTCAAGCCTCCCACTGCAATCGTCTATCTGTTATCCAAAGGAACCTCCTTTAATATTTGCACCCCACGATCATCAGCCCAACTTACAATATGGAATGGGTATAACAAAAACGGAAGGTAAGAAGGTCCCGCGAATAATCTTTACCGAGACAGAAAAGGACAGCTCAAGGACAAAAATTTGTTTGGTCGGTTAACATGGTCGTTTCTTAGAGACTTCATTTGCTGAACTGTCGCGGGGGCAGGGTATATAATGAGCGGATTTTTCAGTTGCTGCTTCACCAGTCCACTCTCCAGGCAAGCCCGGGATTTGCAGGTACTGAATTCAGCGATTTCTTTCTTGAGAAACTGCAAAGATTTTTTGAAACCATAACCGTCCATTTGGGCGGTGGTTCAGTAATCGTTCGATGTTGGGTTTTAGGAATCAAGAGACGTTATGGAGAGACCATCGACAAGCAACGCTAATGGTAACTCTCAGCTTGAGGTAATAAAAGGGCACTTTTTAGGATCTCTTTGGATTCTTTTTCTTGGTCATCGAATCGTTTTGGTATTGGTGGTTATTTTAGTGGTTCCACAGGGTGGACACTGCGTGTCTGCATTTTTTTTTGTTTTTTTTTTTGATTGCTTAGAGCCATCTTTTCTTTCTCTTCTGTCGTATGGTTTCAATATTATTGTTTTTCTAAATTTGCCTTTTTCCCCTTTAATTTGATTGCTTTATGAGAGTTTGATGATTTATGCACGTGTTTCCAACTGTTGAAAATGGCCTGACCTTTGAGCCTTTTTATCTTAGAATGAGAAAAAGAAGGTTCCAGCGTTCAGGTTGAGCTAAGGATTCTTGTTCTTGTGTAGTGAAGTGAATATGATTCTATAGCTACAAATTTGTTTTGGTAATATATCATCACTATTGGAGCTGGGGTTTGAATAAGGCCCCTAAAACGCATTTTAAGCTCTACAAGATGTTTGAAGTTTAGAGAACAGTTGAACTTTTTAGATTGAGTTGGCGTAGTTTTATGATTAGGAAATTTGCTTTTGAAATTGTATTTCGTTCACTTTTCTGAATTTGAATTGTCAGTTGCAGTAAAAATTATTTCACCAAGTTAATTAGCTTAATTTTTTTTTTAAGGGAATATTTAACATGAGAAACATTTTTGTTTTTCATTTTGAAGGCCTAGCTCATATCAGTTCCACTAATCAATTTTTCATATTCCTGACAGAAGTTAAACGAGGAGTTAAAGGATTCAATCGTGCATGCTACAAATGTCATTATTAATCATGATTTTTCTGAGGGCCTTCATATGTGGCATCCTAATTGTTGTGATGGCTTTGTGGTTTCCTCGGAGTCTTGTTATCCTCAAGGGTTGTCGGCTAAATTAAGTGGCCGTTTTGCTGTTGTTACAAACCGAAAGGAAAGTTGGCAAGGCCTTGAACAGGAAATCACCAACAGAGTTTCTGCAGGTCTTACGTACAGGGTTTGTGCTTGGGTTGGAATATCAGGGGCCCCTCCAGGTGTTTCAGATGTGCTGGCTACTCTAAAACTTGAATATAAAGATTTATCTGTTAGCTATTTGTTCATTGGAAAGTAAGGTCTTTCTCTGTTTTGGTTTTATTCGTACATTTGAGATAGCAATTCCTGATTTCATTACATTTTTGCAGAACTTCTGCTTCAATTGAGCGTTGGGAGAAGATTGAGGGTACATTTTCTCTGTCAAGAATGCCTCAACGTGTTACTTTTTATGTGGAAGGGCCTTCGTCTGGCATAGACTTACTCATAAAATCAGTAGAAGTTTTCTGCCCAAGTTTCAGTCAATGTGATGTAAGATGTCCGCTAACTAATTTCGTAATTTTGACTAGCTGCTAGAAAGGTGGTGTCAAGAGAAATGAAAATATAAAATGGTCTCTTATATACTGGTTTTCATTTGATACCTCTCTTCCCTATTATTGTTCATACAATTATTATATGGTCTGGTTGTTTGCACATGGCAATAAAGATGAATTGCAGTTCATTCATCTTTTGATGTTGAGTTTTTGGGATCAAAAGGCATTATGGGGAAGTCATCGACAAGTAATGCCAATGGTAATTTGCAGTATGTGGTAGAAAAGGGGAATTTTTGGGGACCTATTTTGGATTTTCATCTGATGATTTTGTTGGTAGGTTGGCTTACTTGGTTATCAGATCATTATTGTATTGGTTTTCTGTGGTTATTTGAGGGGTTCCACTAGGTGAATAATGCACGCTTGCGCAGTGGTTTTTGATTGCATAGGGCAATCCTTTCTCTGTCTTTTGTTGAGGTTTCTACATTTTTTGTTCTAATTTTCTTTTTTTTTTCCTTCTCTTTTCTTTTTTTTTTTTTTTTGTCTCTTTATGGGAGTTAACAGGATTGATGCATATGTTTCAAATTACTAAAAACGGCCTGACACCTGTGTTTTTTCATTTAAAAATGAGACAAAGAAGATTCCAGGGTTCTGGTCGGGCTAAGGATTCTGTTGCTATTGTGGATTAAAGAGAATGAGATTATGTAGCAGCAAGTTTGTTCTGAGAAGATGTCATCATTAGTGAATCCGATATTTGAATAAAGCCATTAAATGCATTATAAGGTCTACAAGATGTTTGAGGATTGGAGAACAGTTGAGCTTTCCTCGTTAAGTTGGTTTAGTTTGATTATTTTGAAATTTGATTTTTGAATTGCATTTCATCTGCTCTTATGAATTGTTAGAGGCAGTTGAAATTGTTTAGAGTTTAGGGTTTAGGGTTTAGCTTAGTTTTTTAACTGAACATTTAGCATGAGAAACATTATTGGCTACCATTTAAAAGGCCAGCTCATTCAGTTCCATCAATCAATTTTTGATGTCTGACAGAAGTTAAATGAGTTAAAGGATTCAATCACGCATACCACGAATGTCATTCTTAACCATGATTTTTCTGGAGGACTTCACATGTGGCACCCTAATTGTTGCAATGGCTTTGTGGTTTCCTCGGAATCTGGTTATCCTCAAGGGCTATCAGCTAAACTAAGTGGTCGATTTGCTGTTGTTGCAAACCGGAAAGAAAGTTGGCAAGGCCTTGAACAAGATATCACCGACAGAATTTCTGCAGGTCCCACTTACACGGTTTGCGCTTGGGTTGGAATATCAGGGGCTCCTCAAGGTGTTTCCTATGTACTGGCCACCCTGAAACTTGAATACCAAGATTTATCAGTTAGTTATTTGTTCATTGGAGGGTAAGGTCTTTCTCTGTTTCAGTTTGCTTCTTCAATTTGAGGTGGCTATTCTGATCCATTTTGACCTGTGCAGAACTTCTGCTTCAAGTGAGTGTTGGAAGAAGATTGAGGGTACATTTTCTCTGTCAACAATGCCTTGTCGAGTTATATTTTATCTGGAAGGGCCTTCATCTGGCATTGACCTACTCATAAAATCCGTAGTAGTTTCCTGCCCCAGTTCTAGTCAATGTGATGTAAGTTTGTCTGCGTAGCAATTTTTATTTTTTGACTAGTTGCTACACTAAGTGTCATGCACTTCATTAAGCAAAAAGGGATATATAAAACAGTCTCTTATTTACCAGTTTGAATTGGAGACACCTCTTACCATTTCTTTGTTCATACAATCTTGATATGGTCTGGTTGTTTGCACCTGGCAGACTCAAATGACAGGGTCTCTCTGCGATAGTAACGAGGACATAATACAGAATCCTAGATTTGATGATGGCCTTAACAATTGGTCTGGGAGAGGTTGCAAGATTGTATTGCATGATTCTATGGCAGATGGAAAAGTTCACCCAATGTCTGGAAAGTTCTTTGCATCAACAGAAAATCGAACACAGAACTGGAATGGAATTCAGCAGGTGATAACGGGAAGAGTGCAGAGGAAGCTTGCCTATGAGGTTACTGCTACCGTACGAATACTTGGTGGTAATATCTATAACGCAGATGTTAGGGCTACACTGTGGGTTCAGGCTTCTGATTGCCGAGAACAATACGTAGGGATTGGCAGGTATTAAATCTGCAGCCAATGCATGAGTGCTGCTTTCTGGGGCTACAAAAAGTAGTGTAGTTACCATCTCTTCTGATGGATCTACTTCAAATGATATGTTGTCTGCTAATTGATGCCTCTTTTAACTAGTGATTTGCATTACAAGTGAACCAAAAATGTTTTGAAGAACACTTGTCTTTTTATCATTTTCCAACTTCAAAGGAGTTTGCTCATAATTCATACTTTTGAGAAGATCTTATGTTCTAAAAAGTACTTTTTCAGATGAGTTTCTGTGATAATTATTACAGAATATCCTCTGAAGCACCAATGTTAACAATGTATATATGTGTGTGTGTGTTTTGTGTGTGAATGCATATGTATATAAAATGCCATGAAGTTTCCCTGCTGGAACGATTTTCCAATAGTGTAAATTTGAAGGCATATCTGACTGTTAACATAAAATGCTTTGCATGGGGCTCTATTTTTGTAGAGTGCAGGCAACAGACAAAGATTGGTCTCAGTTGCAAGGAAAATTTCTCTTAAATTGTTCCCCATCAAGAGTGGTTATTTTTTTAGAAGGTCCACCTCCAAGCACCGATATTCTTCTTGACAACCTAGTTGTAAAGCATGCTGCCAAAGCTCCACCTGCATCTCCACCTGTCATCGAGGTAGTTATAAAAGTTTATAATCTTTTGATGTGCCAGATATATATGCCATAGATTAATTCTTTTGAGCTGAATGCAAATTCAAGGAAGAACAGTATAATTAAAGATTCTCATATTTTCCTGTTTAACCAGAATGCTGGCTTTGGAGTTAATATTATTACTAACGGCAACCTTAGGGGTGGCACCAACGGCTGGTTCCCCCTTGGAAATTGCACTCTGAGTGTGAGAAACGGTTCTCCGCATATCCTTCCCCGCATGGCCAGAGATTCTCTTGGAACTCATGAGCCTTTGAGTGGTCGGTACATTCTTGTGACTAATCGTACTCAGACGTGGATGGGTCCAGCTCAGATGATCACAGATAAAGTGAAACCTTATTTGACATATCAAGTGTCCGCCTGGATTCGAATTGGCACTGGTGCAACTGGGCCTCAGGGTGTTAATGTTGCGCTTGAAGTGGACAGTCAATGGGTAAATGGTGGCCAGGTTGAGATAAATGATGATTCATGGCATGAAATTGGGGGATCTTTCAGAATTGAGAAGGAACCAGCAAAGATAACGGTCTATGTGCAGGGTCCTGATGCTGGGCTTGATTTGATGGTTGCAGGGCTTCAAATCTTTCCAGTGAACAGACACGCAAGATTCAGACACTTGAAGAAGGAAACGGAAAAGGTAAGTTGTGAATTTTGACCATTAGTATATTTAATGGCTCACTCGCACTGGGTTTTGAGACTTAGAACATTACCTCAAGGTCAATGAATAGTCATTTGCTTGCTGGATGCTTTATCAGTCTTCTCTTCTCTCCCTGGGGACCAACTCACTTATATTTTTGATGAACGATTTTGAGGAATGGATTAATAGTGCGTTTAATTCTGTTCATGACCATAAAGTGGACAATGGATGAATTCTTACCTTTAAGCTTTATTCAAATTTTATTAAATAGATTTAGTGTTCATTATGTTAGGCATTAGTGCCTGTTTAACTATGCAGATACGGAAGCGGGATGTTACCTTAAAGTTCACCACATCCGTACCTGACAAATTGGCGGGCACCTTGGTGAAAATTCAACAAACACAAAACAGCTTCCCCTTTGGATCATGCATTAATAGGTCCAACATAGACAATGAAGACTTTGTGGAATTCTTTTCCAAAAACTTTAACTGGGCTGTTTTTGAAAACGAGTTGAAGTGGTATTGGACAGAAGCAAAGGAGGGGAACTTCAATTATAAAGATGCTGATGAGATGTTAAACTTGTGTACACGTCACAACATTCAACTTCGTGGACACTGTGTCTTCTGGGAGGTGGAAGGAGCAGTTCAATCCTGGATACATGCCCTAAGCAAGAATGGTCTCATGGCAGCTGTTCAAAACCGTCTAACTGGTCTTCTGACTCGTTACAAGGGAAAATTCAAGCACTACGACGTGAACAATGAAATGCTACATGGATCATTCTACCAGGATCGTCTGGGAAAAGATATTAGGGCAAACATGTTCAAGAGTGCCAATCAACTGGATCCCTCTGCCACGCTCTTTGTGAACGACTACAATGTTGAGGATCATTGTGACACGCGGTCATCACCGGAAAAGTACATTCAGCATATTCTTGATCTCCAAGAGCAAGGTTCTCCTGTAGGAGGAATAGGTATACAGGGACATATAAATAGTCCAGTTGGGTCCATTGTTTGTTCTGCGCTCGATAAGTTGGGAATTCTTGGTCTTCCGATCTGGTTTACAGAAGTTGATGTCTCCTCTAATAACGAGTATGTTAGAGCTGATGATTTGGAAGTTATGCTTCGGGAAGCCTATGCCCACCCTGCAGTGGAGGGGGTTGTGTTTTGGGGATTTTGGGAGCTGCTCATGAACCGAAACTATGCACACTTGGTAAATGCAGAAGGGGATATCAACGAAGCTGGTAAAAGGTACCTTGCTCTTAAGCAAGAATGGTTGTCTAAAGCTCATGGCCATATAGATGAAAAAGGCCAATTTGAGTTCCGAGGATTTCATGGATCGTATGAAGTTGAAGTTGTTGGCTTTTCCGAAAAGCCAGTAGCCAAGACATTTGTGGTCGATCCAGGTGAGGATGAACTTGTTATATACATAAATTTGTAATACTTGCCGAACTGGACTCGCTGTACACTAAGGGAAAATCTCTCGCTGGCTTGGCAATATGATGTTTCATGGTATGACAGTGTTTATGTGTTGTTTCTGTTGTAAAATTCAAGTGAATGAATACAGTTTTCGTTTCCATTGTTGGATCTTACGAGGTCTGCAATTTTTATTTTTTTTTCCCTCCCTCTCCCTGAAGTCTGGTCTGTAAACATGTAAAAGTAACTTGTATCATTACTAGAACCAGATCAGCTGTCATACTTGTGATTAATGTGAGTGAGAGATTTGAAAATAATTCTTGATGCAAATTCAGCGTGCCAGCTTAATGCATGTTTAAGCTTGAATTGAGGCAGGGGAAAAAAATACGAAAGGAAAGAGACAGAAAAGATAGGGTTCAGCACCATCTGAACTTAATTATACCATTGAATATTTATTTTTTGTTATTTTGATTTGTTTTTAATTTTTGTCCCCCTTTCAAGAAGCACCTCTATTCTCCTGGTCATTTTAGAAAGCCTTCGTTATCATTTTAGATGTATTTCAACAGTAATGAAATTATCATTACCAAAAATTTTCTATTTCCAAAAGAATTGCGCGAACACAATAGCAAACAAATACTTTGCAAAATTACAAATGATTCTGTATTGTTGAGTGCATGTTTACCTGTAATTATTTAATTCAAAGGAAAATTAGAGGAAGGATTTCCTGTGAGTCTACATTAGCCAACTCAAAGCCAGAAGTTCTTTCAAAGGCGTTTAAACTTATCTTTCTTTATCGTTCTTCCCGCTCCATCTTTTCCCACTGTTCTCCCTCTTTCTCAATCCACTTCTTAGAATCTCTAAATTCTTGAATCCTTCTTCAGTAAAAACGAACTTAAAAGGGAATCTTCCTCAACATCGTGAGAAAATTACAGAAGTCGTCATCCAAAAACATTTTAATCAGAAGGGATTGGTCGCCAACAACTTCTAGTAGTCAGACACAATGACAGAATGGTTGAAACCCGAGTAGAGTCAGGAGAAAAGAAATGAAGGAGAGGGACAACACTAACGGCATTGCTCCCTTCCCCAGCATTTAAACCATAAAACTTATTTTACAAAACTACTATGCTAAATTGCAAATTAACCCCCTCAGCTTTTGAAAAATAATAACCAAACTGCGACCAGAAACATTGGCCAACCAAAATTAATTATTTAGGCTGCCTTTCATATTGGGCTTTAGTTAATATTGTTTTCATCACCAACCTATGACCCATATATTTAGCCCATACCATTACAAGTGGTACTAGAGCTACATTCCCAGTACCTAATATAGAAATTGGTAAAAACTCAATCATAAGAGATGGTAAAGAAAAACAATGAAAATCAGCTTCAAGAATTAAGGAATAAAATATGAAGGCAAAGCTGAAAGAATTAAAAGAATATTTTAATGCATAGAGGAATATATCAAAGAGTGAAGGAGTCTCACTTGATTGTTGAAACTAAGATGGACTAGGTTTTAACTGCTGTTCAACAAATGACTAGCAAGTTATTTGCATCCCTTGTGTTTTCAAGTGAGGGATCATCCTCAATGTTAGGAAATAAAGGGATTTTGCCTACTCCTAAGAAACTTTTGCATCATAGAATAATTTAGCCCAACAAATGGCACATACACATGCTACAACTTTCAACCTGTTCAATCCTATTGAACCTCATAGAAATCAATTTCTACCCAAACCCCATATAGAATTGAGAATGTTTGATGGCGGCAATGCTAAGTACCGAATAAGAAAATATAAAGGATACTTCTAATACTATAATACGAAAAATGAAGAGAGAGTGTAAATAGTTGCTAGGTACTTTAACGAGAAAGTTGAATGATGGTTCAACAATTATTTAGTGAGAATGTTTCATGTTAATTGGAAGGAATTGCTGAAGTCAATCTTGGTCAAATATGATAAAAAAAAAAAAAAGACCTTCACCACATAACTAACTCTTTTAATAAATTAAGGTAGTGAGGAAACTATGTTGATTACATTAAAACATTTGAAAATTTGCATGCCAATATGCTAGAGATCAATCTACTGTTGATTGAGCAACATTTCTTGTATAGTTTTATTAGTAGTCTAAGTGAGGAAATTCACCATTATTGATGTTCAGACCTCCAACACTGCCAGAGGTCTTCTCATTAGGAAGAAAAGAAACACAAAGCTTTAAAGAGATATAAAAAATTCATCGAAAGCCATTGAAAGTGGTGGTACAAATAGGTCAACAACATAGAAAGTATCTAGTAAGCCACCTCCATAAGACAACCCTGAATTCAAGAAAGCAGAGGGTTTGCTTCAAATGTGTAACAAATGGGCTCTTGGGAATTGCTGCAAAGATCGAATAGTGCACCAAATTGAGAGTGAAGAAACCAATTGGGAGGAAGATGAAAAAGAGGAAGTGACGGAACCCAACACTAAGGACACATATGTAGAAGGTGAAGTTACTTTAAATAATATCACAAGTAACACTCCACCAACTACTTTAAGATTAAAGGTAAAGATTTATGGTTGACCAATTGACGCGATCCCAAGGATCCGTCGAATTTCATTTTAATATTTATTAATTTTAATTTTATTAGTTAATGGGCTTAATTAATAAATTGGGTCGTGTGAGCTTTTTAGATTAAAGTCTGATAGTTTTAGTATAAATAGTAGTTTGTTATTCAATTGAGGAAAAACAATACGGAGAGTGTTTTCAATTAATTCAGGTTTCCTTTCAATTCCCTGAAATTGATTCTTTCAATTTCTCGTGAGTTTCTATCCCAAATCGAGTCATTCCGAATTGGTTCGAGTGATTCGTAACGTATCAATCAGCAATCGGTGTGCTGATTGTGGCCGTTCTTATCGAGTTCAATCTAATCCTACCACGTTGGGTCAGCGTTCTTCGCCCGGTTCGCGTCCCTGGGGTTATCGGATTCGGGTCCGATTACACCGTCCTATCCGACGCGATCGTTGATCACGTCAATTTGGTATCAGAGCCATCTTGTGTCGAATTCTAATTCGATACACGATCCGGATTATCAAAAGAAAAAAAAAATCAAAAAAAAAAGAGAAATTCGCCGCCGCCGCGCCGCCGCCGTTGCCGCCGCAAAATCGACCCCCGTTCGACCGATTCACGGCAGCAACCGATCCGGCCGCTGCCACCGCAGGAAGAAAATAAGAAAAAAAAACGGGGGGGGGGGGAATTCGCGTCGCCGCCGCCGCGCCGCAACGAAGAATTGCAGCCGAATCAGCCGCCGTTTCAACCGATTCTTCGCCGCAAACGACCCTAGCATCACCGCCGCCGAAAGCCCACCGTCCTCCGCGCCGAATCGCAGCAGGAGGAGGCGCGAATCGACGGCAGAACCGCCGCGAGCCGCGCGATTCGCTGAACGAGAGAAAAAAAAAAAAAAAACAGAGACGCCGTCCGCCGCCGTCGGGGGGGATTCGTCCACGCCTGGGCAGCCTCACCGGCCGCCTTCCGCGGACGAACGCCGGCGAAATCGGCGGTTTCATCACCGCCGCCGCCGCTACCAAAAAAAAAAAACAAAAGAAAAAGAAAAAGGGAATAAATCTGTCGGGCCAGGGTTGAGTTGGGCCGGAGAAGACTTTTGGGCCACGTTGCTGACTGGGCCCAAGTTAGCAAAAAAAAAAAAGAAAATAAAAAAAAATTCCGGTTGGGCCGAGGTAAAATTTGGGCCGATTATCTAGTGGGCTGGAAGCAGGATCTGGGCCAGATTGCAACTGGACCAGGCTTGAGCACAAAAAAATCATTGGGCCGAAGGAATTGGGCTGGACCAGAAGCTACCACTGGGCTGGACCGTCCGCTGACGTGGTAAGGCCGTGTTTGGTTTCAGTAATTCTGTTTTTTTTCTAAGGGCGTGTTTGGCTGCAGAATTTTTTATTTCTGCTTAAGGACCTGTTTGGCTGCGAAATTTTATTTCTGCTTAAGGGCCTGTTTGGCTGCAGAATTTTTATTTCTGCTTAAGGGCCTGTTTGGTTACTGATTTAAAAAAAAAAGAGAAGAGGCAAAAAAATAAAAAAGGAGCAACAAAAAAAAAAAAGGAGAGGAGTTTATTTATTTATCTATGTATTTATTTTGGAGATGTGTTAGGTCCGCATTTCAATTTTAATCACGTTGAATGGCCAGTCAATATTCAGACCAAGGTAATGGCCTTGACAAGACTAAGTTCTTATTCAAATCTCTCTCTGATGAATTGAGGAAACTTACCAGAAGCGTGAAGGGTATGCAGGACAGGATGACAGATGTGCAAAACCGATTAGGGCGCGTAGAAGCATCCCAAGCTGCAACTCTAGAAAGAGACAGTTTACTGTCCAGACCGACTAGACGCAAAGGCAGTCCCGTGCCAGGCCGAGCTCAAACTAAGGACGGACATGGGCATCATGTCAAGCCAGTAAGACAAGATCGACGAGGCTACGAGGAGACAAGGAATAAATATACACTATCAAGGCATTACAATTTCAGAGATTATGGATCGAATGTGGATGAGTACAACAAGCCATCCAAGGTATCAGATTTTCATATTGGAAGTCAAATTCGGGTGTGTCTTAATTGCTTTCAGCGTGGGCATAGCATGAGTGAATGTCGAAACGAGGAAGTTGATACCCATATCGACATTAGCAAAGTTTTGGGAGAGAAGAAAAGCCCATCCATTGAGATGTCATCTTTGACTCAAGTGAAGATTGCAGAGAAGATGCCATCGGATGAAGTACAACATGAAGATAATGGCAGTGATAACACACTGGAAGCTGAGGAGAAAAGTGAACGGAAAGACGTAACGGAATCAGTAGAAATTGAAAGGGATAAAGCTGAGATGGAAAAAGCCATATAAATTAAAGTGGAAGTTGAGGACAACCACAAGCATGAAGAACGAGCCAAGGATTGGGAGATTAAACTTCTACAGAGTCACGTGTACATTGATCCATTCTACTATCTAGTAAGTCCAGTACCAAATTGTACTGTACAAGAGTTGAAGATAGTTTTATCTGCAGAGAGTACACATGCATATCCGAATAAGTCGTCAGTGCCCTTTCATAGTCCTTTATGTAGTTTGTTGCCGATATTCCTATGCTGGACTCATAAGAAGATAAAGTTGAAGTTTCAGCGAGGTGATGAAGAGTTAAAGAACTTCCAGAAATTCGTGTTTGATCCAGGAGGACACAGATTCGAATTGAGGACAATTCGCCTTCAAGAGGAGGGGTATGACACGATCCCAAGGATCCGTCGAATTTCTTTTTAATATTTATTAATTTTAATTTTATTAGTTAATGGGCTTAATTAATAAATTGGGCCGTGTGAGCTTTTTAGATTAAAGTCTGATAGTTTTAGTATAAATAGTAGTTTGTTATTCAATTGAGGAAAAACAATACGGAGAGTGTTTTCAATTAATTCAGGTTTCCTTTCAATTCTCTGAAATTGATTCTTTCAATTTCTCGTGAGTTTCTATCCCAAATCGAGTCATTCCGAATTGGTTCGAGTGATTCGTAACGTATCAATCAGCAATCGGTGTGCTGATTGTGGCCGTTCTTATCGGGTTCAATCTAATCCTACCACGTTGGGTCGACGTTCTTCGCCCGGTTCGCGTCCCTGGGGTTATCGGATTTGGGTCCGATTACACCGTCCTATCCGACGCGATCATTGATCACGTCACCAATTGAAATTCTTGTTGATATTGGGAGTACAAACAAATTCATACATCCTAAAGCTTTAATGGGCATAACCATGAAACAAGTGGAGGTGCGTCCTATGGTGGCACCATTGCAAATAGCAACATGATGACAAGTGACTGGGAGTGTAGAAAATTAAAATGGACAATACAAGATCATGAATTTAAATTTGATGTTTGATTATTAAAGTTTGGAAATTGCAATATAATTCTAGGTGTAGGTTGATTAAAAACAATCAGTCCTATAATTTTTTATTTTAATTTTCTAACTTTACAATTTGCTCACAAGGATCAAAACATGATTCTTAGAGGAAAAAGTTCTATCAAACTTTCTGTTTGACATGCAATGAGATTTTAAAAAGCATGAACAAGGCACAATTAGATGAATGGATGGTTTAGCTATCAAAGATTCACAAAGAAATTGCAAGATAGCCCATTCCAGCAACCATTCAAGAAGTACTCTAAGAACATTAGAGGTATTTGTAGAACCAACTGGACTACCACCTTCTCAAGATCATGATAATCATATCTTTTTGAAGCCTAGATTTCAAAAAGTCAATCAAGGCCTTATAAGTATAATTGTGTTGAAAAGTAAGAAATTGAGAGATAGGTGGATGAACTAATGCAACAAGGGACCATTAGCATTAGCAAAAGCCCAGTTGTCTCCCTGGTTTTCCCTATTAAAAGAAAGGACATGACCATGCGACTTTGCGTAGACTATAGGGAATTTAACAAAATGGCCATAAAAGATTAGTTTCCTATCCTTGTCATTGAAGATTTATCGGATAAGTTAAAGGGAGCAACAATTTTTACTAAATTAGATTTGAGGTCTAAATATTGTCAAATCAGAATATGTCTGTAAGACATTCGTTAGACTATATTCGGAATCCATCATGAGCACTTTGATTTTCTAATAATGCCTTTCGGGCTATCATTAGTGACAGGGACAAAATTTTGTTCTTGTTCTCTTTGATGGCCTTCTGGTTGATAGTTAAACAATAGAAGAACATCTACAACATTTGAAATTGGTCTTTCAAAAAATTAATGGAGCACAAAGTCTTTATTAAATTAAAGAAATGCTCCTTTGGTCAACAAAAGGTTGAATATCTGGGTCATAATTTCTTAGAGTGGAGTGAAAATTAACCTAGAAAAGATATTAGCAATGTTGAAATTACCCACTCTCAAGACAGTTAAGTCTTTGAGAGGATTCGTGCATTTGACAAGTTATTACAGGCACCTCATCAAGAATTATGGCAGGATAAGTAATCCATTAACTAACTTATTAAAAAACTTCTTTTAAATGAAATTCTAAAGCAGAGGAAGCATTTGAAGAATTAAAAGTAGTCATATAATAGGTGCCTGTGTTAACCATGTTTGATTTTATCAACCATTTGTGTTGGAGACTAATGCATCAGACAAAGGCATTGCGGCTATTTTGATGCAAAACTCTAGACCAATTAAATTTTTAAGGCTGGCCTTGTCTCCACAAAATTAAGGCCTTTTTGTTTGCAAAGAGTTTTTGGCACTTTGATGGCTGAAAAAAATGGAGGCATTATTTGAAGGTGAGATAGTTTATACTTAAAACTAACCACGAAAGCTTAACTTTCTGCTAAATCAAAAAATAACCAATCCAATTCAGAAAAAGGGATTAATTAAGTTGATATAATTGGATTACAAAATACAGTATAAAAAATGCAAAGAAAATAAGGTTGTAGATGCATTATCCAAGTGTATGGAAGAACTTAGTATTATTGTCACAATAACTCTAGAATAGGTCAATAAAGTCAAGGGAAGTTACCATGGAGATCTAAAAATGCAACAACTTGTACAACCAATGCAAGAAGGGAAAGAACCATGCCAAAACTATACCCTTGAGAATGAGATTCCAAAATTTAACACAAGGTTTATGTCGGAAAGGCAGCTAATTTGAGGAGAACATTGATCGACAATTTGCATGGGGATTCAGTTAAGGGACAGTTAAGGATACTACGCACCTATAAGAAGGTTAAGGCACTATTGCAATAGAAAAGGTTGTTTAAGAATGTCAAGGATGCAATAATTGGGTGCGAGACTTGTCAGATAAATAAGGTTGAAAAAGCTCATCCTCGAGGCCTGTTGCAACTGTTACTAGTACAACAAGTGGTTTGGCAAGATATCTCAATTAATTTCATTAAGGGACTACCGAAATCAGGTAAAGATGTCATCTTTGCAATGGTTGATAGACTCACTAAGTATTCTCGGTTCATTGCCATGTTACACCCATAATTAGCATTACAAGTAGCTCAAATTTTTATAGTCAATATATAAATTACACGGGCTACCAAGAACTATCATCAGTGATAGGGACAAAATTTTTACAAATGGTTTCTAGAAGTAATTCATTCAGGTAATAGGAGTTAACTTATGTCTCAATTCATCTATCACCTTTAAACTAATGGACAAACTAAGATAGTTAATTAATGTCTCAAGTGCTACTTGAGGTGCAAGATAAGCACAAGGCCAAAGTGGAGGTTCAACTAGTTGCCATTGGCTAAATGTTAGTACAACACCAATTATCACAGCAGACTAGGACCACCCTGTTCAAGGCACTGTATGCATCAACCCACCATAATATAGGTTTAATGCAGCTCCTTAGACTTGAAAATGAGGACACAAACCAATTTATAAGGCATCATGGAGCTACTTTAAAGCTACTAAGGAATAGGTAGAATCTTCCATAAGAATGTATGAAGGTTCAAGCAGACAAGAAACTAGTTGAGAGGAGCTTCGAGGCAATTGATGACATGTACATGAAGCTTCAACGCCACAAATAGATATCAATTTCTAATAGGCTCAATCAAAAACTGTCAGCTAAATATTTTGGGCATTACAAAGTTTTGGAAAGAAATGGGTAGGTGACCTACAGACTTAATCTACCAAAACAATCACAAACCTATTCTTTCATGTCTCGCAATTAAAGAAAAAGATTGGGAGGGCCAACTCAACAATACAACAATAGCTACCATGAACAGATAGTAACGAAAAAATTCAAACAAAACCAGTGGCGGAACAAGAATAGAGACATGTAGAAAGGGGTAGGGGAAAACCACTTAACTCTTAATCTAGTGGTCCGACATGAAACCATTGGAAGCCATCTGGTTAGACGACAAGGTCCTTCGGCGATGTTTTCTAGGCACAGTCCTTGAGCACAAGGACCATTTTAAAAGAGAGGAGAATGTCATACAAACAAACAAACCACAACAGAATTTAGACACAACAGATAAGCTTGGATGGCAAATGAATATAGTGAGTGAATAATTATTATACAATCAAAGAGGAATCAAATTAAAACCATCGGAGTAATGGTCATAGAATTATAACCGAAGCCATCGAATCTGGAAGAAAAGGTCAATAACCAAAGATCTGGAGGAATACACCATATTAGAAGATGATGTAGTCTTAAAGAGCCAGAAATTCCAACATCTTCACAGATTTGAGAAATAAAAATATCGATATTAATCTTTGTGCATAAAAAGACGATGCAACAGACTTTGTAAAGCATCGAAAAAGCAGAAATAAAACTTGTCTTTCTTTGCTCTTCTTCCCACTCTATCATTTCCCTCTCTTCTTCCCCTTCTTCAATCCAGTTTTGAAAATCTCTAAATGCTTGCATCATTCTTCAGTAAAATTCGACCCAGAAGGGAATCTTCCTTCATCATCGTGAGAAAATTACAAAACTCATCGTCCAGAAACTAGTTCAGCACATTTTGGAGCTTAATCAAGAATTTAGCTCCGACTAAAGTGGCGGACAAGCTTCAGGGAAGATTTTAATTAGAAGGGATTGGTAACCAACAGCCTCTGGTGGTCGGAGATGACGACACAAGGTTCGAAACCCTAGCATGGCCAGGAGAAAAGAATCAAAGGAGAGGGCCAATACTGACACGTATAATGGAAGGCAAAGTTGCAGCCAAATAATTGATTCCAAAATTTAGAGGCAAGACAAAATTTTGGGACAAACAGGAAAAGGAATGAAGTCCTCCAAGATAAGGAGTAAAGACACGCTACTGGCAAATGATAGGTGGAGTTAGGTTAAGGGGGAGACTTGTCCAGTTGATAGTTAAAATTAAAGAAATTTTCATCTTTTGAAAATATACATGTTTTGAGAGTAAAAAATGTGTTCTTAAAAATATGTTTGAGATAAAAATATATAAATATATTATACTTATTCTTTTTATTTTTTTTATTAATATAGTATACTTTTTTTAAAAAAAAAAGGTTGTATATTTTCTTTTTTTTGTAACCTTTTTTGTGTTTATCATATAACAAATAATATTAATTTCTTACTTCTAAAAATACTTTAATAAGTTCATTAAAAGCTAATTAAAATTTTAAATTTTGAGGTCAAGAGTTTACATAATAAATTGACTTTTAGTAGTACCTTATCATTAATAAAAAATAATGATTAAGTTGTCATTTAAAATTATTTTTAAAAAAACAATTTCAAATGAAAATATTATTATATGATCATGTATTTCATCTTAAACTCTTATAAGAAAGTGTTATATATATATATATATATATATATATATAATGTTACTTAAATTTTGATCTGCACAAATAGATGAGAAAAATGAATTTACAATTTTATGAAAATAGTTATTTATAAGTGAATAAATTAGGATTTTTTAATTCAATGTCTCTTGCATTTTCAAGTATATTTGTATTTACATAAACCTTTTAAATATAATGACCAAACAATTATATTTGGTTAAAATAGATTCTTATCATTCTAATTGATTTTTAATTTAAACTTCTAATATTGCAGCTTTATGTGTAACATTTGTATAGCAGATCGTAACTTATTATCAAATAACCTTATATAATATTTTAGTGAAATTGTTAGAATTAATACTATTTTTTCTTATTATTTTATAAATAAAAATTTTTTAATTCAACTATATTTATTGTGCTTATTTCTTGTTCCATCTTTATTATATCATTATTAAGTATGTTTCATAAAATATTAAAAATTAATAACATATAAAAAATTATATTAAGATAAAATCAGTTAGTTAGATGTTTATTGATTTTTCATCAATAATTCAATATAAATATCAAAATATCCTTTTAACCCTTTATAAAGATGGTAATTTTATGATATTATTATAGCATTTTGTTTCTTTTTTAAAAAAAAAATCTTATTTACCAGTATATTTTGTTTAAATTGATAGGCTACAAACAAAAATTTATTCAAAGTAACCTTAATATTAAAATAATTTAGGTTTTTCTATGAAATTCTATAATTAAATTATTAATATTGAATCTATATTGTTTTTGCATAAATTTTAGGCATAACTATTTATACCAATATCACTTGGATTGATTTTTAACTTATTATTTTTGTCTATGGATCATTGCATTACTAAATTTGATTTAATATTTTTTACATATGTTTTATTAATATATTCTAAAATATCTCATTAATATGGTTTTAATTAAAAATTTTGTTCAATATTTGTTGTCATTATAATTTAAATTTTCATAATGCTTATGTTATTTATGATATTTTATTAAAAATCATTAATATGAATGCTTTTAATTTGGATATGTTATAAAAAATTTTGATTTAACAATGTTTCTAGCATCTTTATGAAGAATTTTTATGTTTATTATTTAATATTTACTTGCTGTTTTTTCAAGCTTCTGTTTATTTGCCTAAAAATACTCTTTTTAGATATATACATATATATAGCAATATATTAGTTTATTATTTATTGGTTACAGTTTATGCTTATTAAGTATGTTTGCAATTATACTAAAGTCAACCATCAATTTGCTTATTTATGTATTTACTGTCAAATATTATTCTTTAATATATACTTAATATTTTTTTTCTGTGAACCTGATGGCTTCTAGCCCAAGTTCATATAAATTATGGATTAATTTAGCGCAGCCTAAATTTAGAGTTAAATGGGCTACTTGCATTTGTTTGACCCACATGGTTTTATGGGTTTTCTAGCTCTAGTTTTTGATAAACACTAGAGCCTTAGTTTTCAATTATTGAATGAAATATGTTTCTTTGTTTTCTAAAATAGTCATTCCAAATTCTTCTGTGAAAAATCTCAAGTCGAGTCACTTAAGTTAGCCTTTGTTTGATTCATGATGTATAAAATTAATATTGATTTGTTGATTGTGACCTTCCAATTATGCCACATTTTGTGTTCGTGTTAGTTGGAATCATAGCTAAATGGCATTGGATCCAAATTGATACCCAATTTAGGTATCTATGGTGCAACATGTAGAAGCAAACTAGATGATAGCATGATACAACAATTACGATCAACACGTCGAGATTGATTATTATGTTATGATCTAATAAAAATTGCTTTCAATTGAATAGAGTTGAAATTGCCCACAAGAATTAGAAATTACTTAACTAATTTTAAGAAACAATTGGAGGGAATTTTATTGAATGAACTCACATGATAACAACTATTGTATTGCAAAATAACATAAAGCAATATTTATACTAGACTAACCCTAGAACTCTAATGAGCCTAAAACACATAAAAGGTTCAAATATTATTATCAAAATATAAATTGCATCTCCAAGCTGAAGTCATCAAATCCAAGCTCCATTATTTCCCATAGGCTCATTTTGGATCATATCAAAGTTGTTCTTTCTTTTCTTCTTTAGCTCCTTATTCCTTCCATCCTTTTTTTTTTTTAAACTTTTTTGAAGATATAAAAAAAGATCTACTAAGTCTTTTGTATTCCATCAAATTTGATCATATCTTATTCATTTTTGGAAATCCTTCTTTCTAACTAAGTTATTTGATTGATTGTTAGGTTCTTGATTTACTTATTGATTTTCAATCTAAAATCATTGGATAATTGGAAATTGCTTTGCTCAACCAACAATTGAGTGAGGAAAAAAAAAAGAACGACGATAGTAAAAAGGAGTTGAAAAAGGCAAAAGATGTTTACAGAAGCCAATTAAAAAAACTGAGAAAAAAGCATTAAAAGAATAAATTTACTAGAAAAAAAAAGGAAGAAAAATAATGCCAAACGTTGCAGATTTGTTGCCCATAGTTTTCATTGGAAGTTTCATTGAATTCACTACTAATTTTGCTGCTCTTCTACGTCTATGTAAGTTGTACATCAAGTTATTTGTGATCGAACTATGACATGGGAGTTGTTTCTAGTTGAACCACAACCGCATGTCTTCTTTGAATTTCTATGACTGCTACTAATTGTTTGCAACCGTGATCTATTAGTTGAGACAACTTTACTTATGCTAACTGCAGTTGTGCCAAACCTACTCTTGGGCGACAATTCCATTTTTTATCGTGAATTGTTCCATGACCCTAATTTTTTTGATTTTACTCCTATATGTACCTATCTTTGTATTAAGTCATTCTTTTGCGTAAGTCTTTGTTTCTAGAAGGTCATTTGCACTTGCTTTTTAGTTAACCATATTGTTGTACCATAATCACACGTCTTCACATCCTAGATTGAACTTCACTTAAATCACTAAGGGCTACACATAGATCACACGATGATGGCACACAAACTTGTGCTGTGAAATCAATTTGAAAGTTATATGATACACAAGTAGAGATAAAAAATAAGTGAATAGTGTTGAATTTGTTGAAGCTTGAGATTATGAAATTGTGATGTACACTCACAACTATATATATATATATATTTGTATGTATGTATATATATTTACACTTTACGAGATGCACGAAGGTTTTACACTTCTAGCCACAACTTACCGTTCCATGTAAGTCACTTCATTCATATGTTTTACCTACTAATTTTTAATCTCAATAGTTTTCATGTACATGTACATGATTGCACTATTTCACTTCTTTTTACGTGGATGTTGACAAAAATTAGGTATAACAGTATACGCATACTCTAGAAGATTTTAGACTCAGAGGTCTAAGCCCAAGTATAATAGTAATTTTGTGTAATTACTATTCGACACTATATTTGTTACACTTATTACCTAGTATCTTTACAATCTACAATTACCTAGTTTAAGTAGCAACCTTATACCCTTGAGGCATATGCATTATTACCACCATAGGCCGAGTGCGACATGTGGAGGTGCATCATGTAGTTCGAGTGCTATAGCAATTTGGGATGCTACAGACCATTCTAAGTGATTTTCATTTTCTGGAGGATAATTTGCACACAATTGACTAAAAAGGCATAAGGGGTAGGGATTAGAGGACATACCATTGCACATACATTGCTATGTGGAGGGGGTGAATCAACATTCATGAGGGTATCCATTACAACAATCACATGCCCTACGTGGTACCATTAGGACACTCAACATATCATCAGTCTTTATACTCTACACGTTCACATGGTTTTCAACTAGGAGACCAGAGTTTTTTAGATTACAGGATATGTGTATATTCATTCTCTTACATATTTTATTTCATATGTGTAAAGACAAGCTATCATTTTTCATATTTTACTATTATCACTAGCCCGTAGAGTGCAGGATGCTACTTTGATGGACGATTGAAGCATATTACATGATATCATCAGACATACCGATGACCGTATGACTAGGTCCTTCAATCAGTACGCATAGGTGGATACTTTGCCCTCATAGTTATCAACAAGCATGCCTAGACGATCATCATGGCCACAAGACATGCCGTCGTCCTTGCACCATCCGACTCTAGATAATGATAACATTCCTATACCTCCAGACCAGTCATAATTACCATATACATCATACACATACACAGTGGGAAATGCATACACTGAGGAATATATAGTAGCCTCCCTAATGCAATAGTCGAGTATACAGATGCCTTATACACGTTTCCACTCCCATGGTTGTATAAGGTATCAAACTCAAGATAACAGAATAAATGCCAACCTTCACAGGTGCATTCACCCTAGCATGATCTAGATAGCGTACACAAGAGTAACCAGCCCCCTCCGAGACCTCGTTGAGCAGTACACCATTGTTAGTATGAGATTGAGGTCATCTCCCTTGAGCTACATATTTCTTATTGTATATGCAACAATTAAGGTTTCTTATTTTTTGATGATTTGTTATCTCGTTCTTCATGGTGTAAAACAAGATTTCAGTATTAATTTGTTTCATGAAATTTTTACTCATATTTCATTATGTGTATTACTCCTGATTAATACTACCATGTATGAAATACATAATAGACACCATACATAACTAACATCAGTTTGGAAAATTTGACTCCTCTTTATCTAACGTGTAATAGTCCAATTGTTCTCTAGACAGCTGCTAACATCCAATTATTAATTTACATAGTGGGGTTATATACATATGGATTAAGTAGCACTTTCATAAAGATAGTTGAAATTGTTATTAATCTAACATACATCCAAAGAGTAGTTTACAAATGAAGTTTAACATAAATAGTGGTGCATACATGGTGCCTACACGATTGAAAATAATCTATTGAATTTATTTCAACGTAGTCAACAAAACAAACCACCGTACTCACAATACCTACACAATCAACAAGCTGGAAATACGCCACTACTTGTCATCCGACATGTCCAGATCAGATATACACATTAGGTGCATGCTTCTTGCCCAATTGACATATGCTTGTTCTTCCTCCCTATGAGTTGCACACTCACAAGCCATGATTTGGTAGCCATTGCATTGCAAACATATGAGAGTTCTGTTGCTTTCTTTTCGTATCTAATTCAAAGCTAATATCTTCTACTTAAGCATTCCTTGATACATAATCATCGCCTTTCAATAGGGACTATGAATTCCAACCTCTCAAATCTCTACAAAAATTTCATGTTGTTCGTGCATTTAATATTGCCATTCTACATCCATTGTGGTAAGGTAAGTAGGTGAGTATCTCATATTTAGATCTAAATTGTATTAGAAAGGGTCATCAAGAAGCCATGATCTCCCTATTTCTTATAAGATGTCTTTGCTAGTGTAGTGTATTTTGAATGCTCAGAAAGGCTCTATTGATGATTTTTGTTTAGTGGCGACACATGTACTTATAATGGAAACCCGACACTTGCCTCTCATGTATGGTGGCATCAACTGCTCGTTGTTACCCGTGTCGTCCCAACCAACTAACCTGCCTACCATTATAGTGGCTTATCCCATTATTAATATATAGGGCCTTCAACTTTTAATATCTCATTATTACAGCTTTATTCCCAAATGGATCATAATGATTGCTCCATTTTCAACTCACGAGCTCTACCACTAGACTAATTTAGCTCATTAATAGATGAGGTCCTTAACTTTTTAATATGTTGTCCCATCAGCTTGTGAGCCATGTGACCTTATTCAATGCATTAAATGATACACTATAGGTCTATATATTGTCTTATCCCATTAGTATAAATGCCCTTTTGCAGTGTGCTATCCTTATTATAATTTTATTAACATTAATAAATGGGGACCACTTAATTCTTGATTGACAAGTCCTACTATCGAATTGATTTAACCATCAATAAACGGGGTCCTCAACTTTTAATATCATGTGCCATCAGACTGCGAGATATGTGACCTTATTAGTGCATTAAATCACACATTGTTGATTAAATACATTATCTTATCCCATCAATATTAATACTTCTTTGTAATATGCCACCCGTATCATAGCTTTATTAACATCAATAGATGGAGATTGCTCGATTCTAAACTGACGATTCCATTATTTAATTGATTTAGCCCATTAATAGATCGGGTCTTCAACTTTAAATGTCTCATCATCAGACTATGAGACATGTGACTCTGTTCAATGCGTTAAGTGATAAGCCATAGACTTATATCTTGTCTTATTCTATCAATATCAATATCCTTTTGCAGTTTAACACCCTTATTAAAACTTTATTGACATCAATAGATAAGTATTACTCAATTCTCGACTAACAAGTCTCACCGTTGAATTAATTTAGCTCATCAATAGATAAGGTCCTCAATTTTTAATGTCATATCATATCAAGCTACAAGGCATCTATATTTCTACAATGTATCATATTTTCATGCCTTTACATGTAATTCCATTACACTGATCCATATAGCTAAATTAGTGCATTTGCCTTTTACATATTGTGGTCTATTTTATTTGTATTAGACTAGCCATTTTACATGCAACTATAAATATCAATTTTATTTTAAATTCAATTCTTACATAAAATGATATATATCTTTACTCAGAAGTCATTGTATTTTGTTTACAGTATGTGAGATTATTCAAATTCCAGGCTACAAGAAGTGTCTAACAAATAAGACAAGAAAACAATTGGTTGCTAGCGCACCGTGTAAGTATCAAATGATCTAGTTAACTGAAAAGGTTGCATTCGCTTAAAGTTATAGACTATCACGTCGCGAAATTTTAAATATTATTAGCTATCCAAAGTACTAATTAGACTAATATATGTCTAATAAAAATGAATAAATGACTAATATCTAACATTAGGTATGAATGCCTCTCCATTTGTTGGGTTTACTGTTGGGTTTACTTTTGATGAATATGTTATTACCAAACATGTATGTTTCAACATATGTTATAATCATATTAACCTCTAATTTTAGTCTCAATTACTAATAAAATTAATATTGCAACACCTAAAAAATCTTGCAACATTATGTTAAATTTATAAAATTATTATATTTCAAATATTAACAATAGAATTATTTAATGCTACAAAGTCTTCATAAAATTTCAAATTATTAAATAAGGACATATCAATAGAATTTTAAAGAAATAAAGGAAAGTTTAAGAAAATACATGAACAAACAAGTTACAAGAAAAGGTGTACAAATAACAAATAATGCTCAAATATTTTAAACACAACATAATGAAAAAATATCAAAAGCATTCTACAAATTATACAATTTCTAGAATATAAATATAAATTTTATGGTTGGATAAAAAGAGGGAAAAGTATTGAAAAATAAAAGTAATTAACATAAGGGTAATTGTATAAATTGACTTTCTCCAACCAAAAATTTTTATTATAATAATAATATTAACACAATATAGATAAATAGGATAGAAATTTTCTATACTATAAAAAATTTTGTAAATAACAAGTTACTATTTTGTGCTATTACATTTACAAAAGCACTTTTGCAACAACACGTGATACATATTAGCAAAATTGACTGTAAAAAAAAAAAATCACTTATTTTAATATAAAAGTACTACTCTTCTATTTATATGTTGAAATTTATCAATTCTATTCATATTACTTTTTATTGCAACAAAAAAAAAATTCAAACATAAAAATTCTAAATCTATTATGGATTATTTTAATGAAAACTTTGTAGAGGGGTTATTTTGTAAATTTTGCAAATTAATTTATTTTGAATACAAACATAAACAAAGCTTGCATATTCTTCTTTCTTTTTATTTGCTTAAAGTTGGTGAATTTTTATCTATTTATTTTATTTCGCAAAGTTAAATCTAGAATCTAGATTCGGTTTTAACTTTAAATTTTTTTATTAACAAAGTTAAAGCCAAAATCCTAAATTTTTGCTGTAACTTAATTTTTTTTAATCTCAATTTTTTTTAATGAAAGCTTGGATCTAGGTTTCCGAGCATTCTATTGTTGGAAACCTAGGTTCTAACAAAGGCACAATTTTACAAACCCTAAAAGTTTTTAGTCATTTTTTTAATTAGTAATTAAAATTAGAATTTTTTTGTAAGAAAACCCTCACATGTGAACCAGCCTCCACATGTATACACCTTCACCAATGTGATAAAATAATCCTTTAAAAAGTCTTACTCCTATTATTAGAAGTGAATGTGACATCAATAGTTTATAGTAGAGCTAGGTCTATCAAGGGGTAGGGTTTTACCCTACCCCACCCACTCTCATAAAACAATATCCAAATTCAAACTCATACCCAATACAACATATAATACTCAAAGCCATACCTATACCCATTGAAATTAAAATTATGGATATGGATCTTATCCTACCCATTAATATTTATGGGTATTTATACTCTATATTTAACTATTAATACTCATGACTATATTTTAATGATTTGAAATAAAATTTTTTTCTAAATTCAATTTTACAAAAATAATCATGAATATTTAGACTATAGCTTCATGAGATTTCATATGCAAACAAGTTTAAATGTATTTTTAATGTTAAATATTAATGAGAAAATTTAAAAATATAATAAAATTTTAAACAAATTTGACTTCATTGAAATGACATTTGATAATTCAAACTAATTAACATATCAACTAATTATAATATTTACATATATTATATTAATTATAGTAAACACAAAAAGAAATAAAATTTTAAATATAATGAACATTACCCAATTAGACCCTAAATTTATAGATAAAACTTAAGTATTGTCTAATAGGTCCAATATTATATTAGACAAGACAGCGTGTGAGCATTACGTTATGAGTGTTTATGGATACAGGTTTTTTATATGCGTATTTGTATGTATGAATATGGATAGAATTTTACCCTACCACCCGTTTATTGGCCGAGCCAGTATTCTAAAACGACTTTCCAACAACTCCTTAACCCATTATAAAAGTATGTCAAGAATTTTTTTCGTTTTTCCTTGTACCCAATTAAATATTAACTAGGTTCTAATTAGTTGAAAATTTTTCAAAGGAATATCGGGCAATTCAAATTGCACAGTATGCCTTCCGCATGATGCAATAGATTTGGGCAAAAAATGTGTTGCCAGTATTAAGTGTACATTGGGTCGCATGTGATGACAAATTGAACCGAAATAAAATACTTTATTCGTATTGCACGGCCCGTGAAAGAATGTAAATACAAGTTCGTCACGCTTTTTCCATGGCTAGGACAAGAGATCGTTCCTTGCTATTAAATCATCTGGCCAGCAACGCCCCGAAGAATTCACTCCGAATAATCCGTCAACAAGGGCCTATGATCAGGGAAAAAAATAAAACACCGGCGTACAAATACCAGCCAAAAAAGTCATCCGTCACGGCAGACATCTTATTAGAATAGGAAATTGGTGTGAGTTGAGCATCAGGATAAATCACCATCTGTGTCGAGTTTTAGGAATCCACTGATTCCCTTGGATGAAATTCTGAACAGAGTAAGAGGCGACATGATCAGCTGGAATCTGGCTGCTCCAAGAAACTCGTTTCTCCGCATTAGATCCAGCCCCTCTGTTCCGAAACTCACCGTGGTACAGAGTCTTCAACGCAAAATCGCCATCCCAAGGCATCCATCCATCTGGTGAAATAAGAGCCTCCAACGTACACTCAATGAAAACTGTCCTGGAGAATTCCTTCCATGGCCTGCCCAGGAAATTCTTGTGCACCTTGGGGTTCTTACGGTACAAAGCCATGTATGCCTCGGTGCCGTTGATCACGGAGTCCTGAAAAACGAAGCCCGTGGATTGACCAGGGTCGATTCTGCCGTGTGCAGTCACGGCATTGCTCTCGCCCTTTTCAGGATTGTTCTGCCTAGGAGCCAACAGGATGAGGCAGTCCTGGAAGAATGCAGCCGAGTTGCCGAATATGAAATCGACGTTGCCTTGGATGCGACAAGATTTGTAGTACTGCCGGAGGCTGTGGGCGTAGAGAGTGTCCTGGTTGCCAAGAAATTCGCAGTTCTCTATGACGGATTGATCGCTGTCAGACCGGAAAGCCACCGCTTGATGAGCGTCGGGGCCTGCTGTGTTCTGGAAAGTGATGCCGCTGGCCATGAATCCATCACCAGCAATTCCTGTGCCGAGAAATAACAAGGCTCGTGACACTCGTAAGTAAGCAAAGGGATATGTCCCACCATTCTTTTCATATCCCGTATTCGCAGAATCGGCCAAGAAAAAGGGATAACTAAGCAGAATTGGTCCTCAAATGCACCTTCAGTGAACGCAATCTTGTTGCGTATCGGATAACAAAAGGAAAAAACAAAATGCACGAGAGGCGACGCAAGGCTCAAGAGAGGATAAAATAAACCACAACGCAGCATTTCATTTCACAACCATATGTGTATGTATATATATATTGAGGTACTGGCGCAGGCATATGATAAAAGTCAGTCGGTTCACTTACCAACCGTAGCAGTTTCGTAAGTGGTCACCCCCGCCTGGCCCACATTCCTGGACCCTGTAATGACCGTTTTACCCATGCCATCCCCCAAGAACACGACGTTCTTCTTCTCCAAGGGCACCCGAACCGTCTCCTCGTAAACCCCGGCCTTGATCCGAACAACAAACCTTTTTCCGGGCCCGGCATTATCCGGGGCAGCATTCACCGCCTCCTGCACCGTCGTGTATTTGCACCTAGCTCCGTCCTTGCACACGGTGACGTCCTCCTTCAGCCCCGACGGCACGCCGCCAACTGACCCCTTAGAATTCGACACCGGCTCCCAGAACCCGTACCGCTCTGTCCTTGGCGGGCCCCAGGACGCTGTCTTCTCGCCAAAAACATCGTAATTCAACAGCATCCCCAGTGCGCTGCTGCTCCCGGCAATCAAAGAAGAGTTGAAGAATTTCATGGTTTGGACCACCTGGGCGGTGTCGTTCACGCGCTTTAGCGCTGACCAGCAGTCGTATTGGTACACCAACGCCGCGCTGAGCCAAGCACGTGCGTCCTTGACCTTGAGGCCTCCCCGCGTCGTGGCCTCGTCCAACAGATTGATCCGGTACTTGGAAGAGCGTATGTAGTCCAGGCAATTGTTAGAGGCTCTGGACCGATTTACGTTCCCGGCGGAGGATTTCAGAATATCCTGGACCATGCCCTGACCCTTGTCGAGGTTCTTGGACGTGACACCCAAGGCAGACCGAATTACCTGCAAAACGGTCGCATTGGAAGGCACGCCCTTGGAGTGGGATAGCCAAGCTTCGCAGGCGGAGGGTTCACGTGACGCCTTGCACGTCTCGTGAATGATGTTTGAAGTTTGTTGGACAGAAAGGTCGACGGAGCTAAGCTCCAGAAGCGACGTCTTGGGGTAGCGGGAGGCGAAGGAGAGGGGAAAGATAAGAAGAAGGAAGAGGAGACTGAGAGAATGTAAAACCGCCATTGAAATGAATGAGAGCTCAGTGATCCGTACGCATATGTGGATGCCTTATATAAGTCTCTTGTACTTCGATTTCAATTAATCGGATTTCGTTTTTTGAGTTTGACCGAGGATTTTAGGCATCAAATTAAGAAAATCTTTCATATCGTAGCAAAGTTATGTGGGTTTTTCTAATATTTTTTGGCCTTCTGGCCAATTTTCTTTTTCTTTTTAAATTTTGAACATAATTTAATATTTTAGAATATTGAGGCTATACTACGAGCAATGTTTTTAAAACCGGACCGTGACTGAACCGAAATGGGTCACTGGGTCACTGGTCCGACCGGTTGAACCGTTGAAAAAACCGATTATTTTAATTATATAATATTATATATATTACTATAAAAATAATTTACAAAATAAATGTAATCCAATATAATAATAGAGTATAAAATAAATTTTAGATGTAATGTTAAAAATTAAATAATTTGACTAAAATAAAAATTATTACACAAATTAAAAAATATATTAAATTCAAAATGATTAAAAGTATAAAATTGAAAAAATAGTTTTGAAAAATAAACAGATTAATTAATATAACCCATTTTAATTTTAAGATACAATAATTCAATTTTCAAAATATTAATTAGAAAACTAAAAGGATAAAAATTATTAAAAACAAAATTTAAAATAAAAATTGTATATTTAACTAATATTAAGGATTGTAAATGTAAGAAAATTTTGAAAAAAGTCTAAAAATTTATTTTGTAATTTTAAAAAAAAATTGCTAAAAATTTCTTTTTTTTTTAATTTTTTAGATAAAATCGATTTTTAGTCATTTTAATCGGTTCAAATCGATTTTGACTGGTTTTTTATCTTTTTTGACCGGTTCTTGACCGGTTGTATAATATTTTATTTTTACACCTTAACCCAGACTGGAAAACCGGCCGATTCCCGGTCGAACCGGTCGGTCCGATCCGATTTTAAAAACATTGCCTACGAGAGGGTATTTTGCTGGAGCATTTATTAAGAGTCGTGTGGTCATAAGTTTGATTTTATGATATTGATATGGAGACATTGGATTTAATTAAATGTAAATATACGCGTGTGTGTGTGTGTGGTGTGTAATAATTGAGATGTTATATATAGATAATAATTAGTTTTTAACATATAATATATACAAATTTAAGTATAAATTTAATTGTAATTAAATATAATAATTTTAAATGTTTGATTTTCTTTTATTAATTCTCTAATTAATTTATTTAAAGAAAGTTATATTCATAAAAATCCTTAACATTTATTTCATAGGGTTTTTTATTAAAAAATTCTTCCTTTTAAATTTTTATTAAAAACATAGCCGACCCACTTGGGATTTTAAAAATATCTTCTTGCTAGAAATTGGGTTTCAGTAAGACATCGTTGAAAATCCAGTTTTTGGCTTTAATCTTTATTTAAAAAAAAAAAAAACTGAAAATGAGTGTCAGACTCTCAATCTGAGATTTTGGCACTTGAACAATTTTTTTAACAAAGTTTGACCGTTGAACAGTTAAACTTTAATTTAAAAGCACATAGAAGTTGAAATCTTGGATTCTGTCTTCTCAATTTTTTTTAAAAAAATTTAACCATTGAACGGTGAGACTTTAAATTAAAAAAACAAATAAATATCAAGATTCTAGCTTTTACTTTAACAGTAAAAAAAAAAAAAAAAAAACCGAAACAAACCAAATACGGCCAAACCAGAACCAAACCACTTCGTGCTCACAAAATTTTTTATAGTATACAAAATTTCTTTCCTATTTATCTTGTGAGTTTTTTGTTTGTGTATTTTTTTCAAATTTTCTTTTTTTTTTCTTTTAAATTCTATTGATATTTTCTTATTTGATTATTTGAAATTTTCTGAAAACTTCATTGTATTCAATAATTTTGTTGTTGTTATTAGAAATATAATAATTTTGTAATTTTAATATAATTTGCATGATTTTTCATGTATTATAATGTTAGTTTTATTAGTAATTGAGAGCGAAACTCGAGGATGGTTTAATCATAATATACATAGAAATATATATAATTTGACAGTAACATATTCGTTAAAAGTAAGCACAACATATAAAATATGATAGTCATTTATTCATTTTCATTAAATATGTAATGATCTGACTTATATTTGACAATATTTAAAATTTCAAAATGTGATAGTTTACGATCTTGAGCGAATATAACCTCTTTAGCTAACTAAAGCATCTGACACTTAGAGCGGTGCACCAGGATTTGATTGTTTTCTTAACTTATTTATAGGACAGCATCTTTGCACGCTTCTACTAAATTTCTAGACATGCACATCAGTTGTCGCTTTTGAACCTTCACAGCTAGTGCTTTGAGATTATGGACCAATTTTCTGTAATGAAATTTGGATAATCTCCTATGCTAATAAACAAATACAATGACTTCTAAATAAGGGTGTATATCATTCTATATGAGAACTAGATTTAAAAGCGGATTAATATTTATAATTACATGTAAAATGGCGGGTACAACAAAAATAAAAAGGACCACAATATGTAGGGGCTGAGCACTGATTTGACTATAGGAAGCAATGTAATAGAGTTACGTGTATAAGTGTGAAGGTATGGCATAGCAAAAATATAGATGTCTTGCAATTTGATATGATGAGATGTTAAAAGTTGGACTCATCTATTAATGGGATAAATCAATTCAATGGTAGGACTCGTCAATCAACAATCGAGTAGTCCCTATTTATTGATGTCAATAAAGCTATAGTAGGCATGTTACAATGTAAAGGGGTATAAATATTAATGGGATAAAACAATATATAGAACTACGGAATGTCATTCAATATATTGAACAACGTCACACATCCCGCAGTTTAATGTGATGAGACATTAAAAATTGAGAACTTATTTATTGATGCGATAAATCAGTTTAGTGGTAGGCTTTGTGAGTCGAAAATGGAACAGTTCTGATGACTCGTTGGGAATAAAGTTGTAATAAAGAGATATTGAAAGTTGGGGAGCCATCTACAGATGGGATAGATCAATTCAATGGTAGGACTTGTTAGTTAAGAATTGAGTAATCTTTATCCATCGATGTCAATAAAGTTATAATAAGAGTGGTACACTACAAAGTGATCTTGATATGATAAAACAATGTATAGAGTCACAATATGTAATTCGATGCATTGAATAAGGTCGCATGTCTTGCAATTTGATGTGATGAAATATTAAAATTTGATGACACATCTATTGATGCAATAAATTAGTTTAGAGGTAAGGCTTCTAAGTCGAAAATTGGGTAAGCTTCATAACCTATTGGGAATAAAGTAGTAATAATGAGACATTACAAGCTAAAGACCCATCTATTAATGAGATAAATCAATTTAATAGTAGGGCTTGTTAGTTAAGAATTGAGAGGTTCCCATCTACTAATGTCAATGAAGTTGTAGTAAGGGTGTATACTGCAAAGAGGTATTGATATTAATGGGATAAAATAATGTATAAAGTTTCGGTGTGTCATTCAATGAATTGAATAGGGTCACATGTCTCGTAGTCTATTGTAACAAAGCATTAAAAATTGAGGACCCATCTATTGATACGGTAAATTAGTTTGGTGATAGGGCTCGTGAGTTAAAAATGGAGCAATCGTCATGACCTATTGGGAATAAGCAGTAATAAGGAGATAATAAAAGTTGAGAACCCATCTATTAATGGGATAAATCAATTAAATGGTAAGGTTCACCAGCCAAGAATCAAATAGTCCCAATTTATTGATATCAATAAAACTGTAGTAAGTGTGGCATTCTACGAAGGGGTATTGATATTGATAGGACAAGACAATTTATGAAGTTATAATGTATCATTCAATGCATTAAATAGGGTCACATACTCACAGTTTGATGTGAGGAGACATTAAAAGTTGAAGACCTTTCTATTGATGCAATAAATCAGTTTAGTGATAGGGCTAAGTTAAAAATGAAGTAGTCCTCATGACCCATTGGGAATAAAGTTGTTATAAGGAGACACTAAAAACTGAGGACCCTTCCATGGATAGAATAAATCAATTCAATGGTAGAGCTCATCAATCGAGAATCAAGTAGTCTCCATCTATTGATGTCAATAAAGTTGTAGTAATAATGGCATGCTGCGGGGTATTGATATTGATGAGATAAGATAATGTGTAGAGTTACGATGTGTCATTTAATGCATTAAATAGAGTTACATGCTTCGAAGTTTGATGTGACGAGACATTAAAAGTTAAATACCCATTTATTGATTCAATAAATTAGTTTAGTGGTGGGGTTCGTAAGTCAAAATAGAGCAGTCCTCATGACCTATTAAGAACAAAGTTATAATAAGGAAATATTAAAAGTTAAGGACCTATTTATTGATGAGATAAATCAATTCAATGGTATGGTTGGCCAATCAATGCACCTAAAGCCCTTGTACCTTAAACAATTGAAATATCTAATTCCAATTTGTATTTGAACAAGTCGATTTGAGAGGACAACACAAGCAGTAGTAAGTAGTTGATGTGACTATGCATAGGAGGCAACTTTAAAGTTTTTTGTTATAAATACATATGATACTATTGGAAAAAAAATCATAAATAGAGTCTTTTCAAACATCTAAAATGAACTACACTGGCAAGGATATTTTTAGAGTAATGGAGAGATCGTGGCTTCTTAATAACCATTTCTAATAAAGTTTAAATTAAAATAAGAGATACTCACCTACTTACCTAGTTACAATGGAAGCAGAATGGCAATTTCAATTATAGAACCAACGTGAAATTCTAATTGAGATTCAAGAAGGTAGAATTCATTGTCCTCATCGAAAGGTGGTGACTATGTTACAAGAAATTCCAAAGGAGAAGGCATTACATTTGAATCTAATACAAGGGAAGAAGAACAAAATGCTCATGCATTTGTTGTGCACAACTTCCGAAACATGGCTCATTTATGTGCAACTTATGGGAAGGAAGAAGAAGCACGAGTTCATTGGGCATTAACCATGCGCCCAATGTATACATTTGACATTAAGATGTCAGATGATGAGTAGTAATGTATTTTGGAATGTTGGTTCTGTAGGTGTTATTCATGTAGTTCTTTAGTTTTGTTGACTAAGTTGGAATATGTTTAAGAGCTTGTATTTAATAATGTTTTAGATATAGAGATCTCGTGGGACATCAAGGCACCACATAAGCACCAATGTTTTGATTATCATCAAAGTACGCATACTTCAACATATCTTATAATTTTTGTTATTATCTATCATCAAATGTATGTATCTTAATATGTATGTTATACTTGATAGTATCAGATATGAGTAATATACATAACAAATTCATATGACAAATAAACTTCATGAAATATATTAACACTAAAATTTTGTTTTGCTCGATGAAGAATTGGGTAACAAATCCTCAAAATTTTAAAAACTCTAACTTTTACATGTACATCAAGAAATATGTGGGTCAAGGGAGATCACCCCCTATCCTATATAAATGGTACCTCATTGTTGGATGAGGTCTTGAAGAGGGCTAGTTACTTTCGTGTACGACATCTATATCCTGCTAGGGTGAATGCACTTGTACATATAGGCTTTGATCCTATTGTCCTAAAATTAAAATCTCGTATTCCCATGGGATCGGTGATGTATCAAAGGCTAATACATAGGACATCTACATATCCAAACGCTACACCAACAAGGCCACTCTATGTCCATCACTGTATGCACTCCCTACTATATATCTATATGACGTGTTTAGAGAGCATTATTGTGGGTCTAGAGGTGCAAGAATGTAGACATCATTTGGAGCTAGATGGTATGTGGATGATGGCGTGTTCTATGCCCACAACGATGGCCTCGGTACACTCGTTAATGTTAGCTCATGCCTATGCAAGCTTAAGTTTAGGGATGGAGCATCCACTTGTTTGTACTGACCGAAAGACATAGTCATACGATTCTCACCATGTCTAATGACCTCATGTACTATGCTTCAATCCTCTAACTACCTAGCATCTTGCAATCTACGGACTTGCAATAACGATAAAATATTTAGAATGATTGCTTGTCTTTATACATATAAAATAAAATATATAATGAAATGAATATGTACATACCATATACTCAGTCTAACTCCAGTCTTCATGCTAAGAACTGTTGCAAATGTGTAGATTATGGGGACTAATGATGCATTGAATGACATGGTGATACTAGTCGTGGAATTCGTGAACCAAGTGTGGCACATGATTGTCATAATGGATCCCTTTAATAATCCTTACCCCCTTCACATAGCCATGTATTTATGATGGTATGTCTCCTAATCCCTGTCTCGGGTGCCTCTACAGTTAATCATGTGTAGACTATCTTCCTAAAAATATAGATCATCTGGAATGGTCTGTAGCATCCCAACTTAGTGTAGCACTTGATTTACACGATGTATCTCAACCATATTGCAAAATATCAATGGACCTTGGTATGATGTGTACTTAACAAATGATGGTAATGAAGTATATATCTTAGGGATGTAGGGCTACCACTTAAATGAGGTAACTGCAGATTATGACAATGCTAAACAACAAGTGTAACACTTATAGTATTGAATGATAATTATTCAAAATTACTAACATACTAGGATCTAAGCCTTGGAGTCTAAAATCTCCGAGAGTATGCTCATGTTGTTACTCTCAGTCTCAGTCAACTGTTACCTATAGCTCGTCCACTTGAAATACATGAGCAATAATGTAGTCATGAACACATGTACATAAAATTATCGAGATTAAGAATTAGTAGCTAAAAAATATGAATGAAGTGACTTACATGGAGCCACAAAGCACAGCTAGTAGTGTAATAGTTTCATGCGTCTCCAAGGGCCTATGTTGATACATTGTATTAGTAGATGTGAGCCTACGCCTAAGATGTGTGACCAAACCCGTATTTGCACATAGAGTTTCAATATGTTCTTGTATAGATGATGTTAAATGTAATAATGATATGCATATAATCATATGCAAATCTACCTACCATAGTCAAAGTGGCCTTATAAGTTTAGCTCTCCCTCGCATGCATGTAGGACATAATACTCCTTGGTAAAAACATATCAAGGCTGCACTCCCCCAACTCCATAATAGTGAGCAATCCTAGTGCATAAGATGGTACAGATACAACAAACTGGCTTGGGCCTATAACAAACTAGGAAATACAATGCCCCCAAAATAAGCATAACAAAGCCGTGTGTCCACTACTCTCCTCTACGTACAAGCTATCTACACATAGAGAGTGACCATGAAGAGGTATGTAAATCCTTCTCAAGGATATAGAGACACCCTTATAGTGCTCCATCTCTGGACACCATCCTAGGCCCTCCTCGCAAATATCCTACCAATCTACATATGTGTGTGCCCTATAACTTTATGCATATCAATGGCTCCCTAGTGATTAGCAAATGTTACATAATTGCAACATCCTCTAGGATAACAATTGCCTCACCTAATACGAAATAAAATGTGTGCATCTCTTGACACCATCTCTCAACAAGAGTTATAATGAGATGATTATCTAATTATATGATGTCAGATCTATAGAATTGTACAAACTAATGTAGTTCAAAATATCTAATACATGATGATCGTCTACCGAAAGCCCCATTCAATTAACTATTGAATGCAGCTACCATCACTGTAGCATCAATCTATCCTGCTTGCCCATCTTCTGAGCAATGCTCCAACTGGAAGTGGAGCAATGATGCATCAATCGGGCTAGTGTGTGTATGAGGGTTAATGGACATTTCAATGATCCTATGATTTGTTTATATTAGACAACATAGTAAATTATTTGAATATCCTTTAAATGTATAACAAGAATAAATTATGTAGCATTTATTGTAATATGTAGTAATTAATCATCCATATGAAAAATGGAGAGTTGAAAAAGAAACCATACCAATTTACATGTATCAAAGGGAATACATGAAATATTATAATGGAAATAATTATCTCAACTAACATAAATGAAATACACGAGACATCGTACATAAATATTCATACATTGCTTCTAGCAAATAAAGACATTATGAAATACATTGGTAATAAATACAAAGAATAGGCCTATTGATACCAAGAGCTCAATGCTCTAGAATCAATACCTCTATGCTGCACCATTTGTATGGCTTGCACTTGATCACAATCCATATCATTTGGTACACGTGTCGTCCTGTCCTGTCCTCATCGTCGCCACCACCGATACTCTATAGTGTGCACCAATGTAAATGTTGGAATGTTCTAATACTTCTTAGGGTTTTGAACATAATTGCAAATAAACATATCCTAAAATTTTTGCACATGGCTTCACCCAAAAGTTTTGCTTGAAATTTCTACCATTGAAAGCTTCAAATGGCTCCATGGAGTACATATCCAAAACATTCCAAAGATTTCTAATTTTCGCACAAACTAAAAGAAAAGAGGAATGGCAATTTCTACTTCACTGGATGCTTTTACTAATTCTAATTTCATATTAATTCACCAAACAATCAAAACTAATACCTTGAGATTTGCAATTCTAAGGACTTCAAAATTATGTATAAACACTCAAAAAATGAATTCCTTAAAATAGATCTAAGAACTCCCAAAAGCATGGCGTGGCGGCTGGTGATGACGGGTGTCGGTGGATGTTGGTGCGGTGGTGCTTGGCAAAAGAGGGTAGCCTTGTTTTGCAGAAGCGTTTGGTTAGGGAAGAAATGAATGGCACGTTTGGCTTCATGTTTTTTTCGTTTTCTTTGTCTAAAGTTGGCATCCGAGATACTGACTTTATGAATTTTATTTTTTTATTCTGGCGTAAAGCTGACGTCTCAGATTTCGATTTTACGCTATTTTTTTAATTTTTTTTAAGTCCAGACTTAATGCCAGACATTTTTTTTTTTTTAAGGCTGGAGACTAGGTTTCCAGTAAGGCATGGCTAAAAACCCAATTTCTAGTAAGAAGACTAAAATTCAAAGGATCAAGCATGTGGAACATTTTTATGAAATGAAATTAAGCTTGGAATTTTTATTTAAAAGACCCTTATTTCAGGGGTAAGTCATTTTCCTTTTCCATCTTTTATTAAGCCCTTTCCTTTGTTTACTAATATTTTTTATCGGAAAATATATCATAGCAGCCCTTAATATTGTAGATGCTGTCATACGAACAATTTAATGACTTTATCTAATTCTGCAATTCTTTTATTTGTCTTTTGGTTAATCACTTTCTTAATCATCTGCTTTTCTTGTGTTTTGTTATCATGATTTATGAAAATAATGAATATTAAGATCAAATTATTTATTTGTCATTTTATTTGGAATTCTTTTATACGTTTATGTACCACGGACTGTCTTTTGTTCTTTTTCATATACATTCCATTACTGAACTAAGTGCCGATTTTGTGATTTCGCCACATATGCTGATATTTTTAACAAAAATAAGCTTTTCGTTTCATGATTTTTATATATATTTGGATTATGTAGACACTATTCTCTCGACTAAATTGTATACATTTAATTTTTTCTTTTCTTTTCACTATTCCTCTTTTGCTTCCTCTTCCTCTCATTTTATGGAATAAGAAATATTCTATGTTTGACTGATCCATTATTTTTATCTCTATTTTCCGTTCATTTTCTTTCACTTATTTTCTGGATCTACTACTTCGAAGTTCCAACCATAATTTGGTTTGTTTTCGGAAATTTTGTTCCTTAATGGATAATTAAACTTTTATTTTTATTAGAAAATTTAATATAATGAATTTACTTCGCTTATAGCTTTGGTCACGCCATAGTAAGAGAATTCAAAAATTAACTAGACACTTGAAGCATATTATATTTTTTTATCTTGCCTTTTTTCAAATATAGTACGTACATGTGTGCATATATATCTATACTGTTATATTATTGTCAATATCGCCTTTGGTCCTTTAATAGTTTTCTTAAAATGTCATTATAACTAATTTAATTTATACCTGTGCTTTCTATACTACCTATTATAATTCTACCCGTGTAATAACTAACTTTGACCATTTTAAATAATTGTATATACTGTTTAAAAACTATAAATGAATTAAAATAGACTTAGTAAAATTTTCCCTTCCCTCATTATTACTATTACTTTTAAAATTATTTCTCTCTTTTTTAATTAATATTTAGTTTCATCATTTCATACCTTTTTCACCACTCTAATTTCTTTTGTCTTAAAAACAATATAATTAATTAATATTTATTTATTATTGAAAAACTAAATAATATAATTATTTATATTTGATTAATTAATAAAATTATATAACCTTTTATAAGTATGCACAAATATAAACCGTGAAAATTTTTCTAGTACTTACAATTGCTAATAATATGCGTAGCATAGGATTATGATAGTATATGTTTAAGTGAAAATGGCAGTTATTTGTAATCTACTTTTAATTTCAAAATATAATTAGTGATATGGTGAAAGTAAACCAGTCTAAAATGGACTAAAATTAATGTATGATATATGATTTGGCACAAATTGTCTCTTTTTATTTCTGTTTTTCCAATAAATAGATTTTTGTAATAGATAACGACTCAACATTACGAGTGTTGTTTAAATGAAAAATATATGGTAATTACCAGTAATTTATTTTTAATCACCAAAAATGTCATGGCTGATGTAGAGAAAGTTTAATTCACGCTAAGTCTGATTGATATTAATATATAACTAGTAAGTTGGCATACTGTATGTGTGTGCTTAATTAAAAAAGAAGATTTTGTTAAATTTTAATTTCAAACTACAGTACTCAAATTTTAAAATCACATACAACTTTTTATAAAAAGGAAAAAGAAAGAAAATAGTTATTAAAGAGATAAAAGATTAAAAATAAATGAGAAACACTAAATAATAGAAGAATAGTAGCATTTTGGTTAATTTCTATCATGAGATTTGTAGGGGTTACACATTTAATACATTAAAAGTTTTATCAAAATCAAAAAAGAAAGAAAATAATTATTCAAGAGATGAAAATTAAAAGGAAAGTACATAATACCCGACATTTTAAAGACAAAAAATAAAAATAGTGGTAAGGATATTATTAGCAATTATGGTAGAAAAATTTATGAAATTATCCTTCAATTATTTATAAATTTTCAATGGGAAGGATTTGAAGTAATATCAAAATAGGACTTGGAGGAGAATAGGCTATGATAATACAAGTTAAAGGTTATCATATCTTGGTGAAGTATTGGGAGCACATTACTCGGTATAATCAGGGATCAAATGGATTAGATTGTGCTTGATTTGGGTATGGAGACATTTGTAAACGTTCCTACATGATAGTGGCTGAGACATTAATGCATGAAGGTCGAAGAATAGGTTTAAATTAGGCTAGTCAACCTTACCGAAATTTTTGGGAATTTAATAATGCAATATGGTGCATGAAAGTTTTGTGGAATATAATGGAAATTATTCGCAAGTTACAATTTATATTTATTTTCGAATGAAAATATTAGGAATTGTATAAGGAAACATAAGAAGGGATTTTGGTTTTATTTTTTAGATGATGAAATTTGACCATATGATTTAATAATTAAGGGAAATAATTTCCAAGCCATGAGAATAGAAAAATAGAGTTAAAACCTCTGAAAATTCAGGTGAAAATAGGCCTCAAAATTAGAAAAGTGTATTTTTATTTTGAAGGACCTAGACTATTAAGAGTTTCAATCCTATACAAACACAAATTAGCCTAGGGTATAAATAAAATGTTTTAAAGGTTGGAACCCCTATTTTCAACCTTGGGAAGTTGATAGTGTCAAGAAAATGTGACGGAGAATTTCGACCTTCAAACGTATAGACACAAGGTAATTTTTGTGCCAAACTACTCAATTATCAGGCATACAGTCTTGAGATATTGAATTTTCACACGTAGGCATGTTAAAAATGTTAGTTTTGAAGGATTACATGGGTTTCAACATAGAAAAGCAACTTAAGTCCATGGAATAATACATAGAAATCATTGGAATATGTATTGGAATAACACACGAGTAGTCAAAAACGCATTAATAAGATTCCAAAAATTGCATATAATGTTGAAGCATTTTTCTATGGCTTCTAATCTGTTATAACATGTCTAGGGGCCATGAGAATAAAGGTAGAAACCAGTATTAAGGATCAAATTGAAGTAGAAATAATTAAAAAAAAACGTGATGGAATAGTGCTCTATGTGACAATCTATGTGTTGCCACAGTCACGATTGCAATCGTGGTGCATAGAAACGTGATCACATGACAGCAAAACGCATTCACTGACCGGGATAGTAGGAATTCTAGAACTCCTTGCATTATCGGATCACAGTTGCGAATCACTATCATAGAGAAGAATAGCAGAATTTCCAATAGACTCTACGGTTGAACATCATGAATGTGGACTTAGGTCCTGTGGTTGCAGACCTACATGTTGCAATTGTGGAACAAGATAGCGGACACTGAATAGATCACATGTTTAGGTAAATTTAACCCAGATGTTTCAATTTTGGGACCAAACTAGGCTTTAAACTTTTGTATGAAGGATAATAAAAAACAAGGAACAACAATGGTAGGGATTCAAGCAAACACAAGTGTGTAGGATAGACTAAGCATTGATAGGCATGCATCAATAGATAAATCAAGTACTGAATAAAGATCATATATGTGATTGAATAGGAAACTAAGGGGCAATGGTTCAACATCCTGACATTTTTCAGAGTTGAGTAATAGGTAAGTGGTAATACCCTGCCAAGCTTTTACAATTGCCTTTGGAAATGATTTTACTGCATAAGTGAAGTTATATCTTCCTCTGTCAGTGGTAACACTTTACCAAATTTTTTAATTGCCTTCAAAATCTGTTTTACTTCTGTAATTAAATGTTGGGTACATATCAATAATTCAAGTTTCTAAATGTTTTCTCTTTAATTGCAAAACGTGGAATTTTGTGCAAGTGTGTAAACATGAAAGTTTATTTTGAAACCTAGATATGAGCAACTTGTTATATGCGTGATTTTAAACTAAGTATTTGGGACTTGAAGATATATAATATGAATTATATTAGCTACTCATGAGATTGTTAATGAGCATGAGAAATGAGTTCTGCCTTACTAATTAGGTAATAGATTGGGATCCACCTACTTAGGGTGAAAATTAGAACTGACTATGGATGAGAGCTAGCAATTGGCCCCACCAGCAGGTAATAATAGATTGAAATATCTTTCAAATGGGGTTGAAGCCCAAGGGCTACAACGACATTGCTGAATTAGACTTACTCACCCTTAGCTAGGGGAGCATGGGCTAAGGCCATAATTAAGGGAACATGCCCAATGTACATGACTATGTAAAGACTAAAAAACTAGAACAAACAATGCATGAGAATAATGAAATGACATGGGTTAACGTGACTTGTTTTCTAAATGACACGTAAATGCTTTCACTGAATTTGTAATTCTTGAAAATGACCTACCTACTTAACTGTGAACTCTTCGAATTATATTTTTGCAATTGTTAATTTTCTTGCTCAAATCCACTTTTGGAAACTACACGGTAGGTGCTATTAATTATTGAGCAATTCATCACTCACCTCCATTAGTTAACAATTTGTAGAGGAGGTAAATGACCAATGACAAACCTAAGAATGGTAAAATGAGTAAGAGGATTTAGCATTGCTCTAGTCTAGTTCATTGATAATGTTATTTATTAAAGACATTCAGAGATGTCATAGATAGGTTCTTTTAATTCCGCTATGTACTAGAGACCCAATTATGAGTTTTTTTTTTCTATTGTAATAGATGGATGTTGAACCACTTGCTTGATTTACTTGCTCTATTATATGTTTGGTTTTAGTATTCGTTGAGTTTGTTCACGAATATTGCAGTGTCACAGTCTCAGGTTCTGGGTGTGATAGAAGTGGTATTGGAGCCTAAGTTTTGCTTCTAGATGTATGAGATGCTTACTAGAGCCTAGGTTTTGACTTTAGATACACAAGAACAATTACAAGAGTTTAGGTTTGATCTTAAGAAGAAAGGGTGGTCTAAATTTAAGCTTTGACTATAAGACTTACACCGTAGGTCTAGCGAGTGAGGTTTGACCCTTATGACTTTAAGTGTATGTGAGGTGTTGATTCGAACATAGCAACGAGGGACTTTACATCAACACTGAACATGGGAGCAAAAACTTGAGTCATTGGGATGTTAAACTATTGTTATCGCACCATTAATCCATTAGCCTCAGTAGTGATCAATTTAGATTGATATAGCAGCATCGATTATATAGAGAGCATCAATTTTTAGCTTCAAACATGTGAGGCACTCAAACTTAGGCCTAGAGCACCCAAACCTAAGCCATTAGGGTAGCTATGAGGATAGGAGGCTATGAGTTCGCATATGCATAAAACACTAAGAATGGTAATATTATACTAATCAATGTTTAGTGTTGGTAATGGATGGGGCCAATGGATCCAGGAATCGTACACCCACGGGTGTTGGCATCTCCATTAGGAATATCATGAGCTTTTTCTTCATTATTCTAGGTTTACTTGGAGAGGTGGCTACAAGAATGCATGAGACACAGAGGCGCTGCGAGGAAAGAGAGGTCGAGAATCTAATGCTAAAAGAAGAGTTAAGCAGTTTGATAGAGGGGTGCGGTGAACATAAGAGGAAATGGGTAGAGGTAGAGGCAGAGGTTGAGCATGAACATGGGAAGGAGAATGAAATTGGGAGCAACCACAAAAGAAGGATGATCTAAGCACCATCCCATGTCATCCGGTAACATGACGTCAAAGAAAGCGAGAAAGGATAAGAACTTGTGTCTAATACCTGAGTGTAACATCTGCCATCGTCAACACACAGAAGAATGTCGACTGAGGACTAAAGCATACTTTCAATGTAGTTAACACGGCCACAAGGTGGGAGAGTGCCCAAGCAAGCCCAAGAAGCCTACCACAGACCACAACAATGGTAGCAAGCCTAATTGAACAAGAGCACTAATAGTGGGAAAAAAATCTTAGAATAGGAGATATGATACTATATTTTTATGTTTTTATTGGGATAATGTGATAAAGATAAGACTGGCTTTTTATGTGACTTGACAATTTGGCATAAAAGTAATAAAACCATTACTTCCTATGGTAATTATTGATTTGTTATTTTGCTAGTAGTAGATGCCCTTCTGTTTGCACATGAACGTACACATGAGACGTGTTTATAAACTACCCAAATCCACAATAACCTTCTGACAAGGAAAAAAGGGTTGGGTGACCTCATTGTTTTATGCAAAATCTTACCTCTTTGCCCTTACATATAGGTGGACAAGTACTTGGCAAAATTCTACACTTGGGGAAATATTCATTGATGGTAATAAAAAGCCTAGTACTCAAGACGCATAAATTTATGAGAGGGCCAAAAGGGTAGATAGCAAACGGTGCTACCCTGCATGATACATAGACTTTTGATGAATTTCTAGGTGCCGCCATCTGGGCAAAAGCACATTCACCATAAATACAAAGGCTTAAGTCATTGGAATAATGGGTCACTGCATTATGTAACCTTGGGATATTAGTTGGCTAAGGACCAATTTAGCCTAACTCTATAACACAAATCATGGGTAGAGTAGGTCACAACCTTAGACACATGAGGTATTTAAACTAAGGTGTTGATCTTAGGGACTTGAACTATTAGGGCATAAAACCTGTGGATCGAAGATTGAGGCATCATGTGCATGCAGGATATTAATTCGGAGATTAGATAAAATAATGGAGTTTGATCTTAAATGAGTACAATATTTAAGGTTTAAATTAAATGTAGGCCTTGGACCCTCGATCAAGGACTAGTAAGGGCGTAGGCACTTAGCAATCAACAAGTGCGGTAGCAAGGAGTTAATGGAGCTTAAATTGTGACTTTAAGCATGAACGATACCTAAGAATATAAGATGAGCGTAAGCTTCATATCTAGATACTTAAAGCATGAGGGATGAGTGATATTGAACAAGAATGGAGTTAATCAAGCATTGTGGTATAGATATGCGGAGGTTGATGAGATAGAAAAGTGAGTATCAAGCATGAGAACTTGAGCCACCAATATTAAGTGAGAAGTTTGAGGGTGTGACTTTGTATGAACTTAAAGTATAGATCAAATAGGTTAGACTGGAACTACGTCTTGATTCTGAGCTATAAGATGCCAGAAAGTTAGATAGAACTAGGCACTCAATCTTGAACATGTGCGAAGGCCTAAGAAGTGGAATAAGTTCTTAACTTTAAGCAAGAATCAAATTGAACTTGATCCCCACCACCCCTTTAGATTAGACTGAGTTTGGGATTTGACTCCGAAAGGGATACGATGATTGAACTTGTGATTTGAACCAAGGGACATTAATTGTGAGGGTATGTGCCCTAAGATTGAATGATTGCGTGGTGGTATGCCATAAAATTTTTTATAGTGGTACAACTTGATCCTAACTAGAATGTGACCTTGTGACATGAGAAAGAGAAGGAACTAGCACACCATTAGGTGAGTGTAACCTCAGAAAGAGCGTGAAGACGAAGAGTGCAAGGTTAAGGAAATCAGAGTGGCACTGGAAAGTGAGGCGAAGCCTTGTCCTCTTTATGGAAATAGGCAGTTAGAAGCTTGAGGTTGAGTATGAAGATTAAGAAACTTAAATAGGATGTGAATTAGAATAGGCATCCCTTGCCTAAGATGAATGATTTACCTAATCGAGCTAAAGGGACTAGGTTATTTCTTAAGATAGAATATGGGATTGAGTCATGAATGGGTCAAGACCAAAAGAGAAATGAATACCTTGAGATACAAAATTGGGTGCTACAAATGGCACGAATTAATGCCTATGACTTTTCTAAGTCGTGTAGTCAAGAAAGTTAGACCTTGCTTGGATAATGATGGTGATGCTTGTAAATGCCACATAGGACTATTTCCTAAGTAAAGGGAGACATGGGAAAAGCACGGTAAGTTGCCATACAAACCTCAAGGGAGAAATGACACTATGCTAAGTGCAATGCTTAGAAATTTAGGCTAGTAGAGGTAATGCTTTGAGGATATATTCAATCGCTGGTGACTAAATACAATGAGTTTGGACTTGAGTAATGGATTAAAATGAATATATACCACAAACTAGGATTGAACTGCAGGTAAAGATCTAATTGTTGATAGGAGTTAGAAAGAATATGAGAAGGCAGTACCCCCACCTATTCTTGGAATAGGATAATGCAAGTTTCGAGGACGAAATTTATTGTATGGGGGGGAGATGTAATACCTCTCATTTTTTAGACAAAAAATTAATGTAGCAGTAATAATATTAGCAATTATGGCAAGAAAATTTATGAAATTGTCCTTCAATTATTTATAAATTTTCAATGGGAAGGATTTGAGGTAATATCAAAATAGGACTTAGATGAGAATATGCCATGATAGTGCAAGCTAAAGGCTATCAAACCTTGGTGAGCTGTTGGGAGCACAACACCCAGCATAATTAGGGACCAAATGGGTTAGATTGAGCCTCATTTGGGTATGGAGATGAAAGTCGAAGAATAGGCTTAAGTTAGGCTAGTCAAACTTTACCGAAATTTTTGTGTATTTAATAGTGCAATATCGTAGATGAAAGTTTAGTGGAATCATAATGGAAATTATTCCTAAGTTACAATTTACATTTATTTTTAGATGAAAATATTAGGAATTGCATAAGGAACAATAAGAAGGGATTTTGTTTTTTTTTTTTTTTTTGGGTGATGAAATTTGGCCATATGATTTCATAATTAAAAAAAATATATTCCAAGCTATAAGAATAGAAAAATAGAGTTAAAACCTTTGAAAATTCGTGTTAAAATAGGCCTTAAAATTAGACTAGTGTATATTTATTTTTAAAGGCCTAGACTATTAAGAGTTTCAATCCCACGCAAACACAAATTAGCTTAGAATATAAAAAAGATGTTTTAATGGTTGGAAACCCTATTTTCATCCTTGGGGAAGCTGATAGTGTTCAGAAAACATGAGGGAGGACATTCAAACGCATAGACACAAGGTAATTTTCACACCAAATTACTCAATCATCATGCATGCACGTAGGCACATTAAAAACATTATTTTTGAAGGATTTCTTGGGTTTCAAATGTAGAAAATTGAGATAACTCCGTGGAATAATACATAGAAACTATAGGAATTTGTATTGGAATAACACGCAAGTAATCAAAAACTTGTTTATAAGATTCCAAAAATTGGATATAAATGTAGAAGGGGTTTTCTATGGTTTTTAATCCATTAAAACATACCTAGGGGCCATGAGAACAAAGCAAAAACTAGTTTTAAGGATTAGATTGAAGTAGAAATAAAAAACATGATCAAACAATGTTCTGCGTGCTACCGCGGTCCTAGTCCACAATGGCGTGATTGTAGGACAACAGAATGCAATCGCTAAGCAGGAATTCAAGAACTCCTAGTGGATTGCGATTGCAATTCTTGACATCGCGAGATCGCGGGGCAGAGCATCATAATCATGGAGAAGAATAGTAGAATTTCTAGTATGCTCCATGGTTGAACATCACGAACATGGACTTAGGTCTTGTAGTCGCAGACCTACATGTCATGGTTGTGAAACAAGATAGCGGCCACAGAAGAGTTACATGATTGGGTAAATTTAACCTAGATTTTTCAATTTTGGAACCAAATTAGGCTTTAAGCTACTGTATTAGGGCTAGCAAAATACAAGGAACAATGATTGTGGGGATTCAAGCGAACACAAGCATGTAGGACAGATTAAGCATTAATAGGGATGCATTAGTAGATGAATTAGGTATTGAATAAGGATCATATATATGATTGAATAGGAAATCAAAGGGCAATAGCCAAAGATCCCAACATTTTGTGAAGCTAAGTAATAGGTAAGTAGTAACACCTTGCCAAACTTTTACTATGTGAGTGGTAACACTACCAAAATTTCAACTGCCTTCGAACTCTATTTTTCCGTAATTGAATGTTTGGTACATATTGAGAATTCAAGTTTCTAAGTGTTTTTTTTTTAATTGCAAAATGTGGAATTTTGTGTGAGTGTGTAAACATAAAAGTTTGTTTTGAAACTTGGATGTAAGCTACCTATTAAATGCATGATTTTAAACTGTGTATTTGGGACTTGAAGATATATAATGTAAATTATATTAGCCACTCATTAGATTGTCAACAAGCGAGAGAAACAGATTTTGCTCTACCAATCAAGTAATAGATTGGAATTCGCCCAATTGAGATGAAGATTGGAACCAACAATGAGTAAGAGCTTACATTTAGTCCTACTAGTCGAGTAATAATAAATTGGGATATCTTTCAAGTGGGGTTAAAACTCTGGAGCCACGATGGCACAGCTAAATTAGACGTACTTGCCCTCAGCTAGGGGAGCATAGGTAAGGCCCTGATTAAGGGAACATGCCTAGTGTACGCCTCTATGTAGTGGCTAAGAAACTCGAACAAGCAACGGATGGGAATAATGAAATGAAATGGGTTAATGTGACTTATTTTATAAACAACATGTAAATGCTTTCACTGCATTTGTATTTCCTGAAAATGACCTACTTACTCAACTAAGAACTCTTTGAAACTGTAATTTTTGCAACTGTTATTTTTCTTACTCGCATCCACTTTTGGAAACTACAAAGGTAGGTGTGATTCATCGCTCACCTCCATTAGATAACATTTTGCAGAGAAGGCAAATGACCAAGGACAAACTTGGGAACAATAGAATGAGGAAGAGGATTTAGCATTTCTTTGATCTAGTTCATTGGTAGTATTGTTTATTTAAGACATTTTGAGATGTAACAGATAGGTTCTTTTAATTTCACTGCGTACTAGAGACCAATCTATTATGAGTAATTTTTTCTATTGTGATGATGGATGTTGAACTACCTGGTTGGTTTAATTGCTCTTATATGTTTGACTTTTATATTCTTTGAGTTGGTTAGCAAATATTGCTGTGTCATAATTCTGGATTTGGAGTGTGACAAAGTAAAATAAAAGCAAGGTACTATAGAAATTTAATATTTTGACACTGAAAGGTAATTAATATAGAGATCGAGCATTTTATATATTGTGTAGATGTAAGATTTGACATAAATTATCCTTTTCTTTATTTTGCTTCTTTTAAATAAATATTTTTTTTTACAATTGATATTATTGTGCATAGCATGGGATTATGCTATAGTAATTTAAGAGAAAATTGTTGTTACTCATAACCTATTTTTAATCTTCAAAATATGAACATTGGTACGAAGAAAGTTAGTTCATGCTAAGGCCCCATTTGGATTGATGGATTAGAATTTGAAAAAAGGATTTGGGGAGAGGATTTGAAATGATTTTAATATATAATAGTAATTTGAAATCCACCTTACCTATTAGAAGCATAGTTCTAAATGAGAACTTAAGAAGTTCGAATACTTTCTCATCCAAACAAATACAATGGATACATTATTATGGATTTAAAATTCATTTTCTAAAATTATGGATTTAAATTTATTAAAAGCAATATGGCAATGGCGCGATATTTAAAGGGACATGTATGAAAGGAGAAGATTACCAATAATTAATTCTTAATTCAAGGGACTATGTGTGATGATGAAAAAAAATAAAGGATGTACTTCAATATATAGTAATTTTTAAGAAATATAATAAGAAATTTTATAAATATATAAATAAATCCACACACGCATATAATTTGAGGATAACTTTATTCTATGCATGGATTTTATAAATTATCTCAATATATACTAATTTTTAGTTTCAATATATTTTCACAATTATATCATTTTTAAAATTTCATCTATTTATCTCTCTTACTTTTACGTAATTTTCAAGATAAAAGCATTTAAAAATACACACTCAAATTTAAAAATAAAGGATATGACTTCTTCAGTCTAAGGTCATTTTAGAATTGTAACGGGTGATAAATTTCAATTCCAAAAAGACAAAGAAGAATAAGAAAGAAAGCAAGAAAAGGATGAAATATCCTAAATAATCACTTTTTTTATTTTGTAATTGAAGGAATAGTGTTGAAAATATGAAAAATACATTAATAAAAAATAATAGAAAACTTGTAACCTTAAAATTTCAATAAAGAACATTACCACTAGAAATTGTGAAAAAAGAGGAAGATTACAAAAAAATCAATTTAGTGAACTTTAACGGGGTGGATAGATGAAAAAAAGTGATTAGAAAAGCGGGGTGACTTCCAAAATTGAAAAAATGAATTAAATATCATTATTTAAAATTTACAGGAACATTTTTGTAAGAGCAATTTTAGTTATGACATTTTTATGATGTATATTAAACTTGGTACAAATCAATAATTCATTTGAAGTTTTAGCAAAATTATTTAAATTGTAATTGGAAAAAGAACTAAAAAAGAACTCTAAAACTTGAACGATACTTATGAAATTAATGAATTTAGTTAACTAATTAATATTCTACATTAAAGAAGCAACATCTAATTACTTATCTTATAATAATTAGAAATCTAAAGTTCTTCAAAATTTTGAGAATTGACAAGTTTTGGTCAAAATTGGATTATCCACATCCCTTTCAAATAATAGTATATATAGATATAACTGAATATATATATCTATATATCTATATATATATAATATGATTATATATGTTTTTGAATTACAAAACTAAAGATATTTATCATTTAATTTAAACCAAACCTTAAGATTATCAATCATTTCGGCAAAACATTGCTTTGAACAAATATTTTTGTGTGTTTTGTATATATGAAAAAAATTTATAAAGCATTTTGTGAAATATAATTTTTACTTGTAAAAAAAATATTCTTCGAAATATGAAACTTTACATTTCATATGTAAAATTTATAAAACTGTACATGAAAGAAATATAAAGCATTATGAGAAATATAATTTTTACATGTAAAATATTTTTGAAATTATGAAACTATATATTTTGCTAGTGAAAAACGAAAACTTTAGGATAATGTAAATAATTTTTTTTAATGCATCTAAATATTCTTATTGCTGTAATAAACAAATATAATTTATACATGTGAAACATTTCATTTTGTCTTGATCAATGCCAAAATTTATTCAAATTTTATAATTTGGCTATCTAGTATCCTATTTATTTTAATAAATTTGGATAGGTAGTATAATAATAGAGCAGAAATTGATTTACAGGAAACTTCAATCTTACCTACAATCAAGGAGTAAATTATATCGGGTAATGAGCTCATCTGTGGAAAAAAAATATTTGATATATTAAATCTAATATCAATATGATTTGACTGGAATGATTAAGGGAAAAAAAAAAAAGGAGTTGTCCGTTAATATTGATTAAAGAAAAGTGCAATCATGTATGAGAAACAATTATCTAAATCTAATATCAATATGATTTGACAGTAAAGATTAACAAAAATAATCGCAATGTTGGTTTTAGTTTTTGAGTGTATATCTTTAGATATATTTATTTTAAAACTTGTGTAAAAATAAGAGAGAAAACGAGATAAATTTTAAAAAGTATAATAAACAAATTTAAAAAATTTAAACACTTAATCAGAAAGAATAATGAACTAATTTGAAGATAAAAGTAAAAATGAATTAGAATAAGGAAACTTCAATGATTCTTGTTTTATAATAAATATGTTTTTATTTATTTTTTTGGGGGGTGTTTGAGGGTGTTGCTCAATTATGGAAGTCAAAAATCATTTGGTTATAGAATATATATAATTATTGTAACTGATTTTACTTAAAAATAGAAAATACAAAATTTTAAGTGAATATTTTAATTTTTACATCATTAATGTGAATTTTATACAAATATATATAAGCTAGGTGTTTTATATTTTCTTTTTCTTATAATAGATTAAGCTATCATAGATATTAACAAATTTGTAATGGCTATTATGACTAAAATTATGGAATGTCATATGCAGTGACTGTAACTAAATTTTTTGAAATTAATTAATGAGCCATCTAAAAAAGAAAATAAACAATCATATAATAACTTGACCAAAGAAAATCTAATAAATGCAGATTAAAAATTTTCATTTACTCTATTAAAAAATAACATATCAAAACAATACAAACGGAACAAATTCAAATTAATTATCATTAAATTTTTTAATATTATCAAATATTATAAAACTAAATCAAAATTGAATTTAGTTTGACTTAAATGTAATACATTCCATCATTATATATTATAAAGGAGGACAAACTTATGATGTGCATTAAATATGTGAAGAATATTAATTCTTGTCTAATAAAATTGAAAATAAAAATATGAACTGAAAATTTGAGAGTAAACTAAAATCTTGAATTACAAATAAGACATAGAAATATGTTGCACATATATTTGTTTTGTTTTTCTTTTGGATAATATGAAAATGAGATACAATTACATTATTAAAAATGAAGAAAAAAATGGGAAATATAATGATTATTTCACATTTTATTATTTTCAATTGTCATATCTAAGATAAAGAAAAGGCATTGAAAAATAACATTGAAATAGCATTGGAATTGATTAACTCAAAATTTATTATTTTAAATAATTTATGTACTGTAACAAAATTTATAAAAACAGTAATTTAGCATCTAGATGCTGCAAATCAAATGGACTTAAGTATTTAATAGATAAAAAAATATAAAGAAAATAAAAGGTGAATTAAATTAAATGACAATACCAAGTTTGATAATATAGCAATGGAGTAAAATTAAAATAACTAGAAAAATATTCGCAAATACAGATTAATTGAAAATTTTAATAGAATTGAAAATTAAAAATAATTGAAATACAAAAATGGCATTTGCACGGTAACACAGATAATATTTGTATACAATTATTTTTTAGTTCATAAAATGAAGATAACAAGAAAAAAAAATTATACATTCGTCGAATATAGAAAAATTAAAATAATTACAAAAGATTAAAAGAAATAATAAATTTCATTAGATAAATTCTATTTCAAATAATGAGCGAGAATATGTTAAAAAATTATAAAACTTACGTATAGATGCAAGGATTGTAAATCAACAAACTTGCAAAATAAAAAAGTGAATAAAAATTAAGGAAAAAATGAAGCAAAATATGTAGCAAAACTATATGAAATTATTTTACTTTGTACCCGTGGCACTCTAGTGGCGAAATCAGGAACTAATTTTCAAACAATGTAGTTGCTTATGACAGACTTTAAGAAGAATTTGAATAATGAAAGTGTTAATATAAATCCTTAGAAGAGTTGAAATAATTCAAAAATCACCATATTATTCATTCTCTAGCATTGAAAAAAAGGAAATTTCATATGTTTGTTATTGTATAATGTATTTAGCGTAAACAATTATAACACAAAAAGGAAAATTTTTACCAATTAATTATTTTTGTTATATATTTACCGTAAATAAGTTATAACACTAGAAGGAAATTTGCAAAATTAATTATTTTAAGATATAATGCTTTAAATAAATTACAAAAAGAATATTCATAATATACTTACCGCAGATAAATTATAACATAAGAAAGAAAATTGCCCAACTTAATTAAATGATGTAACCTTCTATTTTTTAACAAGAAAAAAAAAAAGAAATTTCACATCTAATATAATATATAGATTTAAAAAGGAAAGTATACAATTCTTAAAAATTAATTATTTAGGCTTTTGGAGTTTGGAATCTTCTATTTTTATTTTTATCTTTATACAAACACGAATAACTAAAATATTTGAAATTTTATATTTGTCATAACTACATTCATGCCACTTCTAAATAACTTCAAAAACATGGTTTAACATTATCCTGAATAATTATGATAAACGAATACTATGCTCCTTTTTTAATATGATGTGAGAAGGAAATTTGGCTATTACATGTATCTAGCTTTTATTGAAAGCAAACTTTAATTTAGTGCGATGAATTTTCTTAATTAAAATCTAACCAAAATAAATTGAAACACAAAAATGAAAACTACATAAATTAATTAAAAACACAAAAATGAAATCAACACAAAATTTTTAGAATTTTGGTCAAAATTAGTCAAACACCGGGTTGCTATTATATTCTGTATTAGATATTAGATCAGATACCTATATATTTCTATATAAAAGTACGAGTTGTAAAGCAGGTTTCTTGCATTTTTTTGATTGCCCAAAGTATTCCTACAATAATCCTGTAAGAATTAATTGTGAAGGGTTAATTAAGTAACAATACAGAGGCATTAAGAAATATGGAATGAATAAATGAGAAGAGGAAAGACCGAATATAACGTTCCACACTTCCCTTAAATTTCTTCACTGGTGAGTTTTAAAATAACTATTACCTCACGGCCTTTTTATTTAAATTAAAATTCAACTTTAGCAAAATACCCTAGGGTTGGAGGTTTTAATCAATTGTCCATAGTTAATACACATCATCTCGCCATCTAAAACGGTGGAGTAGGCCTTTCTCTTAAATAAATAAATAAAATATCATGTATTTTGAGAGAAATACAAAAAGCTTACGCTAATGTCATCTCTCAATTTGACATAGTGAGATGATGTCATTTTTTTTAAAAAAAAACTTTATATTTCAATAAATTGAGATTTAAATTAATTTGTTTAATTTGTTACATAATAATATACTGCCATGACATTTTAATAATAAATATTTGTTGGATAAAATAAATTAAGAAAATTGCTTTTATGTTAATTATAATTAGGGTTTAACACTTTTCTTTGTTTTTAAATAAAATTATTATAATTTGAAATGAAATTGGAATTTTTATTTAATAAATATCCTTGTATTTCAACAAATTGAGATTTAAATTAATTTATCGTATAAAAACATACTACAATGGTATTTTAATAATAAATATTTGTTGGAAAAAGTAAATTAAGAAAATTACCTTTATGTTAATTACAATGATAGTAACACTTTTCTCTATTTCTAAGTAACTTAGAAATTATGTTTCTAATTTAAAACTTGTATCATTTGATATGTAATTATTGTTTATTTAATATATTTATGCACTGTTTTGATATTTATACATTTTTTTGTTAGGTATGAACTTCTTGTAGGATATGTAGGCAATATGTACGCACTATACTTTTATTTAACTTTGTTTAAGAACTACTAGTGGGATTTATGTGATATTAGTTACAAATTCTATTATATTTATGGAAGTTTCATATAATTCATTTTTGTCAGTACCACTGTATAACTTGATTATTCATAAATAAGCATATTTATATAAATTGTAATAATAGACAAAAAATGTTATTCAATCCCATTCAATAGAACATCTAATACGTACAAAAGTAACTAGAACATGCTACATGCCATTCCCATCCCCTAAGAAATTATCAGTGCTACAATATGTGAGCAATTTAGCACGATGTACTCTCTATAGTGCTAGATTTCCTTGGAAATCCTATACAGCATAGTGTTGTTATGCTCCCATATTCACTAAATCTTATTGGAATTGCACTAAAGATCAAGGTAATGCCAATGTCGCTCCTATGGATTGTACTCTTAAAAGGGTGTGCAAGGAGACTCATGGAGTATAGTATAAGAAGAACCGGCCTGTGGCATATATGGAGAGTGGGTGCTTCGATCTAATGGTTGACGCATGTACACAATCTCTTGATATACAATGCTAAGACTTGCTACATTATGATGGTATGATGTGCTACAACCTACTACATCATGGTGGTATGATATGCTAGGTTCTGGACTAGGCTATGCAAAAATATGTCTCCCATTCAGAAGTATGGTGGAAAATTTTGCTGGACCCATTGTTATGATAATTGCTCTATACCATCCACAATCTATTGATTATATCCACTAGTACATAATTGTTGCATCTGTTGTGCCTGAAATCAACTATGTACATATTATGGAGTGACAAACATATATACATACATATATATAAGTATAGAAACTAAGTACAATCAATGATGCATTAAAAGGGGTAACATGAAATGCACTATGTAAGGGAAATAAGTGACGTGGCCAAGCTGATATCCGGTGCGGAAGAATACATGTCCAGGTGTGATGATACAGCGTGTGACTATACGGTACCACCCTAAGTAATATTGTGACACTTGTGTATTCGGAGAGATGAGGTTCCTTATGATATGATCGTCCTTATCCCACTCTTGAACATATACAGCACGATACTGAGCCCAATTACTCCCTGGGTGACCGCATCGTTGGTTACTATGAAGTACATCATTGTGCCGTGATAGATTAGCAGGAATGCTCGTGGCATTCCAAATTGCCTCAGTATTCGATCAATGTGACGCATTTCAATTATCTCGTAACAAATAAGTGGACCACAGAATGTCCACAATTGTCATCTACAATAGTCGAGTAGCATCTTGTATGCCTCATCAGGGTAATGCCACCACTAAATTTGAAATAAAATATGTAGTGTATATGGAATTGATGGTGTGCACAACAAAATGATCCAATGAGGTTTTTAATATGACACAATTTACTCATACTTGACATTCCGCCTCTCCATCTAACATATCACATATTATGTGGATAGAATGAAATACATTTGACGTGTTACTCCTCCTTACTAGCCTAGTTGTATGCACGGGAAAATAATTAAAAAAAAAGATGAATTTAACACTTGCATGATGATGACGTAACGAAAAATGTAATTTGGAGGGACATACCATGCTCCAAAGGGTGCGAGGGGTAATTGTTCGTCACCAGTTACAGTCAGTGGGCCAGTGTAAAGGTCACAATCATGAGTTTGTGGTCCTAACCCTGGTATCCCAATCTAGGTCCATATTTGTAAAAGTTCTAGTGGGCCACCTATCGTTTGCCTACCTTACGTGCACACGAAGTACAACTCTTTATACATGTATGCCAACACTGCGCTCTCCCAGTTGTATGATTGGGACCTAGTGATATTCTCTAACATGCACAGGTATAGTAGTTTCACTCTATTTCTAGATGAATCGAGCCTGCAATCGAATAGCAGTAACATGTAACAACGAGTGTATCGAGCGATGTCATCATTCGTACTATTGGCTATGAGCACCTAATATTAGACCTCTCTAACTAAAATTGAAAGCAATATAGTGACACCACTGAATACTTCCGTACTAGATGCAAACTCTAAATACTTCATACAATACTCTTGCCAAAGACTAATATCCTAACGCTCATCGATCGCGTAACTAGGTTACCCTCCATTGACAGCTACCAAATCAATGCCACATCCTCCAATATAATAGTGGCATTCCCAATCATTAGATGAAATGTGTGAGTGTCACAACGCTACCTGTTGACCATCACTGTGATCAAATGCCAGTCAAGAGCTACATGTCTACATCTGTGTATCCTATAGAAACCTAGCCTGTGCGGTAAAAGTATAACCCGATCATCCTAGTTAGGAATCCTGGCTAGTGCCCTAGTCTAGTGCCGTGGCCAAAGTATAGTGTCTATGTCTCCAAGTTACATAGCTTCCAACCTATGGTTATGCTGTAAGTAGAATAGATTGCAATCTAGTGAGCCCGGATCTACTCTCATAGTCATGGTGAAAAAATCCTGCAACGAGAATCACCTACAATGATTGGACGCCGAATTAATAGTAATCGCATAAGGATGACAGAATTCATTACCTTATTTCAACTTTAATAACAATTTAACAATCTTATTATAAATAATGCATTCTTTTATAAATATAAATTACCAAAAAGTAGATGAGAAAGGTGGCACTGATGCAGTAAAGTTATTGTGAATAAACGGTAAAAAAAAGAATCTATTTTGACAATAATAATTATTCATATAAACAATAACAAGAGGAATCTAATTACAAGAAGAAAGTAATAAAAATTTAAATTTATTTGCCTAAAATGCACCCAAATAATTCACACTCGAGACAATTTTTATCTTTATCTTTAATGCACAACCATATATGTGTGTATATGAATTGCTTGCAAATGTAAGATCTACACACATGTCGAACAAACATGGAAGTCTAGAAGACTTTTCATTTTAGTATTCGGCATGATGAGTCCCATCCAACACGTCTAATCATACACCCATGGGGGTTGTGGATCAATTCAAATGGTGAATTATCTCAATAATCTTCGGCCTAAATAGGATTGAATCTCACTACTTATGTTTGAATGGAAAAACATGGCATCACTAATCTCTTAGGATTCACATCATATTTTCTATAAATAGCGATCACGTGTGAGCATGGAACATCGTGCAACAATCACTTCCTACATGTGTAATCCTTACTGCATATCTCCATCATAGAGTGCACATTCCCTCAACCTCTTCCCTCATCTTGTGTTGTGATCACGCCAATTGATTGTACATTTTTACAATACAACTACACCAAATGTCGCATAGATTTGTGCTCTGCCCTTGTATATGTTTTTGCAGGTCAAGTGGGCCACTCATCCTCCCTTGCAACCATAGCTTCACCATCAATTCTTATCTCCCTGAATTTAGCTACAATCCAATCAAACGTCATCTGCACAATTGAGCATACTGGCAATCATCGTATTCCCTTCATTACCCTATTAATACATTCTGATATGTTGGTTGTTAGCACCCTAGATCTCCAACCTCTATCAAACTATAGAGCCCAGTTCTCCATATCAATTTCTTAAAAGTAGTTATAGGACTTCAAATTAATCTGCTTTATATGGTCTAGAGTTTCGAACTCCTGGTTCTCCGCACTTGCTTTCCAGCACTGGTCACGTAAGTGTCGAGACTTGGAAGATTTCAGAATATTTGCACATACATGTTGAAGACAAAATCGGTGCATTCCTCATGAGGCCTTAAATGCATCAATGTTCTCAACAGCAGAAAGAAGGCCAGGGTGTCTATTAGATACTAGACAATTATACTCTCTACTACAAATATTGTGTTTATCTAACATCTACAAGAACTAATGCCATGACTCCGTGTTTTCATCATCCACCAAGGCACAGGCAAGGGGTAACAATTAGTGATTAGCATCAATGGTAACTGCAATCAATAGCTTATGACGATAATTTGTATACAGGTATGTGCCATCCATACTAATCACTGGCTTGCAATCCATGTATCTATCAATGTAAGATTTGAAAGACTAAAAGAAATAAAAGAGCATCATCCTATTAAGCATTGTGTGTTCATGTGTCCCACTTAACAACAGTGTTTGGATTTTATTTTTGTAGTGTAGTCATATATGATGGAAACTTCTTTATTGAATCCTCCTATATGCTATACACATTCTCAATGACACATTTCAAGTTATACCATATTTTTGCATAATTAATCTTATAACTGTACCGATCTTTAGTAAGTTGAATGACATTTTTATCTCAATAATAAGGTTTTGATCAACCAACCCTACAAGAATTGCCGTTGCCATGTTTTTATCTAAATTTGCATGATTCATGCATAGGTTCCTAAAAAACAAGTGTAGGTTCTGCCATAACTTGTTATCTTCCACAACCCCATTTTTTTACCTCAAAGAAGCCTTAAGGTGCCAATCACAAGGTTTATCAAATGTACTGTGCCTACATTTAACCTTTCGTGTACTCGGCGTGCTCTTTACTATGCGGTACTCATGCTTTACATATATCATAGAGTAATCTTTCACAGCTATATGGACATGACTCTTACCCTTAAACATCATGTCTAAATGAAGCTCTCCTTTGTTATTGTCATAGTACGTGCTTCATCTACCACTGGAGTTTTTAATGCTGTCAGCAGTTATTTCTAGATGCAACTGTAAGAAGAAAGGCACAGAAGAAGGGCACAGATAGATATAATGGCACCGTCGATAGGTTTGTCACATGTTCAAGAATTGAAAAAATTGATGAACAAAATGGCACGGTCGATGGCTTTATCATGTGTTCATGTGTTGGAATAGTTGAAGAACAGTATGACACAGTGCTCAATGGTTCTGTCACATGTTGGGGCATCGACTTTGGGATGGGTCAACATTTATTGCATGCAATACATTCTATATTGAACTGATATTAACTGCATCCTCATCTTCTTCATTCTCATCATTTCCCTCATCTCCACAATCCCTATCATTGATGTTAGATATTGACTAGTATACATATTGCTTATGGGCATCACAAGTTATCTTGTGAGCATCATCTTCCCTTACCCTTATTCCCGTGGCAACATTTGCTGTAGGCTATGATGGAATACAAGGTCTTCCTTCATATTCTTGTTCAAAAAATGAAGCCCGCGTGTTAAAATCAGGCAACATGGCACACTCCTGAATATCCATATGGCTTAATGCTTTAATGACTAAAGGCGTGCTACTCAATTGTTGTGGCCTAAAAACTGTTTGGTGGGAGCCTTGACCGGTTTCACTCTCCACATGTTGCACACATGGCATATTATCAGGCTTTCACTATTTTATTTCGATGTATAAATCTAAATACATTATCTGATTCATCGAATTCAACAAAACATTTTCAATCGCTAGTAGGATAACATCATGTCCCTCGATTGCATCTCTCAACACAAACTTTATTTTCAAATGGATGACAAAACGATTTCGATCTACTCTAGTCAAATCATATACCCTTGTCTTTAACTCTACAAAATTAGTATTTTAAGATATATTTTGTAAATAACGAGGCTTAATGCTATAATTTATGTTGTTCGAGTTTTACACAACAAGAACCCCTCTAATACAGCACAATCTGAACATCATCTTCGAATGCCATATCTTCAAAACAAATAATTCACATGCATAACCCAACAAATTAAATTTAATCACTGTGAATATGTTATATACAACCTGATATTACTATTGCAAAATGTGGCAAAGTTAAATTCACAAGCTCAAATTTAGTTACACATAGTATATTTTAATAGTCTAACTAATAGAAATTTTTTGAACATATTAAAAATACAAATTTTTTTAGACTATTAAAATATAAGCATCACTTTTTGTAATCCGTATTAAAATTTTTACATCACAAACAAATTATTTAAAAATCGGACATGTAACCTTTAATTTTTTTTGTATTTTTTTAAAAAAAATTTCAGACATAAATTTTCATAGTTATATATTTTCATTCAACAAAATAACAATTAATATATTTATATCTCTGCATTTTTTGTTTTTGTGATGCATATTTTTAATTTCATCATGGTAGTATTTTTCTAATTTTCATTTTCTTTATAGAATTAATTTGAAATTTTAGACATGTGCCTTTAATGCTAATATATGAGAAATTAATATTTTCTTCAATCAAATGCATCTAGTATTAAATCCAGGCCACTTCAACAATAGCAATGCTCTTGTTGATAGATAGTGTGAAACTTTAAAATTTTAACAACTACTTTTGGTACTTAATTGATATTGTACAAAATTCTCCTCCTTTTCTTTATTTTATTTTATTTTATTTATTATACCTATTTCTTAATTGTTTTGACCTATCTTCTTAATCTATTTTCTCTCTTATATTTAGTAACATCTACTACTTTTCATATTTCAATTTAATTTTAATTTTAAATATTTATATTTTATTATTCAAATTTTTATAATCTAGTAATTGTATCTTTTACTACAACAAAAAACTATATATGTATAAAAAAATTTTAAATTCTAAATACAATCAATATTTTATACATGAAAAACTATCAATTAGATATACATTTTCCATTTTATCATTATTCTTAAAAGCTCAATGTCACAAAATTATTCTATTTATTATGCAATTTGTATTGATAGTAATATCCAAAAATCAACAAACCATGTATTGGACATAATTAATTAATTTATCACATCAAATTACATGCCCTTTAAGTAACAGTAATCTAACAGAATCAAGAAAATTGAGAGCAATAAAGGAAAGAAATAGAAAGAAATTCAACATGCAATTTGACAAAATGATAAATATAGGCACTCACATTAATTTTTGGAAAACAAAAAGATAAAATAGATACTCACCTATTTTTAGATTTAGTTTTGCACAGTCACTGCTTTCGCCGCCGTCGCTACAACCTCTGTCACTAGCACTATGTTTGGACACCCAATGGACAAATCTGGAATGAGAAGAAGGGCGTGTTTGGGTCACCGGTTGAAGAAGGGCGTGTTTGGATTGTTTTATCAAAGATGTGGCGAGATGAGGAGAGGAAGAAGGCTGTTCACACTGTGTCTGAGTAATGTGAGGAAGAAGACCGTGGTTGGCAAACAATGAGCTGAGTTTCGATTTAAATTATGAGCTAATGTTATCTCACCATTTCAAATGGTAAGGTAACGTCACTGTATGCCCACCTGAAATATGGGATATTTTATTTTTTATTTTAAAAAAAGTCTATCTTGTCATTTTAGATGGCAAAATAATGTATGCTGATATCATCTCGTTGTTTCAAATAGTAACATAGGCCAATTAATTAAACCCTCTAACCCTGGGTTATTTTGTTGAAGTTGAATTTTAATTTGAATAAAAAAATAAGAAGCCCTACAATACCCCTTTAATAAGTCATCTTAAAAGATTAATTAAAGTGAGGATGGCAGATACCATAAAAAATGGAGAATGGAAAGACCATAAAATGCTTTTAATTAAATATTAAATTTGACTATTTATTACAATATTTTTTTGCATGTTTATGCACTTTTCCTGTTTTTGACAATCTTTGGTAATGTTAACTTTTGTTTTTTTAACATATCATTTTATTTCTCATACTATAAATTTAAATTTTACATTTTATATGTATCTGCAGAATATTATATTCAAATGGATCTATTAATAAGTGTTCAAACAAATAGTATATTTTATCTTTACCATTAAAAGTTTTGCGTCTTAATTATTGTTATCATGCATATGTAGTATTATATTGTAGATAATCAAAAAAAAAAAAAAAATATTTCATAACAAATGGATATCACATGTTTAAAAAAACTTGTCAAATTTTGCCTATTTGAAATAGTTTATAACATATTATTTATTTCAAAATAATACTTGCTTCTGATAATAATTTATTGATTAATTTATTTATTTTGAAACTTTCGTGTAATATTATTTATATTGCTATTTTATTATACTTTTGTGTTTTATTTGGTTGAAATTTATTTTTATGATTTTTAAAGACATAATTTATTTAATATTTATTAATTGATATAATTATAAGTTAGTTACCTCCAACAATTTTATTATTTAATTAAAAAATAATTAAAGTGTACTACCCCTAAACTGAAAATTTTTGTTGACCCAAAGTAGAATCACAATGCTTTTTTAACAATGTAATGTTACAAAAAAACATAGGGGCTAATTAGTAAAATGACATTCAAAATAATGGTGTTCATGAATAATGAATAAGGGCTTCATAATAACTATTTTTAGAAGCATTGGCCATTCTCCTGCAACACCTCTTTGAGCAGTGCGTTGTTGTTAGTGTATAGGATGATCATTGTCTATGTCCAAAAATTTAATAGAAATGTATGAAGATGCTATCTTACAAAAAAGTTAATAAAACAATTAGATGACAGCACATCGCTCTAGGCATTAAATACTTTGATTAAATAAAGAGGTTGCATTTGCTCAAGATTAAAACAATCACATTATAAAATTTTAAATGTTATCAACTGATTAGATTACAAGTCAAATTATTACATGTTTGATAAAGATAAATAAATAACTGTTATCTAATGTTAGCTATGTATGGTTCCTCATATATTGTGTTTATTTTTAACGAATATGTTATTATTAAACTATATATGTTTCCATATATATCATGAGTAAATCTCCCTCTTGTTTTGCTCTCAATTACTAATTAAATTAATACTACAATACATGACAAATCTTGCAAGTTATATTAAAATTATAAAATTACTACATTTCAAATAATAACAATAAAACTTTTTGGTATTATGAAGCTAGCAAAAAATTACAAATAATCAAGTAAAGAAATATCAAAGATTTTTAAAGCAAAAAAAAGGAGAAAGGTTGAGAAAATACACAAACAAAACAACTTAAAAGATAAATAGGAAAGAAATTTCCTGTAACATAAAAATTTTTGTGAACAAGAAGAGGTCTGGTTCTAGTTTGGCTTTATTTGGCTTGTCACGTTTTTTTTTTTTTTTTTTTTTTATTGTCAAAATATAAGTTGGAACCCTGAATTCCAGCTTTTATATTTATTTAGTTTTTTAATTTAAAGTCAGGCTTTTTTCTTTTTTCTAAATTTTTTTTTTCTGAAGTTGGGATTCAAGATTTTGGTTTTCATGTCTATTTTTTTTAATTAAAATTTGAACGTTCAATGGTCAGACTTTTTTTTTTTTGACTTTGTTCAGATGCTGAGATTTCGACACTTGTTTTCAATTTTTTTAAAAAAATTAAGACTGAAGCTGAAATAATATTTAATTAAATCAAAAGTTTCACCATATCAAAATCGTAAAATCAAAATTATGACCGCACAACTCTTACTAAATGTCTCAGCAAATTACGCTCTTCTTAGTATATTCTCAATATTCTAAAATAGTAGAATATCTTCAAAAATTAAAAAAAAAATGGCCAGAAGGCAAAAAGTAAAACCCATATAACTTTGCAAAGACATAAAAGATTTTCTTAATCTGAAGCCAAAAATCCACGGTCAAACTCAGGAATGGAAATACAATTAATTGAATCGAAGCACGAGAGACATACAAGCCATCGACCACACGCATACGGATCACAAAGCTCACATTCAATTCAATGGCGGTTTTACATCCTCTCACTCTCCTCTCCCTTCTTCTCCTCTTTCACCTCTCCTCCGCCTCCCGCTACCACAAGACGTCGCTTCTGGAGCTTAACTTCGTCGACCCTTCTCTCCAGAAAACTTCAAACATCATTCACGAGACGTGCAAGGCGTCACGTGAACCCTCCGCCTGCGAAGCTTGGCTATCCGATTCCAAGGGAGTGCCTTTCAATGCCACCGTTTTGCAGGTGATTCAGTCTGCCTTGGGAGTCACGTCCAAGAACCTCGACAAGGGTCAGGTCATGGTCCAGGATATCCTGAAATCCTCCGCCGGGAACGTGAATCGGTCCGGAGCCTCTAACAATTGCCTGGACTTTATACGCTGTTCCAAGTACCGGATCAGTCTGGTGGACGAGGCCTTGACGCGTGGAGGCCTCAGGGACGCACGTGCTTGGCTCAGCGCGGCGTTAATGTACCAATACGACTGCTGGTCAGCGCTAAAGTACGTGAACGACACCGCCCAGGTAGTCCAAACCATGAAGTTCTTCAACTCTTCTTTGATTGCCGGAAGCAGCAGCGCGCTGGGCATGCTGTTGAGTTACGATGTTTTTGGCGAGAAGACAGCGTCCTGGGGCCCACCAAGGACTGAGAGGGATGGGTTCTGGGAGCCGGTGTCGAATTCCACGGGGTCAGTGGGCGGCGTGCCGTCGGGGCTGAAGGAGGACATCACCGTGTGCAAGGACGGAGCTGGGTGCAAATACACGACGGTACAGGAGGCGGTGAATGCTGCCCCGGATAATGCCGGGCCCGGAAAAAGGTTTGTTATACGGATCAAGGCCGGGGTTTATGAGGAGACGGTTCGGGTGCCCTTGGAGAAGAAGAACGTCGTGTTCTTGGGGGATGGCATGGGCAAAACGGTTATTACAGGGTCCAGGAATGTGGGCCAGGCGGGGATGACCACTTACGAATCTGCTACGGTTGGTAAGTGGACCGACTTGACTTTTATCATATTCTTGCGTCAATACATCAATCCATTTGTATATAGATATGGTTGTGCAATGAAATGTCGCGTTGTGGTTTGCTTTATGCTCTCTTGAGTCTTGCGTCGCCTCTCGTGCGTCTAGTTTTTTCATTATGTTATCCCATACCAACAAGATTGCCTTAACTAAAGGTGCATTTGAGGACCAATTCTGCTTAGTTATCCCTTTTTCTTTGCCGATTCTGCGAATACGGGATATGAAAAGAATGGTGGGACATATCCCTTTGCTTAGTTACGAGTGTCACGGGCCTTGTTATTTCTCGGCACAGGAATTGCTGGTGATGGATTCATGGCCAGCGGCATCACTTTCCAGAACACAGCAGGCCCCGACGCTCATCAAGCGGTGGCTTTCCGGTCGGACAGCGATCAATCCGTCATAGAAAACTGCGAATTTCTTGGCAACCAGGACACTCTCTACGCCCACAGCCTCCGGCAGTACTACAAATCTTGTCGCATCCAAGGCAACGTCGATTTCATATTCGGCAACTCGGCTGCATTCTTCCAGGACTGCCTCATCCTGTTGGCTCCTAGGCAGAACAATCCTGAAAAGGGCGAGAGCAATGCCGTGACTGCACACGGCAGAATCGACCCTGGTCAATCCACGGGCTTCGTTTTTCAGGACTCCGTGATCAACGGCACCGAGGCATACATGGCTTTGTACCGTAAGAACCCCAAGGTGCACAAGAATTTCCTGGGCAGGCCATGGAAGGAATTCTCCAGGACAGTTTTCATTGAGTGTACGTTGGAGGATCTTATTTCACCAGATGGATGGATGCCTTGGGATGGCGATTTTGCGTTGAAGACTCTGTACTACGGTGAGTTTCGGAACAGAGGGGCTGGATCTAATGTGGAGAGAAGAGTTCCTTGGAGCAGCCAGATTCCAGCTGACCATGCCGCCTCTTACTCTGTTCAGAATTTCGTCCAAGGGGATCAGTGGATTCCTAAATCTCTGGACACGGACTGTGATTTATCCTGATGCTCTAACTCACACCAATTTCCTATTCCAATAAAGGGCTCCAATAAGATGTCAGCCGTGACGGATGATTTTCTTGGCTGGTATTTGTGTGATTTCTAGCTGGTATTTGTGTGCCGATGTTTTGTTTTTTCCCTTATTATAGGCCCTTGTTGACAGATTATTCGGAGTGAATTCTTCACGGCATTGCTCGGCATAACTGAAACGGTTGATTAATACCTCACACAGCATGGGCTTTTCCCATGCTGGCCAGAAGATATAATAGAAAGGAACGATCTCTTGTCCTAGCCATGAAAAAAGCGTGACAAACCTCGTGTTTACATTCTTTCACGGGCCCTGCAGTACGAAATAAAGTATTTTTATTTTGGTTCAATGTGTCATCACTTGCGACACATCTTACACTTCATACGAGCGATGCGTTTTTTACCCAAATCTGTTGCATCATACGAAAGGCATACTATGCAATTTGAATTGCCAGATATTCCTAATAAAAATTTTCAACTAATTAGAACTTGGTTAATATTTAAGGAAAAAGCAAAAAAATTATCTTCTTGACATACTTTTATAAGGAGATTGCTGCAAAGTTTTTGGCTTAGAATAATAGCTCTACTATAAACCATTAAGATAATGTTCCCTTTTAATGATAAGATTAAAACTTTTTAAAGGATTATTTCTTCATATTTGTTAAAAATTTAAAATGAACATGAACTAATAGAATAAATTTATCACTTTGATTGGTGCTCTACAACTTGATGGTTTTAATCAAGGGTTTTGAGAAAATTTCACATGATTGATTCTGTTCCACAACTCCTATTTGGATTACAATTAATTTGGCATAGCTGGCCTTAAATTATGTTCCAACGTATATGATAAGTGGAGGAACTCATTGTCGACAAAGTGAGCCCAGATAATCGTTTGGCAATCAATATCAAATCAAATCCCAAATGCACTTTTAGAATTCTAATTTCAAGAGAGGGTACAAACAAATGCTATGAGTTCCTCCACTTATCATATACGTTGGAACATAATTTAAGGGTGGGGATGTAATTGAATAGCCAAAATTAATGTTTTGCTATTGATTGCTACGTCAGAAGTAAACTAAAGACTAATTTGAATATTCAATTTTGGATTACCACACCAGAATTTTAAATCACCCCAAAAAAATTATAGATAACAATGGAACAAATTCAGTTCAATGACTTAAGCCTAAGGATTCAATGTGTGTTAAGACAATATTTATATTAAAAATAAGGTAAAACTAGCCCTAGAAAACCTATAGAACCATGTGGGCCAAAACTAATACAAGAGGCCCATTAAACCATAAATTTGAGTTTGTCAAATTAATCTATGATTCCAAGGTACTTGGGCCCAGGGAACTCTAGATTGCATAATCCCCTTCCGCACGAGGAGAATTGCCATAAAAACTCTCAAGCTTCTTGATCAAACGAAAGCTTTTAAAATTTGCTTTACATAGCACAACCTTGCTAAGCAGACAATTCTCATCATGTATTGTCAATGAGAATGAACGTGCAAACACAGGACAGCTGTGGTGACACTAAAGTGTTCTAGCAAGTTGGCAACATTATGCTCAATTGAGACTATCTCATTCGCCTAAAAATTACAAGAAAAAAAATATAATGCAATTGGTAACATGTCATGTTAATGCATTCTCAGCTAAACAACAAATGCTCAGATGTGCCACAAAAAATCAAGTAATTGAAATCATGTGCAAAAAAACACTAATAACATGATCACATCTGTGCACACTTGCATAAGATTCGTATAATAGCCTCAAACAAAGCAAATCGTCTCCACAAAAATCCAAGGCCATGTCATGCAACAAGAACAATCAACACCTTAATCTATCTCCAAGAATAACTCCAACAATTGGTTCACCCTTATCACTCTAACTAGATACCAATACCATCACATGCTAACTACTCAACATTTAAGGTTAAAAAGGGAGAAGGACAATCATATCTTTCCTTAAGTGCATCCTTTCGGTGGTGGGGGATCATGTGGGTTGTCCTCATTCAGCTCACATTCTAAGTCTTGCAAAGATCAGATATTAGAAAAATGTGACATATATGAATACTCATCTTCGCACTATAGGAATGAAGATTTCCTCACCAGTGCTCTAATCTCACCATTTGATCATATATTTTCTCTCCTTCTCTCTCTCTCTCTCTCTCTCTCTCCAAAAATGAATAACATAAAGTATGAACAAATTTGATGAAATACAAAAGACTTAATAGATTTTTTTAAGTCTTCAAAAAAATTTTAAAAAAAGAGATGGAACGAATGAGAAGGAGTTGACGGAGAAAAGAACGAATGAAGTTGACGTCGTCCAAAGACTATGTGAAATAATAAAGCTTGGATTTGATGACTTGCGCTTGGAGATGTAATTGATGTTTTGATAATAGTATTTGAACCTTTTATATGTTTTGGTCCATTAGGGCTCTAGGGTTATTCTAGTATAAATATTACTTTATCTTGTTTTGCAATACACCAAGTGTTATTTTGTGAGTTCTTTTCAATAAAATTCCTTTTCAATTGTTTTCTAAAATTAATTAAGTAATTTCTAATTCTTCTGAGCAATTTCAACTCGATTCAATTGAGAGCAATTTTTATTGGATCTTGACGTATTAATCAATTTCAATGTATTGATTATAGTTATTTTATTACATCGTCTATTTGATTTGCTTCTGCATGTTGCACCATCAATACCTAAATTGGATATCAAATTTGGATCCAACACAAGCTAGTTGTGATTCCAATTGACACGATCACAAAAGAGATGAGAAAATAGGTGGCGAAACTAGGTCACAATCAACACACCAACATTAATTTTATACTCCATGAATCAAACAAAGGCAAAGTTAAGTGACTTGATTTAAAATTTTTCATGCAAGAATTTGGAATGACTATTTTAGGAAACAAAGAAACAAATTTCATTTAATGACCCAGAGCTAATGCTCCAATGATTGTTAAAAACTAGCCCTGGAAAACCCATAAAACCACGTGGGTCAAACAAATTCAAGTGGGCCATTAAACTATAAGTTTTTGGCAGCATTAAATTCAATTTTTGTTTGTATTTTTCATGATATTCTTTCAATTTTTTTGTACCACATAAGTACCAGCTCATATACAAATGGCCACAATTACGATGCAAATATATTATTAAATTTATGTGGAAAAATATCAAGATATATCCTAGAAATAATAATTTTATTTGAATTTTTATGACTTTGAACACGAACACAGAGAAGTTAAAAAGATAAAACTGAATATTTCAGTATAATTTTTAAATACTCTTAATATGATGATTCTTCATTAAATTTTTTATCATTCATTATTTGTTAACAGAGAAAGGCATTGTTCCAGACTAAAATCCATTTTCCTACAAAGTCAAATAAGAAAATTGAAGGGCTTTTTGCCACAATTTGTTTAGTAGAATTACTTTTAATATGTTTGGTTGTATTTTTATTCAGTAACACTATTTATAAAATGAAAATATTAGCTAATAGAAAATAAATAGAGATATGGAGGGTTTTATAATTCTTAGGGAAGAAGGAAACAAGATTTCTAAGAATCTAAGTAATTATAGTAAGATTGTTGCATAAAAGTTTAGGAGGTATTCCTCTAAAGTTTTTCTACTTCTTCTCTTTTGATATTGAGCTTCTTGGGTTAGACTCTAAATTAGGCATAAGCCCAGCTTTCTTCTTACGGCTTTTCCAAGTTTTGATCATTGTGTATGCATATTGTGAGGATGTTCCAACATTAGGATTGTTGTATTCTTTGTTGTCACTTTTAGCAACTTTGCACATCTTCAAATTTGGCCATCTCATTAGTTATAATCTCCTTTTTTGTTCACAACTCAATGCTGTTGGGGTTCTTCAAATATTGATATTGCAATTCTAGTGCTTTGAAAGTGCATTAATGTTGTAATATATGATGTGACCTTTTTTGTTGTTTTTCTCTCTAGTAGGATCTATGTACACCATTCATAGGTCTGAGCAATGTATTCGTATATGGGGCCATTCTCTTATAGATATGTTGCTTTTGTCCAAATTTTCTGAGGAAGCTTTTGTGATTGGATAGATCTATCATGTCTCTCATGCCTTAAAACTACCTCTATTATAGTTTGGGGCAGTGTTGAGGCACCTTTGTATTGCAACTTCAGTGGTGTGACAATACAAGTTAGGCTTTTTGACACATGCCCTCTTGTATTGTCTTTTGATCATTTTCTTTAATTTGAGATCAATATCTCTCTCATCTGTAAAATCCTTCAAGAGATTAAAATATTTAGCAAAAAAAAAAAAAACCAAATTTATGATAATATTCACAGTGATTTTTTCACTATTACATCCCTCTTTTGTTTTCATATTGTGATGTTACAACACTAGAAGTAGTTAACTAAACTGATATTGGCACATTAGTTGTAGTTGCCTAAACAGATGCCAACACAAATTGGATTTGCTTAGGGGGCACTATGCTAGTGCCTGCTTGTTCAACAAATCTAATCCCAAAGTGGTCCTTTCACATTTTGCCCATGACCGGTAGGTCATCAAGTTTTGCCTTACACTTATTTAATTTCTCCAAGGTCTGCTTATCTTGTTTAGACTCCATAATTACCTTTTGGTGTTGTCTTTTCACTATAGATTTTCTACCTTCAAATCCTCATTCTCCTTTTGCAAAATCTTGATTTTATTTTATAGAGATAAATTTTATCTTACATTATTTGGTAGCTAGACATTAATTCTTCTTAAATGACCTCGGAGTTAGTATCACTGTGACTATCTAATTGTAATTCTAGAACTATGACATCAGCATAAGTAGTTTTAGTTGTTGTCCCAATATCATTGAAGGTGACAAGGTTATTTGTTTGTTCATCCTATTTTGACACCAATTAATCATTTTTGCTTCAAGTAGTGGTCATTGATTTACTTTGTTTCTTTAGTGTTCACACATTTGGTAAGGATATGATTGTATCCACCGCATTTGTAACATTGGACACCTTTTTAGGACAAATCACTCTTAAAATTTTTCTTACTACTTTTGTTACTATCCTCTCCAATAGTTCTTTTAATGGAATTGGGATGTGCTAATTTTTTTGTTTTTATTGTAAAGAATTTTATTTTTTGAGTTTTTGATGTATTTTGGGTTATACGAGCTTTATAATTAGCGTTATAGTAGGTTTTATTATAAATGATTTCTTTTATTTACTTGTAAGCTAGAATGATATTGTTTAATACATTGAATTTTCTCTTATCAAGCGACTACGGAGTGTCAATAGTAGTTATCTTACTATGCTACTTATCCAAATTCGCTTCTATTGGTTACGTCTAATCACATTTAGTAGCATCAAAGCTAGTTGTACTAAATTCTAATTCGATAATTAGTCCATAATGCTATTTTTTTTTATATTATATCTTTCTATTACCTAGTTTTATTCCTTCCATCATCCTTTCTTCCAAAAAATAAAAAACATTATTGTAGGTTTTCATTATTCTTGAGAATTTATTGAAACTTGTGGCATGTTAATTCAATTCTTAGGCTTCTTTGATTAATTTATTCTATTTGTGGAATTTGAAAATCGTTGGAATCCTATTAATTTAAATTTCGTAAAATTTCTTGTCCTTTTGCTGATTCTTTCTACACAAGAATATCTATTTGCATTTTTTCACTTCTTGTATTTTATTTTATTCTATGTGGTCTTTAACATGTCTAATCGTCTTATTGAGTTAGATTTTTAAGCATCGGCATTCCAAGAGATGAGATGTGACACAATTTGAGTTGCAACCATTGTATAGGCAATTTGATCACATAGAAAATCCCCCAAAACAACAATTGGTTTCCATGAAGTTGTTTTGTACTTTAATTATTTTCAAAAAGGGCATTTTGCAAATACGTGTCCAAATAAGGTGATTGAAGTTCGTTTTGTAACAAACTCACATAAACCAACAAGATTTAAAAATTGAACACCAATATGATAACACAATTCAAATATGCATTACTACATTTGTAGGCATTTTGCTAGATAAAAAACTTCCACTAACTTCGACAAAGTAGTGAACTCAAAGACCAATTCTCAATAACAAACTCACTACCTTAATTTCTAGGTTCATAACTAGTTGAATGCTCCAAAACATCGATCCACATGCTTTGAGTCTCACTTAGATCAACCCTTAGGCCAAACATTTTGTTGTAGAGGGTTTCTTACTTAAAAGAATTGATTTACATAGTTTAGCACAAAGTTATTGACATAAGCAAATATGATTGCTAACAAAATCTTACACCTCTCACATGGCTAAACTCTTTGGAAGTGCATGCTTTAACTTCCTTGATATCAAGTTTGATGTTTATAGTTGAGAAATCTCAAATATCTCATCATAGATGTCTTTTTTGGATCAACTTTTTTGTCCTTCAAAGTCAGTTTTCGATCAGCCTCACCTTTATTGTAGGTAATGTTGCATTGGTCGAAGATAAATTCAAAACTCATTTATATTTATCCACAAGTATCCAAGATTGATCCAAATTCCTCCAAGTCATTCTTATGTTTCTTCAAACTCTTTTTGCCTTCCAAATGTCTGAGAATAATTATCTACAATAGTCCAACACCAATCCACATTCTACAAGAATTTAAAAATCATTAAAAATCCTCAATGTAGAGTCCTAATCTAATAGGATTTTTCTATAACTGAGTTCTTGCAATGAATGTAGTAACATTAACTTTAAAATTAATCTCTTTGTTTAGCACATTTGTGGCTTAACTAATCCAAGTTCCAGACGAAGTAATATAAGCTAAAAGAATAGACAACTTGAAAAGTAATGCCATTAACGATAAAAGACTTCCGCTATGCCGAACAATTACATTCCCCCTCTTCCTTTAGAACTTTTCTCCCTTTTCTACCACATATTTGCCAAAGGGCACGCAAATGCAAAAAGGATACTAAACACATCTAATGAATGAGAGGAGCCTACTACATTAGTTGGAGCATTACTATAGGAATGTATAACAGAACCATCAGTACTTTCTATTGGATGTGTACGCAATGTTGTGCATAGTATTTAAGAGTGTTCCTTTGATTGTTTTTTGTTGCAGTATAGTTCCTAACCACTATATTATTTTCAATTATTTATTGATATTTTAATTTGACCATCATGCAATTTAGATGGGTTTAAGTAATAGGCAAGTCCTTGCGTTCAGCCAAATATAGCTCCAACCTTGAACAAGTAAAAATTTGTTTGCTCCCTCTCAAATATGGTTCTTTTGACATTTTCTAAAATTCTTAACTCTACATGAATAGCTTTTGTAGTTTGAAAAATTACCTTTATCATCAGCATGCCATACATCCTTTGAACAATTCTTTTGGGAATGTGTGGGAAATAAAATATTTGAGATCAATTTTTTTGACCCACATTTGTTTAACAAGATCTTTGTTGCTTTTTCTATTAGAAACACTAGGTGTAATAACATCTCCTTGCACAACATGCTTCAACAATGTGAAGCACCTTCAAATCGAATGTACTAATTTTTTTATAGAGACCATACAACTTTTGTCTTTTGCTTCTTCCTTTTCCTAGTTTTGGTTATAGTTGTAAACATGTCAGGAACAATTAGTGAAATTTTTTTGTCAAACTTTACCTCTTGGTGTTCAACTCCACTTATAGTATTGCTGCCATCTTTGGTTACAAGATTTATACTAACATGTCTTTCTTGGATGCTATGCTTTAATAAAGTGAAGTATTCTCGATATAGAAGAACTAATTTTAGAACAATAATTACATGTAAGTTTGAACTTACTCCACTCTTTGTTTGCTACTCTGTTCGATGCTGCAACAACATGTGCAATAATGGGAACAATTTCCTTCATATTACCACTTTTAGTCTACTCCAAAAACCCCCACTACAAATTTTCCCATGGACAATGCATCTTCCAATTTAGCCTTTTCATAAACCAATTTTTTGAATGCACTGTCATATTTATTTGTTCTATTCTTAGCTTCATAATATAGCTTGCCACATGTCTTGTACTCTTTTTGTAGACTATTCAAGGTACTTTCCAACTTCTTCGTCTTCTTTTAAGAAACTTAATTCATCCTTCAGTACTTGCTTTTAAAGTGGCGGTTCAATAATTTATCACATGCCAATTCTTAAGTCGATAAAAACTCCTTTTTAGTGTTACTGTATTCAGACTAGTCATTTTTTTGATATGACTGATGTTGCAATGACACACATCTTTTCCCTTATTGTAAAGAGAGTTGAAAGTCACATAATCACTAGCTTGATTTTTCTCATCTAACTTTTCTAATCTATCTTCACTTCAAGTCATATTTATTGATTTTCCTTTCTTCTTAAGATTATTGGCCCTCTCTACTTGAACATGACCAAAACCACCATATTCATAACATCAGATTCCTTTTTTTGAGGCTCAGACTTCTCAATATCTTTAAAACTCTTATCATGATCTGTGGGGGTCTTATTGGATGAATTTCTAGTTTTATTTAATGCTCCTATCTTTCTTTTCTCAACAACCTTTTTAGCTCCTTCATTATGGATGTAATGTTATCGATATTGCATCATTTAGCCTAACTATTTTCAATATGTGAAAAGTAAGATCGTTCGCATTCTTACTATGATTTCGGTTCATCTCAAATCTTTCAAATGAATCAATGAGCTCATCAAGGCAAACATTGTCAACATCTTGTACTTATTCAATCACAAAAACTTTAGGTGTAAACCTTTTGGGCAAAGAATGCAAAGTATTTCTCACAAGCTTAGCTTTAGAATACTTTTTGCCCAATTGAAAGGCTTGACATGCAATGTGATGTAACTTTCCATTGAACTTAGCAATAGTCCCATCTTTTCCCATTCTTAGAGTTTTAAATTGAGATGCTAACAATAGAAGCTTAAAAGTTCTGAAAGCACTTGTACCTTCATAAATATTTTTGAGGATGTCCAAGCTTCTTTTGCTATATTACATGTAAATTTGAATTTGAATTGTTCCTCATCCACACTAATAAAAAAATCCATTGATTGCTTTTAAGTTATGTAGCACGACTCATTCTTCAGTAGCAGTCTACAACTTCACATCTTTAGCGACTTCAACACTTTCAGCTTTCCTTTCAATTGGTGGATCCCATCTATTCTCAATGGAGTACTTTGCCTTTTCATCTTGTGATATTATGAATGCATACACACATATTTAGTACCATCAAAAAGCGAAGGATGTACTATAGATGTTCCTTTCTTTGGCACTCATGTTGTTAGATCAAAGAAATCACTAAGATCACACCTGATTCAAACCATGAACTATAGGTAACTTGGTTTTGATGCCATACGAAAATTTGTAATTAATATGTTGTAACAACAATAAACAACAACATCTCAATAGAATGGTAAAGATGTTTTGTAACAAGCTGACATATATCTACAAGAATTAAAAATTGAATACCAATGTGATAACATAATTTAGAGATGTACTCCTATATTTTCGAGCACTCTTCTAGGTATGAGCTTCCACTAACTTCAACAAAACAGTGAAGATAAAGATCAATTCTCAGTTACAAACCACTAGCACAATGCCTAGGTTATGACTAGTTAGATTTTTTGAAACTTTAATCCACATATTTTGAGCTTCAATTAAATTTACCATTAGGCCCATCTTTTTGTTATAGAGGGTTTTTTATGCAAGAGAATTGATTCACTAGGTTTAACACTAGGTCATAGACAACAATAAATATGATTGTCAGTAAAATCTCATAACTCTCACATGACTAGACTTTTTAGAAGTGCACACTTTAACTTCTTTCACTTGAAGTTTAATATTTATATTTGAGAAATCTCAGATGTCTCACTTTAGAAGTCTCCTTTTTTTTCAACTTCTTCATCCTTCAAAGTCAGTTTCTATTTAGCTTCAACACTTTGTTGTAGGTATTGTAACTGTCTAAGATAGATTCAAACTTTTAGGTACTTATCCAAAAGTATCTCAGGTTGATCCAAGTTCCTCCAAGTCCTTTTCAAGTTTTTTTCAAACTCATTTTGTCTTCCAGATGTTTGAGAATAATTAACTATAGAAGTCTAACACCAATTCTACCTTCTAAAAGAATTTGAAAATCAATAAAAGTCCTCAACATAGAGTCCTATTCCAACCAGGATTTTACTATAATTAAGTTGCAATAAATGTGCCAACAATAACTTTATAGTAACATCCTTAAATCGTGATAGTACACAAATAATAAATATTGCTCCACTATCGCTCATGCAAATGAACATTTTCACCTTATGATGTATGATACAATTTATAGATTCATTATGGTTTCCCATACAATTTTGGTTATTTCATTTTTTTTCCTTTTTATTTGATAGTACAGGTCCTTTCCATGCTCTAACTTTATGATACATCAACTTGTTAAGTCAGTTTGCATGCTCATCTTTGGTGTTGCACTAGCTTTAATCTTCTCATGTATTAAATGATATATTTATTCAGTAACTCATTAGCTCACCTCTCCTCCATTTGATACTATATCCAAAATAGTAAGAGATTATGTACAATTGATTTGAGAATAAAAAAAATTAAGTGATAGAGTTCTACTGGTATTTAGCCTTATAGATTGAAAATTTAAATTGTTACACAAAAAAAGGCTTTTGTTAAAGACAATGCTCAAATAAGACCTATTGTTCATCTTAAAAGGACAAAAAAAAAAAAAACAAAAACAATAATACTCAAAATTGGTATTATTCTATAAGTTTTTTCAAAATTTGAACTTATGCTTGTAAAAGTTCGTTGCATTTTGCGTGCTTTACTTACATATGGGGCTCTTCATATTGGTTAGACTTATATGTCAAGCTATATGGAATGTAGTGTACTAGTTTAAGCCCTTTTGATTTTTGAACTAATGGTTGTTGCATGAAACATTTTAACTCTAATTCAAACTTACATTTTCACCTCCTCAACAGATGGGTCTTTAATGTCTACACTTTGTGGAAATTACATAGATTTTGGAAACCATAACTCCATATTTTGGAGTTGTCTATGCCTTAGTCTAATTGTATCATATTAAAATTTTGAAGTTTTGCATATTTTGTTTTGCTACAAAGTGCTTGATTAGAGTCTTTAAGTGTCCGACTATTCCTTGCTATATACTTGCATTTTTTCTGGTTTTAATTTGGTGATTCATTTTGCTTTCACATAGGATCTTTGGAGGATGACTAGGGTACAGTGGATTCTATTGGCACATAAGGAAGCAAAAGGAAAATGAAGATTTATGCGAATAACATCAAAATCTACTCTACATCAAATAATACAAGTTTTGGAAGGATCCAACTCTTTGGATAGATGGCTAGATAAAGTTAACTTTCATGGAGATGTGTATCACTAAGTTGGTCATCCATTGAGTCAAGTGGTTGGTCAATCTAATGTTAAATGAAAAAGTTATAACCAAAACACAAAGATCTACTAGTGTCGTGTGGGTTGGTTGTGGCCATATAAGTTCCCTCACAACTCCATGACTTTTTGTGTGGCCATAGTAGACTAACAAACAGAAACTTAATTCTTAAATTGTGGTTATGAATTTAAGGTTGCGGTCACAACACACATGTATCTCGAGGGCAAAATAGGGATATGTGCTACAAAGTTTTAACCTAATATTTAAGGTTGAAAAAAATAGGTGGATTGAAATGTAGAGTGAAATAGAGAGGATAGATGGAGCAGAAATGAGTTGACAAAAACAAGAGGGAGGAATGGAGCGGAAGAAGAAGGCTTACCTACTTTGAAGACCCTACAAAACAATTAGCTTTATTTCTTTTATTGTTTCCTTGTATACTCTTCTTGTTAATTTTTCAAGAATGCACATTACGATGAATATGACTCTACATTTTGTAATTATGTTTGGGTAAACCTTGCAATTTTGGGTATTGACTATGAATGTGAATTATTCCATTTTATTATTTAATTGTCTTTACAAATTGATTTTGAAGTTGATTCGGCCAATTGATTAAGGAATTTGACCAATTTGTCATTTGCTTGATTAATTGGAGGATAACAAATATGAAACTCAATAATCAATATCAAATTCAACCTAAATGTGTAAGACTACCGAGTGACTTATATATTGATACGGAGTGGTTCAATGCTCATCGATTAATTGAATGTCAATTCTATTGAATTGAAATTGCTTATGAGTTTGTATGTATAATTCCTTTGAATAAAGTCTTATGAAAGCTAGGAGCTGATTATAAGAAATTGTATGAATAATGAACTAAATCAATTATAATTAAATTGACTATTATGTGGTGAATGGAATAAGCATCGTCAATGTTAACATCTATAATATTTTCTTGAATTGTAGTTTTTTTTTGCTCAATTTTATGTTTCTTAGCTTACTCATTCTATATATTTTTTATTAGTTTAATTCATCCTTTTTCTAAATTATTGTTGATTTAAATAACATATATTTGAAATATATTAATAAAAAACTTAAAACCTTCCTTAAGGATACAGTAACCTTTTTTCCCACTATATTACTTGAGTGATGTTGTGCACTAGAGTTGTCGAGGATCAAACCCGACTTGCCCATGTGACTGGAAAGAACAGCCACCACTATACCACAAAAAGCAACTTGAGCAATTGAGATATTATGCTGACTCATCTTTTATGCATTTGTGCAAATATTATGGAGGATTTCATGATTCAACACATTACCATGGAGAATATCATTAGCCTCTCCAATCATAGATTATGAATACTAATGCCCAAGCTAATAAAATTGATTTGTAAGCACACATGATCAAGGATTGGGGCTCCAACCATGTTTGCTTTTGGAGAATAGTCAAATTGTCATGAGTTATCCAATGGGAACAACAACACAACATATGTTTAGTAGGGTGAAAGCCTAACAGAAAAATAGTAATCATTACAAGGCACTATGGCAAATTTCATAAAGTATACCCAAGATTTATAGGGAGGACAAACACACATCAAAGACCAATAGTCTTCCTTGATGTGTTTAGAGTAGCAAGTGGCATAACTAACTAGTGTAAGACTTGATGAAGCCTATGAACCTTTATCGAGCAATAGTAAACCACATCATGAAGACTATGAAAGAGTAAGCAACAAATGGATTGGGATTTGTGAAGAGAAAGGGGATGATGGTAGTGTGGAGCTAGTAATTGAGCCCATGTTGAATAAAATTCAAGGTTCCATTCATATCATGGAATTCCATGAAGGGCAATTTGACACTCTGAATTTTAAGGAAGAATAGGACCTACATTCAAGATGCATGGAACTATTTTGGATCGTAATTGTTGAAGGAGACACCTTTAAGAGAATTGATGTCTTTGGAGAGCCTTAACATCAATCATATCCCTAGGGAAGTAGGAATTACAAGAAAAGGAAATCCCATACTATAGTGCACCTCTCGTTTTTCCCACTTTTGTATTACCACCTCTTTTAGTGATTTTGAGAATATGGAATTGCTTTAGTTAAGTAGTTCTTCAACTAAACTAATTTCTAGTGACCACTTTGTAGAGGCATTAGCTCAAAAGTAAAAATTCATCACATTCTTAGATGAAGTGCACAATGGGGTTAGGCACTTGGATGAGGAGAAACTTGAGTGTCTTGTGATAGATTGTGAATTATTGCTACGTAATTTCCAACTCCCATGACCCAAGGAGCTCTAAGAAAGACTATGCACAAGCAATGGAATAAAGTTGTCCATGACATAGGTAGACTCTCTCTTTTCCTTGTTATTTTATTTTATTTTTAATTTTTTAGACATCAGTACATGGAAATAGTGGACAAATTACTCCTTAATGTGTTTATTTGCAATTAAATAGTGATTGTCGTGTTATAGGTCATTTATGTTGCTTACAGGTGACATAAAACAAAGGAATGAGCCTATAATAGAATTATTCGCAACTATTATGCTGCATTGCTAGATGATCAACATTAGGTTTATAGATGTTGTCCAACCTTTATTGATTTTAGAGATGAGAAAGGTGACCCATATCTATTTGTGTGTGCTAGATTGAAAAAGTTACATAATCTAGTTAACAACATTGTTGTTCATGTTCATTTAAAGAGTGTAGATTAATTGTGTTAAGGTGAGTATTTGGAATTTGTTGTCCGTAACTTGTGATAAAGCATCAAAAGTCTTAAGAGTTTAAGAGTGAGGAGTTTCACACACAGAGGACATCTAAATGATTAAATTGTGTTGAAAATGTCTTATTCTTAGATAATCTTATGAATTATCTGATGTACATGCCATTATATTATGAACATAAGAGGAATGACCAACTACATGATTTCCCATCCCATTGATTCACTACATAGATAATGTGATTTGTTGTGACCATTTTTCCTGTTGCTTAGGTTGAGTTTGCTAGGGACTAGCAAGCACTTAAATGTGGTAGCTCCATATTTTGGAGTTGTATATGACTTAGTTTGCTTGTATTTTATATTAGAATCCTTTAGGTTTTACATATTTGTTTGCTACGAATGTGCTTGATTGCAGTCCTTAAGTCTTCGAGTGTTCCATGCTATATAATTGCATTTTTTTCTAGTTTTTCTTTAGTGATTCATTGTAATTTCATATAGGAGCTATGAAGGATGTCTATAGTAAAGTGGAGATAATTAGTACATAAGTAAGCAAAAAGAGAATTAAGACTTGTGGGAATCACATGAAAATCTGCTCTTCATTACATAACATAAATTTTGGAAGGAACCATCTCTTTGGATAGATACAAAATAAAGAGAAATTTTACGGAGATGTATACAACTGAGTTAGCTATACACAAGTTTAAGTGGTGGGTCAATTGAATGCTAAACAAAGTAATGACCAAAAAACAAAGACCTGCTAGTATAGTATGGGTTAGCTGTTGCCACATGAATTCCCTCGTGGCCACAAGATTTGCAGCTACAAGAATTTTTGTGTAGATAGATAGAAACTTAATTCTTGAATTACAACTGTAGCAAGCATGTCTTTGGGGGGCAAAATAGAGATTAGAGCCACAAAATTTTTAACCTAATATATAATGTTAAAAAAATTGTAATAGTCGAGTGTTAATATATATATAAACCATTGATAGAAACATTTAAGATGGAATTAAGGGACGATACTAATGGTCATTATCTTTATAACATGATGAATCAAAATGGATGGAGGTTGAAGGTAGTTACAACATTTGGTCAGGCATACCATTAAGAATGTGTAATGAAGAAATAGAGTTGATAAGGTTGTAATCACTCTATAGATGGATAGAAAGGGAGTAATGGTGAGTGAGACAAATGAAATTGGGAGTAAAGCTAGTAAGGATATTATGATCTGGTGAAAAGAAATCAACAGAGGAGAAAATGGTGGAAGAAAAATACAGAGTAATGGCTAGTCAACAACAAAACTCAATGTGAATTAGAACAGCACGAAAAGAATTGCTAACTAGAGAAGTGATAAATGAGATCAAACACTAACTTCTTACAGAACGATCAGTAACAAAGTAGAAGAAGAAGGAAAAGATCAGTTCAATTCTAAAATTATTCCTGTTCAGTTGTAGTACAAGGAGAGAGGAGTAGGAATTTCACTCACAAAAGTGGTAAACTCTCTACTCCAAAAATCCAGCATTTTGATGCTATTATGTAGGGAAAATTAGAATTCTAATTAGTATGGAATTAATCATGTATGCAGATTTTGTAAAAAAAAAATTAAGCATGTAATCTTATATGTAGGTCAGTGATAGATGTTATATAAACAAACCATTCATGATTGAAACTCTTTTCATTCACTATGATTTGCAATGAATAATCTTTGAATTGAAGCGCAAGTGCAAGGATAAGGTTTTTGGTTTTGTAAGAATTGATTTTCATTAGTGGGAATAGGATTATATGTAGGAAAAATGTTATAGACTACTATACTTTAATCATATGTAGTTAAATCCTATAGTTGATGTGAAACTTTGTTAGATTTGACATGGGAATAGTGAAATCGTTCATTAAGAAGCTTTAGCATGAAGTTGAGACCTAAAACCACCTAGATAATAAGTAGGAAGAACAAGAAAAATTGAAGAAGTCATATGGCATATGTAGATTATATCTTCAACTTCCTAATTCATAGTTGCAAGGATTTGTCTCGCGATTACGACATACACTCTTGCGATTGTGAGACTAACCATGAACACTTACATGGGCACTTTGGACATTCACACAGATGCAAGGCATAATAGCGTGGTCTCAATAATCAAGGTACAATTGTTATCAGTATGAGCCCACATGTGGTCACAAGTGCAACTGCAAAACTTTCGAATACATTTCACAGTTGTTGCTCTTGTAGGACCAAATATTGTAGATGCAAAAGACACACTCATGGCTGTGGATTTCAATTGCTAGGATTTTTAGACTTTGCCACAATGAATTCTGTAGACGCAAAAATCTCTCCTATAATCATGATATTGTTTTCCATAGTTATGAAATTGAAGCATAGAAGTGGAGTAGGCAGGTTTTCATACAATTACAAACCACATTGTGAATTCAGATCACCATTAATCATAAATGTATGTACTAAGTTCAAAAATTACTATGATGCACCACCTTTATAATTGATATTCAAATTGATATATATGTATGTATGCATGTATGTATGCAAAAGCCTAAACAAGGTCATTTAGGGAAGAATAGTGTTGAGACTTAGAAACCTTAATTACACTTCTAAAATGAATAGGAAGTGATTTTTTTTAAATTTTGATTAAACTAAGTGTTATTTTGTTGAAAATGAAATGAAGGGACCCAGGCTTGTGAATCATGGAGACAAGCAAATTAATACCTATAAGTAGGTTACTTGGACTTTTCGATATTATTGCTTTTGCAAAAAGTATGATTTTAATGTCACGACAATTTAAATAAAATTTTCCTATTTCTATTTAAAGTTAATATTTTCAGTTGAAATGTAAAGCTATTCTAACTATGAAATTTAGATTTGACAAGTATCATGAAATATTTTCTATTGAATTCTGTGCTAATCCATTTGATTATGAAAAGTTTGTATAATGATGCTTATCAAAATGTTCATTAGTGTAGAGGAAATAGTTTTGACCCTCCTAAACGAGATACAAATTTTGACCTTTTAGCCAACATTAAACTCTAAATTGGGGTTTGTTGGTGTAGTAGCTGACTTGGAACTAACATGGTGGTGGCATGGCTGCTGATGTGCTAGTTAACGTGGCATGCAATGAGGCAATGACATGACACTAAGCAGGCATTAGAGTTGTTAATGATGTGGCATCAACACATTTGAAAAGTCTTGAGTAACCTTATTTGGAAAGTGGTTATCCCAACTTATTTGAGAAGATTTGGTTATAATCTTCACTCCTGATCTTGAGAATTTGATCTAATCAAGTTAAGTGTCCATGTATGGTAAGGGATCAATCTATCTTAGCTAATGAGATATGAAAACCATGTGAATCTTGTTGATGGTTGAAAAAATTTTCCTAAGATGAAAAGCACATTTTACTAATAGGGAAAGTCAACACTAGTGTTCGGATTTTGGGTGCGATGACTAGGTAGGAAACTATGCATATTGGATTTTGGCATGGATTTTCTTGGAGATTCTCATCTAAAATGGATAGAAGTCATTGACCTTTGATCGGTACAAGGTCTAAAGGCTTTATTGGATGACTTAGACCTTTTGAATTTCACTTGTAGATTGAATAGAGTGGAAATTGTGTCCCTTAAGTGGTGAGGATCATTTTGTATGCCAACTTAAGTAGATAAAGAGTAGGTAAGTGAGGAAAGAGTATAAATACATTGTTGTGAACCTAGTTAGGACTAGAGGGGTTGGTTGTAAGAGTACTTATGCAAAGGGAGTTGCTTGTAAGTGTATATAAGGGTTGAGGGCATAGGGGGATTGGTCATAGGGAGTGTTTCTCATGAAGCTTGGGTGTACTTTTATAAAATTTGACATAGTGAGATCAATCACCTGGGCAGGTGTCCCATAGATGTAGTAGGTTAGCTCCAAACTATGTTACTAATTACCACTGTGCTCATCTTGTTTACATTTTAGTTATAGTGTTCTAACATAATAGGTTAATAGCAACACTTGGTGTTGCAGCATCGAGTTAGAACTAACTAGTGGTATTAGAGCAAAGCCACCCTATCATGACTTGGTTTTCAAGTAGGTGAAAACTTGGAAATTTTGATTGAATCATGAGTACAGTAAAGAGAGCCTTAACATCTCATCCACTGTTGCTTGACAGGTCAAATTACAAATACTAGAAAGCTCGTATGAAAGCATTCATCAAGTCTGTTGATGAGAAGGCCAAATGTTCCATTACCAATAGATTGAGTCCACCCACCCATATGAATGAGAAAAAGTTGATGCCAAAGGATGTTAAGGATTTAATTGATGAGGAAGAAAAGGCTACCTTTGGTAACTCAAAAGCCATCAATGCCATATTCATAGGATTCTTTTGGGAACAATTTAAGCTAATTTCAACCTATGAATCAATTAAAGAAGTATGGGACATATTACAAAATATACATGAAGGAACCAGCACTATGTGCATGTCGAAGCTTAGAATGGGACAGGAGAAAAACATAGCCTCATTTAATGGCAAGCAATGGGACATAGCCGACCAAGTGTACCAACTAGGAAAGTGGTACTTGGAGTTAAATTGGTGTGCAAAACACTATGTTTGCTACCAAAGGGATTCTTAGCTGAGGTGGATGCCACTAAAAAACCAAGAATGTTGAAAATATGAGGCTAGACAAGCTTATGGGTTCTCTGCAAACGTATAAGATAAAACTAATTCAAGCTAAAAGAGAAAAGGAATCAACTCTTAAAATAGAACAAAATTGCTTGGGCAGTAGATGTTGCAACATCAATGACAAGGTAGCTCCTGCTGCACAGAAATCAAGGAATTTTCTAAAGAAGAAAGGAGTTCTAAACAAGACCACTAGAAAGACAAAGAAGACTGAAGATGATTGTCCGAACAAAGGTGGAGATGTGAAGATTAAACTAAAAGGGATTTAGTGCCATGAGTGTGGTGGATTCAGGCATATCCTTGTCAAATGTAGAAACACTACAAAGAAGCAAGGCAACTCTATTACTACAACATGGAGCAATGATGATTTTGACTCATTTAAGGAAGATGAATTTATATCCACACTATGGCATTTAACACCACGGAAAAGAAGAATCTTACTTTTGTAGCCAATGTTGCAATATTCGCACAAATTGAGAGTAACAGTAATAGTGGTAGTGAGGTTTCAAAAGAAAGAATAATGGCAGCCTATAACCATTTAGTTGATATGTTATAGAAACTAAAATTGGATTATAAGGAACTAAAGCTTAAACATCAGAAATTAGAAAATAATCATGCTATGGCCAAGTCTAGAGCGGAGGATTCTAAACAACACTTAGCAAGTTAAATTCCAGATAGGCTAAGTTAGAAGACATTCTTAGCGTGAGAAAGATGCCAAAAGATCACCATGGAGTTGGCTTCTTCAACAACCCACAAAAAGGTGCTGAATTAAGTTCAAAGATCAAATTTGTGAAGGAATCATCATTAAATATAACAACATCAGTTCATGCAGTAGGTTATGCTAGTACTTTACCTCAACTGAAATCAATACGACTGCAAACATGGATGCAATTAATGTTTAAGCTCTAATGAAACAAGTTCCTTCCCCAATCACAGTACCAAGGAAACTAGATGATGACAACACCTCAATTGAGATGCACCAGGATACACTACCTGCACAAGTGATGTTGGAACATTAGAAGAAGAGAAGGTCTACAAAGAAAACTAATGTCTGTGAGTACCAAGGCCAGGACATCTCATTTCCACTTGCTTTTCTTTCATTAGAAACCTCATGAATGGGAGACATGATTACATTGAGCTTTTAAGCAAGTTTAAAGGATGAAAAATCATAAGAAATGTATGGGTGAGAATATTAGATCTAAGATACAACACATTGCATACCTCACAACAAGTGTGTTCGAACATCAAGAGGTTTTTTGACTGTAGTGGTTGAAGACACGTGATTGGAAATAAGGCCAACCTAACATGCCATATAAGCCTCAATAGAAAGATTGAAAATAGACAAAAAGGGCATGTAATTTGTAAATGAACTATGGACACTAATAGAATGCCCTTTTTGAAAAAATACCATATCTAAGGGTTAGTGAAGATTGAGGTCACAGTAGTACAAGATGTCATAAGATCAGCACAATTGGGAAACATCCTTATGAAACCATTACACATAAGAACAATTGGAGACCTGAGAAGAAATTTAGGTCTTTGCTTGCTTTAGATCTTACCCCGTGATCTTGAAAAATAAAGGAACGAATTGAAATCTCCAAGAGATCTTTTGAATTTCTTTCTTGTACATATATATATATATATATATATTCTTTTCAAATTGGAGAATTAAATTCTCTTTACCTTTGGATTATTGGATAAAATCGCACTATCAGATCCACAAATCACCAGCAATGCTCTAACATCTATTGAATTCTAAAGGATTAAGCACCATAAATGGAACGAGTTGGAAAGGAATAGTTAATGGAGCTTTAATGGATATTGCTTGTTTACAAAGTACTGAAGTAGAGCAAAATGGTCATAGTGCATTGTAAATTGAGGATTCTACTAAACTCAATGTTGAAACATGGGAAGGGAAACCACCAAAGCTTATAAGGTATATAATCTCCTAACTAAAATTGTTTTGGGATCTTTTGACGTGATTTTTGAAGGAAAGAGAATTAGGGAAAAAAACCTTTGATGCTGTTGATGAAAAAAGGAATGCACTTTTGTTGATGTTGCCCCCTATTGGAGGTGAAAACTAGATACTTGATGTTTTGGCGCTAGACATGAGGATAGTGCTACAATCCATAAAGGAACCTAGCTCAAGGATAAAGAAAAATCTTCCCTAGGATGCCATCATTAGAGGAGTAGATAAGATAAGGTGCACTAGAATTGTTGAAAGGATCAACTATCGAGATCTTCTAGGGCATCATTACTTTTTGTCCAACATTGAACCAAACTATGAATGAGGCCCCAAAGAACAAGTTTTGGATTGGTGAAATGTAAGAGGAATTGAATCAGTTCACATAAAATGATGTTTGAACATTAGCGGAGTGATGATAAAATGAGAACATGATAACCACCAAATGGGTGTTTAAGAATAAGATGGGTGAGCATGGTGTTATAACACCTAATATGGCCAGTTTGCTTACATCAATCAGCTATTGCCTTAGTATCAAGGAATATCAAATGGACATCAAAACAACATTTTAAATGGAGCACTAGAAGAAGATGTTTATGCAAAGCAACCTAGAGTGTTCGAGAACCCCATGTATACTAACCATGTTTATCAACTTAATAAAGGTATTTATGCTCTAAAATAGGCACTTACAAAATGGTATTGGAAGTACTTGTTGAAAGAAGAATACGAGAAAGGGGGAGTTAACCAAACACCATTCAAAGAACAATGTGGAAAGGGGGAATTAACTAAAACCATTCATCTAACACTGCGACACCAATATCTTCATTGAGTAGATCTATATTGTTGACATTATCTTTCAATCCAATTTAAGCTGTTTGTTGACAAAGTCATGGAGCTAATGGAGGAGTTTGAAATGACCATGGTTGGTGAGTTAAATTATCTAATGTGTATACTGGTAAAATAAGTGGATGATGGAACATTTATCGCACAGAGCATGCATGCCGAAAAATCCAGGGAAGTGTTTTGGTCTTGAATCATCCCAACATGTTGCAACACCATTGTCGGTTAACCTAAAGCTTACTAAGAATGATGCCGGAGCACCCCTTGAAGTGAATTTGTATCGAAGGAATCCTTCTATACTAGATCATAGGCTATCAAGATATATGATACACTATTAGATTATGCTCTAAGTTCCAGTCTAACCCTAAGGAGAGCCATTTAAGATTTGTGAAGAGAATAATTTGATTCACAAATGGCACAAGTGAGCTTGTGGAAGAATGTGTGGTGCTAATCAATTATGCTGCAACATCAACCCTGTAACTAGACATTAATACAAAGTTATTAGACCTTAAGAAGATTTTGAGGCAGAGATTAAGGTTGGGTCTTTACCTAGTCTAGCTATAGGCCCACTTTAGGCCTAACCCATGGAAGTGCAATTGGGAAACTTTTTTGACGGAAAGTGGGAACTAATTCTAATCAAATCTTTAAAGAATCTCTATTTTCTATGCTGCTTAGGACTCTCAACTGCTTGTAGAATTCTCTTAAAGCAGTAAATAATTGTTACCATTTATGACACATTATTTCTATCTCTCCCATTTATACTTGTGTCTCTCCTATGTACTTACATATTGTTTTAGCATTAGAGAATTATCCTGCATCATTTTTTTGTAACAAGAAACTATGAAAGGAAAAGGAAGAAAGGGAGAAGCTAAGAGGAGAGTTACCACTGGAACCTCAATACCAGTAGCATCACCATTAGAGGAAGTTCCAACAGTAGTGGAGGAACAAGTTTTATTGCCTAAGGTATTAGTAGAATAAAAATCCATAGAGATGGATGTTGCAACTAAAGCAGTACCAATTATCACTTTGCATTCTAAAGGATATATTCACCTTGAACCAAGGACAACAATAAGGGAGAGAAAAAAGACCTTTTGTAAACCAGAACTAGAGCCCCCCAAAACCCAATGCTAGAACAAAAGCTGAACCCGTCATTTGTGGCACTAAAGCACCAATGTCTAAAGTTGAAGCTAAACCTATTTAAGCTAAGCCTGAGCCCAAACTTGAACCACAACAAGGGGAAGAGCAAGCACTATGAGAGAATGTTTGAGAACTCTCTAAAACATTAAAGAAAAGAAAGAAAAAGAAGGCAGAAGCCTCATCTTTAGAAAGAAAAGGTATTGATGTCTCTAAAGCTGACAACTTTAAATTCTATGCTAATATATGAGGAACTACATAATAATCTTATTTCTAGGAAGAAAGTGATTGTTGTGAAGTTTGTCGACCCCAAAAGGAGATGGGGCTTGTTGGTTTATTAAAGAAGATTGGGACTTGTTGATTTATTAAAGAAGATTGAGCAGTTTGATGTGTTGGTGGCTTTTGAAGTTTATTATCAAAGCTTAGTGAAGTAATTCTACTCAAATTTGAAAAAGGAGGCTAGGGACAATAATTAATAGTGGTATCATATGATTTATGCAAGAGGAAAGTTGGTGTGCTTTTCACCATCTTTTATTAAGGCAATACTACGACACTAGGACAATGATTTTAGTGGCATGTACTCAACAAACTACACCCCAAACTATGATGAGATTGCTAGAGTGATATAAGTTACCAATGCCGTACATGGCCTCTTACCACAACACTTCAATCTTCAGCCCATAGTGTGAAGTACTAATAGCTTTATTGAAGTGTCATACACAACTTTGCACCTTTAATCGACTCAACTTGGGTGTCACAAGAAATGGGAGCTATGTTCATCCTTGAGACTCATCAAAGGATAAATCTTGGTGTTATAATCTCTAATAATGTGATGGAGTATGCGGAGTCCTGCAATACTATTGTATATGTAACCTATCTTAGAATGATCTCAAAGGTGCCTATAAGGAAGTTGAAGATAGATTGCTCTGAAACTTCTTCAAAGATTATGCAGTATAATGGAAAATTGTTGAAGCTTGGTATGATAAATGATCTTATTGATGTTACAACACTATAAGGTACAAGTGCATTCCATGCTACTAAGGACTATCTCACTAGAGTAACTACACACCTAAAGGCCCTTTGGCATGGCATTGGTAGGCAAATAAATCAACTATAGCTATAGTACAACGAATTGGATTTGCAATTAGCCACATTGAAGTTTGTGCTTGCTTTTGTTCCCAATGACTAAATTGACAATGTTCTGACTGGCTTCATGTGGAATTGGACTTTTTTGCTCCTAAGGCCTACACAAGCCCTTCCTTCTCCCCAGATTTTTTTTGGGCTTTGTCATTGTGTGTCCTAAAGTGGGATTAAATTAGAGTTTATGAAGGATTTTACAATAAGGAAGAGTTGAGGGAGAGCAATTTAATGGTGAGGACTAAATTTACTAAGGTTTTAGCTAATTCTTTTACATGACTGGTTGGTGGTATCAGAGCACGGGTGTTTTTGCTACCTTTCCACTAATGGTTTTTCTTTTGTTGCTATTGATGGATGTTGAATGACTGAAATTGGAGCTTAGGTGCTCCTAATGGCTTTTGTAAATGATGATTATATTTGGCTACAGGTGTTGACGGATATTTATTTTTTGATTTCTTTTAGTTTATGATAGTTGCCTTTTGTCTCTTTTATCTTGTATTTATCATAATTGGTGATCATATTTAATGATGATAGCATATGACTTAACTTTGAATGATTTTGTTACTATTATAAGTAGTTCATTTAAATCCTCCTTTGAGTGTTGGGTTATGTTGCAACCTTGAACTTATATGTTAAACTTTAATAATGTTGCAACTCTAGTAGGAGCTCACCACTTGGGACTTAATGAATTATCAAAACATGGATACTTAGAAAATTTTTTCCTAGAAGAACTTCAAAACATGTTGTACAAAGGTTTTGTGCAAAGGGTGCTATACTACATAATGTCAAAGGGGGAGATTATTGGCGTGGCAACTGACTTTGTGATGACGTGGTGATGATATGGTAGGTGATGTGGCTGATAACCATATAATGATGCAATGACATGGTGCCAAGTAGGCATCAGTTTTAGTAATGATGTGGCATTAAAACATTGGGAAAGTTTTGAGCATCCATGTTTGGAAAGTGGTTGACCAAGCTTATTTGGGAAGATTTAGTTATAATCTTCACTCCTAATCTTGAGGAATTGATCTAATTGAGTTAAGTGTCCACGTATGGCATGGAATCAATCTATCTTATCTGATGAGATAAGAAAATAGTATGAATCTTATTGATAGTTAACAAAATCTACTTAAGAGGAAAGCATATTTTGCCAACACAGAAAGTTAACACTAGTGTTGGGACACTAGGTGAAAAAATTTCACAAGAAACTGAGTAGAATGGATTGGCGCAAATTTCTTAGAGAGCCTTGTCCAAATGGATGGAAGCCTTGACCATTGATAGGTATAAGGTCTGGAGGCTTCATTGGACAACTTGAACCTTGGAATTCCACTTAGAGAGTGAATAGAGGGGAATTGTGTCATTTAAGTCGTGAGGAGCATTATATATATCAAATTGAGTGCAAAAAGATTAGGAAAGTGAGGGAAAAGTGTAAATAAGTCCTTGTTAACCTAGTTAGGACAAGATAGACTAGTTTTGTGAGCACTTAAGTAAAGGGAGTTGCTTGTAAATGAATGTAAGGATAGAGAACAAAAGAGTTTTGGTCATATGAAGTGTTTCTCTTGAAGCTAGGGTGCATTCTTGTAAAATTTGACATAGTGAAATCCTAAAAGTGGGTAGGTGCCTTGTAGATGTAGGAGGTTAGCTCTAAACTACGTTACCATTTGTTTGTGTTCATCTTCTTTACATTCTATTTATGTGTATGGTTGTTCTAACATAATAGATTTATAGCAACACTTGGTGTTGTAACACAGAGTCAAAACTAGTAAGGTTAAAGATTGAGATAGTCATTTCAATTGGAAACAACCTATTTGATTGCATATGACTCTCTCAATTGGGGGTTAAAGATTGAGCCATGTGACTCTCTTAATTAGGGTTAAAGACAAAGAGCAAGTGACCTACTCAAATAGGTTTAAAATTTGAGATAGTCATTGTAGTTAAGATAGTCTTTTCAGTTGCACATGGTTCTCAATTGGGATCAAAGGCTAAGGCCCTAATCAGTGGACTTTGGTACATGAAATTTCCAAATCATTAGCAGTCTAACATGATAAAAATGCTAATTGAAAAGGGACTTATACTAAAATGCATTGTTTAAGTAACATGATTTATTAAATGATTTTTGAACTATTATACTTTTTTCACTTCCCCTAAAAATAGGTAATCCCTTCCTGGGAGATTAAATTTTTCAAAAGTGTGAAACCTTTTTGTAGAAGACAATGCTTGAGTTGATTTCACTTTTGGTTGATAAAATGCCAAAACAGAGTTTCAAGGTCTTTGAATTGGAGTAATTTCTCAACTAGGGATATAATGATGCAATCTAAGGAAACTTCTATTGAAATGATGTAATTCAATAACTTGTCTTGTTGTGGAGTTTTTTTCTTTTGCTTAAGAAAGATTATCTTGTAATTGAAGATTTTCAATTTCAATGTAATGATTATTATGGTTTAAACACTTTGATTGAACTGGGCTTTGGTATCCTCGGGGATAACTATCTAAAGAGTACTGCTATATCATGAACCCAAGATTGGGCATGATAGAGAGTGATATTAGAGCATAAGACTCTAGGAATGTAAGATTTAAGCCAATAAAACATTAAAATACTGGTTAATGTGTATATATATGCCTTAACCTAATTAGGGTTGATAGCCACCACATTAATTGAGACTTAGAAATGATGTGACAGGGTTGAGAATAACTGTAGGGTGCCCAAGCAAGATATTATGCATCTAAATGAAGAACATAATAGGCTTAAAAAGGGCATGGGAAAGAGGTGATTGAGCATTGAAAACTCGACACAAGGATATGGAATTAGAGCACTTCTACTGGTTTGTAGAATTTTTAGTAGAAGGTGCATTGACTCAATAGGCACGAACTATTGACGTCGAAACGACAAGTTATGCATGATGATTCATGTTTTGGTACCACCACCAACAAATGAAGAAGATCTTGAGGAATACCTAGAGGAGGATCTAAAGGAGGAAGAGGGTTAGGCCTCCAAAGTTGAGTGAAGGTCTAGGATAAGAGGGATAACTTAATAAAGGCATCTTGTATCGAATAAATAATTAATATTCAAATTCCTTACTAATGTAACTACATGAATTGGTGAACCTATTTTCATATATATGAAATGCATATTAATTCAACATGAATTAAATTCATTTTTGTTGTTATTCAATCATAAAATAATTTATTTATAAAATCCTAATGGATAATAATCTACAAAATGTAGGAAATGGCCAAAAGACTCCAACACACAAACTAGAATCCATGCTATACCACTCCCCTAGACAACAATAACAATGACTATACTTCCAACTACCCACAGCCTCCACCTCTAGTACAACTACAAGAATCACCGCAAACTCAACCACAAGCATGAGCCCCTTAGGGCCATACTATGCTAAGCTAGGAGAACCTCATAGCTATGGCCACAGTTGTAGCCTAAGTAGTTCACACCAAACAACAACAAGCCCACCTTCAACTTAAACTCAACCAAATGTGGGAATGAAGGCTCACTGTAAGGCTTTGAGGAGAGCCTATGTATCCACTTTTAATGGGTCTCATGATCCTAAAGTGGTTAAAAAATAGCTCAAAGAAATTGATGATAATTTTGAGCTTATAGAAGTTTTAGAGTAAGTGAGACCTACAGGAGTGACATCTTTTGTTGTAGATAAAGTGGTATGGTTGGTGGTAGTCTCTCCAGCACTCTTAGAGGAAGGGTCAATAGATTGGGCCAAGTTATAGAAAGTATTCCTCAACTACTTCTTCCAAAATGCCATTACGCTACAGAAAATGATTGAGTTTGGCAATTTGGTTTAAGGGCTCAATATGTTGGTAGCAGAATACATAGCTAATTTTCACACTTTAAGGAACTTTTCACCTACCACAATGGCAAATCTAGTATTAAAGATACATAAATTCACTAGAGGGTTGAAAGTCGATTATAGACTGCATTGGTCCTATATGAGGCCCAAGCATTTGATGAGCTATTAGTGGCTGCCATTTGGGTAGAGGTGGACAAAAAGTAGAGAGAGGCTAAAAATAACCTGAAAAGGCTAAGACATAGGTCTGGCTTAGGGAATTAACTATTTGGGAGTTTTTAGAGAGTCGTCGGAGATCTTAGAGGCAAAGAAATGCATTAGAAAGGCAAGCACAAAGGAATTTACTCAGTTTTGAAGACTTCAACCTACACGTATCAATTCAAGGCAATAGACTAAGCTTTTCCTTATTTTTTCTATAGTTTTAGAATTGTGGACATGACATTTAGTTTGGTTTCGTTGACAAATATTATGAATTACTAAATTTTATTTTGGGGCTTTGTGTTAGTCATTGATTATTGATAAAAGAATGAATTTGTGATTAGCTTTCTTTTTTCTTGTTATTTACAATTGTGATTTTAATGTTTTTAAGGGCTTAGCTACCCTTTAATTGAATTGTGACCGCATAAGGAATAACAAAAGTGAAACTCATAGGCTACACCAACAGTTGCAAATATTAATTTTGTGGCATTTAGGGAAGCAAAACCATAAAATTGTTGTGGAATAAATTGTTAAACACAAAATGTAATCTTAATTTAATTGCATTGTTAGAACACATTTGATTTGAATTGAAGCTTTAGGAGAGTCTGGAGGATATCTTGAAGGTAATATGATTACCAATCCATTTCAAGACAATTAAAATTGATTGTTAATGCAATTTACTATTCGTTGAAAATCAATATTGCTCAAGGGACTAGAACTTTTCCTAACTAAAACTTTCCTTTGATTTGTTGTTGCTCTATCATCAAGGCACCAGAATTCTTATTTCCTTTTACTATTCTCACTTTCATTCAATTGAGATAACCTAACTAATAAATATTTAGTCACATCAATAGGCATACAATTGCATCCACTCAATGGATACGACACTCTACTTACCACTACACTGCATCCATTTTGTGTGCACCCACAACACGCACCATGTTTGGTGCCATTGTTAAGGAAGGTAACAAGTACTATTGAATATTTCTAATGCATGTCAGATTAGGCCACTTTTCTTCTTTTTCTTTCTTCTATTTTTATTGTTTTTTTCTTTCCTTTAGTTTATTGTGCTATTTATTGTGATAGGTGTTGAGATTGGTGGCATTCTTGTATGTGCTATAGTCAGAGCTTGAAATTGATGGAACTTGATCTAGAAATTGAGAGAACACTTCGAATAAGAAGGGCTCGACTTAGTTGACTACAAGAGGAATTAGATATGGAGAATAATCAAGAACACAACAATAGCACCAACAACTCCTAGGACCTAATTAAAGAGCCTTCCATGATTATTTATAGCCAGTGATGACTAAAACATGAAAAGAATGGTAAGTCCATTAGTGAATGCAAAAAACATTGATTGATGCTTGCATTAGTTAACATGGTACAACTTAACAAATTTAGATGAGGCCTACATGAGGATGCACACACACATTTGGCATGCTTTCTAGAGTTGTGTGATATTGTTAAATTTAATGGAGAATCTAATGCAGTCAAGCTTAGCTTATTTCCCTTTTCTCTTTGAGATCGCATAAGGTAGTGACTCCAAGGATTACCCCTAAGAAGCATCACAACATGGTAGGATATGTTGAAAAAATTCATAACTAAGTTCTTCACTCTTGCTAGTACTTCTTAGTTGCATCTTGAGATTAGGACCTTTAAGCAACTAGACTCAAAGGCACTTAGAGAGAGCTACCACTCAAAGAGTAGCAAGACTTAATGAAATAGATGCTTTAATTGCTTTAACTTGTTTGTTATCTAGAAATATTGATAACTTGAATGTGAATTCTAATGCCACTTATTCTTTGATCATGCAGGCTTAAGACATGTGTGCGGGTCCACACCCAACACACAAATATCAAGTGGGGAACATAAGTGGTATCCAATTGGATATCGAGTAAATGAATTATGTGAATAACCAAGGGAGAATGCAAAATAATCCATACTCAAATAGTTACAATCAAGGATGGAGAAATCACCATACTTCTCATGGAGAAACTAAGTAGGTTAAATTCCTTAGGTTTTGAAGTACAATGGCCAACAATACTAGTTCCTCCATATCAGACGTAGGAAAAAAAGCCATCATTAAAGGACATTGTTGGTAACTTGGCCAAGTTTACATAAGAAATCAAGGTAGTCTAGCTAAGATTACATAAGACTACATGAATAGGAGTGATTCATTGTTCTAGTTGTAGCAAGCTTCATTGAGAAATTTGAAGCAACATATTAGTCAACTAGCAAAAGATGTTGCAAGTAGACTTTAAGGAACCAACCCAGTAACACAAAATGCAATATGAGAGAACGTTCAAGCTAATCATCTTAAAGAGTGAAAAGCAACTGGAAGAAGCGCCATTAAGAGTAGACAATTAGGAGAAGGGTGAAGTGGACGAGGAGCAAGGAATGCAAGAGAATTATGTGTAGTATAAAGAAGAAGAAGAGAGGGTGACACCACCACTCAAACTATGCAGACCGCCCGCTCCCTACCTATAGAGATTAAAGGCCTCATAGGGATATAAAAATTTTCTTAAATTTTTAAATGTGTTTAAAAAGTTTCATATCAATATTCGTTCTATAGAGGCCTTGGCTCAAATTCCTAATGACATGAAGTTTCTGTTAAAAAACTTCTCAAAGAATAGGAAGCTTGAGAATTATGAAATAGTATTGCTTATGGAGGAGTTTGAAGCTTTCTAGGGCATGCTATGCTCTATAGATGCCTCATCAAGGATATTTTCAATATTTCAAAACCCCGTTCTTATTTGCTTGTTAAAGATGTTCTATTTGATTTTAATGATGAATGTTTGTCTACTTTTAATAGTTTGGAGGTGCTAAGAAGTGCATCAATCATAACTCCTTTTGACTAGTCCTTGCCCAATGAGTTGATGTGTGATGCTAGTGACCTTTCAATTGGAGCAGTTCTGGGGTAGAGGAAGGAGAAAAAGCTCCATGCCATTTACTATGATGGTCATATTCAATGATGTTGATGTTGAATTAAATTACACAATAACAGAAAAAGGAGATTTAGCAATAGCTTTTGCATTTAAAAAATTTAGACCATATCTAATAGGAGCTAAAACTTTTGCTTGCACCGATCATTCAGCCATTAAATACTTGTTTGATGAAAAGGATGCTAAGCCTTGACTAATTGTTGGATTTTATGGTTGTAGGAATTTGACTTCGAGATTAAAGACAAAAAAGGCTTAGATAATTTAGTGGCTGACCATCTTTTGAGGTTAGAGAATAGAGGGTCCACTGAGGAGCAATTAATCCATTAAGAATCACCTAAGGAACATTTGTTTGCTTTATTTTCCACTCTTAGTCCTTGATTTGTTGATTTCATTAATTATTTAGCTTGTGGCATTTTACCCTCTAACTTATCCTTTCAACATAAAAAGAAATTTTTTTCTAACGTAAGACATTATTTTGAGATGAACCATACTTGTATAGGATTTTTGTTGACTAGATTATTCACACGTATGCCCTATAAAAGGAGATGATAGACATACTACACCATTACTATGCACTTAATTGTGGGGGTCACTTTGGAGCTAACCGGCATACAAGGTACTTTAATCTAGTTTATATTGGTCTATTTTTTATAAAGAAGTCGATACATTCGTGGAAAAGTGTAATAAGCGCTAGAGGTTTGGGAACATCTCCAGAAGAAATGTGATGTCTCTCACAAACATTCTCGAGGTGGAGTTATTTGATATTTAGGGAATTGGCTTTATGGGCCCATTTCCCCCTTTCTACGATAATGACTATATCTTAGTAGCAATTGACTATGTGTCTAAATGGGTAGAAGCCATTGGACTTCCTACTAATGAGTCTAACAATGTTTTAAAAAATTTTCAACAAAATGTTTTTTAGGTTTGGGGCCGCTTGGACAATCATAAGTGATGGGGGTTCTCACTTTTGCAATTGGTGGATGGAGTCTTTACTTAAGAAATATAGTGTATCCTATCATATTTCTACCTAGTATCACCACCAAAAAAGTGTTCAAGTTGAGGTATGTAATAAAGAATTAAAATGAATTTTAGAGACCATTGTGAATCAATGTAGGAAGCATTGGGCTAGGAAGCAAGATGATTTATTATGAGCATATAGAACAGCGTTCAAAACACCTATAGGTGTGTCCCCCTTATAGATTGGTCTTTGGCAAGGCATGTCATCTCCCGGTAGAATTAGAGCATAAAGCATATTGGGTAATCAAATTCTTAAATTTTGACATGCAAAAAGTGCGGGAGAATTGTTTGATGCAATTAAATGAATTAGATAAATTCCATTTCCCTGCTTTTGAAAGTTCCAGGTTAGATGAGGAGTGACAAAGAAGTGGCATGATCACTAAATTCTACCTTAGAACTTTAAAGTAGGAGACAAGGTTCTTTTGTTCAATTCCCAGTTGAAATGTTTCCTAGGTAAGTTAAAATCTTGTTGGTTAAGACCTCTAAAATTACTAATGTTCTTGTGATCAATTGGTTGAAGCTTGGTTACTAACTTAAAATGTGGTGTTTCTTAGGAGGTAACTTGTATTTTATTTACTTTTGGTTAGCTTAGTGATGTTACCTAAAATTATAGTTAATTATGGCATTATATTTAACAAGTTTAGTGATGTATATTGCACATGATGATGTTAAATTTTGTAAAATGAACATTGTGTCAAACAAATCTTATGGTGGAAGAAAAATTCTTTAATCATGCATGAATTATATTAAATATTATCATGCATGCATCTTAAAATCAATTGCAGTAAAAATTATGATGCATGTGTTTTAGAATAATGGTTATCTTGGTTGCAGGGATTAAAAAATGACTTTAGAAAGATACCGTGTTTTGGTGGAAAATTCAATTGATTTGAAATCTTGAGGAATAAAATAAAGATGAATTAAATTTCCAATGGTACAAGTATGAAGTCAATTGGACATCAGATGAGAAAGTTACACATAAAAGAATGTACACTGCTAGAATAGTAAGAAACACTTGAACTGGTGCAGTTGGGGTTGCGATCGCGAGGAGGAGGTCGGTGGCCACGGTTGAAGATCGCATCATGCATTGGATCTACCACCATTAGGCCTGCAATTTTGGACAACATGGCCCTGATTGTGGAAGGAAAGCCGAGATCGCAGATGACGGCGCGAGCAGACATGTTATTTTTGGAAACCCGATCTTCTTCTTGACCTAGTTCTCCCCTATATAAAGAAGAAACATGGATGAAAAGAGGCTGGCTACTGAGGAAAAAAAGACTGGAAAATTGAATTTCGAGGGGGCTACATCATTTAAGAACAATTGAGAAGAATTCTTGCAGTGTTGAAGACATAATCTATAGCGCAATTGTTCAACACTTCGAACTAAGATTTCCTTATCTTTTACTTGTTTCTTGAATAATAGGATTATAAATTGTAGCATTGTACTTGTTTTTATTTTTATGGATTGCTAGATGCCAGCTTTAGGACCCAACGTTAGTTGAGGATTTTTAATGAATACATATATGTTATTTGTTTTTGTTTTTCTTATTATTAGAAATTGTGAGTTTATGTTCTTCAAAGGCTTGATGGCTATTTTATTTAATTGTGACCTCATGGAGAATAACGAGAGTGAAACTCATAGGTTATACATCAATTGCAAATGTAAATTTCGTGGGAATAACGGAAGTAAATCTGAGGAATTTACGTGGAACAAGTATTAATATTCATTCTCTCAATTTAAGTAGGATGTGGGGACATGCTTGTTTGGATTGAAGCTTTGGGATAATTCGGGAGAATATCTCGAAGATTAAAAGATTAACACACTATAATAAAGCAATTGAATTTGAATGCAAATTCATCCATTATTCATTAAATCTTCACACTACATAGGGGCTTAGGCCTTTTCACCACTGAATTTTCTTTAATTTGTGACTTGTTTGATTGTTTCATTAAATCTATGTTTTCTAATTTTTTCTCATTATTTTTAGTCTCTCTCGCTTAAGAGGTATAACTAATATGTTCTTAGTTTTAATAATAGATACTATTCACACCTTCTCTATGGACATGACACTCGTACTTAATAGTACTAGTTATTAGAAATTTAATTTTGGTGTGTTACAACAACATGCATCACTTAGTTTTGTTTTTCTTTTCATATTTTGATGTTTCTAGCATGAATTGGTATGTGTAGGAGTCCTTGGGCTTACTTTGCATTTTGTTTCAAATTTATTTATACAAGGCTTTGTATAGGATATTGCAAGCATAGGAGAACAAATCACAACTACAAAAGGCTACTCATAGTTGCTAAATCAACCATAAAGTGCACTAGAATTTCCCTTGTCCCCTATCTCAATCACAGCTCTCAAATCTAATGTATAGTTGAAAACATCATGGGTGCGTTCACAACCACATTATAGAATTTCCACTTTCAGGTGTCACAGTCATTATAGTACATGTTTGCAAAAGGCTATTCCACAAGCACGAGAATGAGTGCAAGACACACTACTAGGAAACAAGGTTCTTTTCGCCCTTATGTATTAACACCTCGCTCTTACTAGTCTTAATCTCATGACCATGAGCGATGCACGCAAATGATACCTAGTTCTGTTTAAAACATATGATAGCATTATTTCTCCTTACTCTCATATTACCTAGCCCACACAGTCCCCTTTTCCACCATCGTAGCACACTATCACGCACTTACACACTGTCTTTTGGTACTTCAATTTGCACACATATTATCCCAAACTCTCTCATATGCACATCTCCTCTCTTATTGGTATCTTAAGCTCTTCAAAGTTCCAATGGTTGCTACCTTCTCTCCACTTAAGAATATCGATTATGCTTTCTTCCTCTTTGTCTTTCATTGCAATGGTAAGAATGTTGTGACTATTTAGGTTACATGGCTTTAGATTCTAATTTGAAGAATCTTAATAGTTGTTTGTTGGTTTGCTATGTTGGAGTAATCAATTTATGATTTTGGGCATTGTGTTGTGATTTTCTCTTTTTGATAATGTGGGGTGCCATGTTGAGAACATGATTACTTGATGCTTGGTCTTACAATATAGGCTACCTCATTCTTGAAGTCTTGCTTGAAAACATGGCTAGGATGGTGTGCATGATAGATGTTCGACAAACTGCCTAACAAACATGGGTTGTTTGCCTTGCTTCATATCTCCATAACCAATGGCTCATCTTTAGATTATGGTATCGATACCTTGTTAGGTTGAGGGGTTAGCAAAATGCCTTATTGTGCACACTTGTGATGAGTAATGCTATTATGTGTCTCAATTTTCTTGAACCAAGCACAACTTTGTTTTTAATCCTTGGTTTCAATCTAAAGCATACATAGAATGTAGTGTGCTAGCATAGGTTTGCTTTTTTTTGTTGTTGAATATTGGTGCCATGCATCTCAATGAAATTGGTTATGCTTAGGGGCATGTTGAGATGTTATTATATCAATCTCTATTGTGGAATGATTTTGGCATGAATTATAAGGGTTGCAATTTTGATTGATTGATCCTGTTGCAAGTGAAAGGAAAATGAACCATTATATAAGTGGAGCTAGTTTCTCTAAGGCATCACTAGCACCACTGACAGCATATACGACAATACCCAGTTTATGTTTAAGGATGCACAGGATTGTTATAGGAATGATGTGATGTGACCTATAGAAAGGTGGTGGTTAAGAGAGGATTTATTGAGGCCAACAATGTTGATTTGAAATTCACCTCGCTTGTGGCTTAGCAAGGCTAGAGGGCTGTTGCACACCTAAAGAGCTAGTCTTCGAAGTAGTTACTACAAGAATTTTATGCTAATGTACTTGACTAGGAGGATAACTTATTTACTATTAGAGGTGTCATAGTTTCCTTTGGACCTATGATATTAGTGGATATAATGAGATTTGAACATTTAATGGAGTCCATACGATTTAAGAAAGGCTTGGTTTGGGATCCTTATCCCAATGGTGTCTAGTGAGACGATGGCAGGCACTACAACTATTAGTACAACAACTTACCATAGCTAATCAGAGTGTGGTGGATATACACTTGTGGGAAAATTTTACCTCATTAACATCACACCACTATCAACATTGATTAGTTCATGGTCAATTACACCATCTTGAAAGGTATTCCACTGGATTTGGGATAGTTAATTTTTGATAACATTCTAAGTGTCATAGACAAGATAAGGGCTAGCATGGCAGATACTTTTTCATCATAGAGTTGTGCTAGCAAGCTAGAATTAATCTTAGAGCCTTTTAAATAGATGTAGCAATAACAAGTCCCATCAACCCCTCGAAGGTACAAGGTGGCCAAGGGGCATTAGGAGGAGGAAAGATATAGAGGCCATAGTAGCAACATCATGAGAGACCATTACTAAATCCTGATGGCTAAGATTTCTAGTCTAAGATGTAGCACAACATGTAGCTATTAGGCAGGCATGTAGATCTTAAACTGGACCTCCTTGAGCATGGCCTTGACTAATTTCTAGGCTCCAACGGTGGCATACTTTCAGCAAACCTTCCTAGATATTTCATTTCCACCTTATCATTAGCTATCTCTAGCTCCACACAACCAGCTCCAGCCTTATCTGCCTCAATAGCCTAATAATGAGCCTTTTGTCAGCTACTGCACCTTCGATCTACACTTCCACATTGATGACTTCCTACCACAAAAGTGATTTGCTAGAGTTTCTTACCCATCATGCTAGGTTGTGTTTTTACTTACTTTTTGTCTTTTGAGCTCTCATGTTTGTAGTTACATTACAAAAAATGCAACATTTTAATTGTGGGGGAGGCATATGGTGTAACAAGGCTATTTATTTACTTTTTGATCATTTAAGACATGTAATGGCTATGGACTGTAAACTCTAAACTCTCTACTTTTCTTGTTAACCTATTTGGATGATGCATTTTGGGGATGTTTAGATTTACACTTGCTGTGCTATGTAATTATGTTGCACATAGTCCCGTTGTCTATGCATGCATCATGTGCTTCAATGTCTTATATTTGTGATTGAAAAACTTTAAGATGGAAAGATGTTAGTGCTATTAGTAGCAGTGGAAAGGTACAGTTGCATGGCCACCAAACATAGTTTATGATGAAAGTTGGTGTTAAATTATACATTGATCATTTGGTCTTATGGTTTCTTGTTATTCTTGGATATAATATTTTTAAGCTAATTTTTTGGAGATGCAATTCCCATAATTTTTGCACACCACCCTAGCCTTTGTTGCATGGTAGCTTGAGAAATTCTATTGCCCTAAAAGCGTGATGGTATGAGGGTGTAAGTCTTACATTAATGTGTTCATGAACCATGAGATTATGAATGAAAATACTACGAGAAATGAGAGGTGAAGTAGGCAATTTCTTTAAACTCCTTGAATCTTGTTAATCAATGTGCATACCAATGGGAACAAAAAGGAGTGGAAAAAAAAAAGGTGTTGAAAAAGAATGTGAAAAGAAGAGCTAAGAAAAAGCATGCTGAAAATAATTAGTCTACTTTGCTAGTTGAAGTGACTTAGTGACCAGGATTGCACGAACACCCATATTAAGTCTTGCATAAAATGATTACTCAGCTATGAGTATACAAAACATTTCAAGTAGGTTGTGGACTGAGTAACTGGTGGTGTGTGGTGGCCTTGTTCACCTTTACATAAAAAGGTTCCGAACAACTTGAGAAAACTCATTAAAATTTTTTTAAAAAGATGGAAAAGAATAAGTGTGGGGGAGGAAAAAAAAAAGGAAAAACAGAGAGAAAATAGAGCATGGAAAGGGAAGAATTCAGTGAGATTGATATTGCCAAATAACATCCAGTTCCCTTCACTTGACCCCACATAAGTCCTATTGATCTTAGTTCATCTATTTTTTGAATTTGAGTGAAGATGGATAGTTGGATTCACTGAGGTGAGCTGTCTAGAAATTAATTGTCTTTGCCAAGTAATGGCGCCATCAAGTGACAAAGTGATTGGAGGTTAGGAGTGGCTCACACTCTATGTTCTTGAATAATTTGGAAATGCTTGACTATTTTTAATAAAATATTTCTAAAATTAAGAAGGCTAGCTAACCTAATCTTACTCAGTGTATCTTAGTTGTTCGTGCATTGAATGCCAATTGTCTTGTTGAATTTTTGTTTGCTAGGGACAAGAAAACCTTAAGTGCGGAGATGTGATTATACTTGATTTTATAGTGAGTTTTGGCTTCCTAATTGAGTGATTTTGCTTAATCGTGGTCTTAAGTATTAAACATCCATGGAAAAGTGCTTTTATTTGAAAATAATATGTTAGGGATGTCAATTGACGAATTTTGAGTGAAAAATAAAATTTCTTGGAAAAAAATAAACACAAAACTCATTTTTCTTGTAGGATAGTGGTTGTGGAAGACAAATTCATGCATGTGGATGAGATGATCACACTAGGAGATAGGAAGAAATCTTAAGTTTTAGCAAAGGTAACTTTGTGGCTGCAAAGGCAAAATTGATGACCATGAGGGAAAGAATCGCAACCATGAGATTGAGGGTAGATCTGGAGTTTCTATAGCTGAGGACCGTGAACACGAGGTTAGGTCTCATGATAGTAGGTGTTGTAGTCACGATCACAGCAAAGAAATGAAGGGCATTTTGAAATTTCTATAGTTGAGAGTTGCGATAGTGAAGTACAAGGTCATGACTGAAATTTGAGATGTCACAACTGTGGATCACAATTTCAATTTTAATGTAATTATAATGCCTAAGTTTGTAGTGGCAAAATCTAAGCTTGTGCCCGTAGAAGTTGACATTGTGGCAACGAGACCCATAGTGACAATAGCCTAAACTATTTTTGGTAGCATATTTTTACACGATTTTAGAACTCCTTTCTCGTGCCTTAGTAGTCACATATATAAATTAAGTCTTAAGGAGTTTTTAGAGAGTCTTTGGAGATCTTAGAGGCAAAGAAATGCATTGAAAAGGAGAATGCAAAGGAATTACTCAATTTTGGAGACTTTATCCTACAGGCATCAATTTAAGATTATAGACTAAACTTTTCCTTATTTTTTCTTTAGTTTTAGACTTTTGGATGATGAAATTTAGTTTTTTTTTGCTGAAATATATTATGAATTGCTAAATTTTGTTTTGGGACCTTGTGCTAGTGATTGATTATTAATGAATGACTAAATTTTTTGTTAGCTTTCATTGTTCTTGTTATTTGCAATTGTGATTTTAATGCTTTTAAAAGCTTAGCTATCCTTTAATTGAATTGTGATTGCATGCGAAATAATGGAAGTGAAACTCATAGGTTAGACCAACAATTTCAAACATTAATTTTGTGGGATTAACAAAAGCAAAACCGTAAAATTGGTGTATAATAAATTATTAATCACAAAACATAATATTAATTTAATTGCATTGTTGGAACACATTTGATTTGAATTGAAGCTTTAAGAGAGTTTGAGAGAATATCTTGGAGACAATAGGATTAGCAATCCATTTCAAGACAATTAAAATTGATTGTTAACATAATTCATCATTCATTGAAAATCAATATTACACAATGGACTAGACCTCTTCATAACTGAAAATTTTATGTATGCAAATGAATAAATTGATAGTATAAATTTTTGTGTGGAATAATTATTCTTGAGATTGGTTTGCTAGCATAGTGTTGAAAATGTGATTCTCTCTTTATTGAGCACAACATTCTTCACTTTCATTTGATAGACTATTTGAGAAGTCCTGTGGGAAGGATAGGATAACTAAATTTGGGGCATAAGTCTAAATTTAGGTCTTGGCCAATGGTTTAGCGAATGAGGGAGATTAACTGAAAACAAAAAAATGAATGAGAGTGAGGACTAGAAAAGAAAAGGATTGATTGAAGAAAAATTCAAGAAAAAAAGGAAAATCGAAGAAGAGGAAAAAAATTGTGAGCGTGGAAAAAATTTATACCCTACTAATTAGAGCAACTTATTAACTAAGATTATGCAGAGGTCATTACTCATTCTTGTCTAAAACGGTTGTCTGATCATGAGGATGCGAAACATCTTAAGTTAAGTTGTGAGTTAAGTCACTGGAGGTGTGTGGTCAAACTTGTTTACCATTGTATAAAAATGCTCTAAAATATTTAAGAAAGATCTTGAAGCTCACAAAATAATGTTAAAAATAAGTGTGGGGGACAAAGAAGAAAAATAATTTAGCCTACACTAGTCCCTAGTCCCCTTCATTAGTAGTGATGTTAATTAAACTTTTTCAAAAAAGAATAAGTTGATACTTAGAGCAAGCCATCCTCAATGTAGTTGTCTTTGAATTACTAGAGATTCATCAAGTGGTTGAAACAATTGAGAGTTCAAGAATGACGGACACATGCATTGGAATTCATGTTAGACACATCTAGGTCAAGAGTGCTATGATCTTGAATGATTTTGAACTACATACATGTGTGTATTTAATTTTTAAAATTAAAAAAAGTGGCCAAGTTCATGGTTTACATGATTTTATGTGTCAGTAATTTAATTGGGAAGGAAAGAGTTTGCTAGAGGACAGGTAAACAAGTATGGGGGTGTAATAACATGTGATGTTATAGCATATTTATACCCCTTTGGTGTTTAATTTTTCCATGCATATGAGCTAAAATAGTTATAATATATTTGCATGCATGAATTATATTAACTATGGTGATTTGGAGGCATATGAATGTAGTTTTGAGGTTTATTAATTAATTATGAACATTTTCTACACTTAAATGCAATAGTTTGCATTCCAAGCTTGCAACTACGACGAAAAGATCTATTAGCATGAAGCGAGATACTACAACCACGAGAGCCAACCACAGAGCATTCTAGAATTGGCTGCAGAAGTTGCTCATGGTTGCGAAGATTTATGGCACGGGCACAAAAATAGAGTTGTGACAGTAGATTGGGGGTGTGGTGATTATTGTATGGTGAGGCAAAATATGACATGGTCAACACCACGACTGTAGGTAGGACTAGTGTGAGTGTGAGGAGTGGAGCCTTGAGAAGTGGCACCACAAGGGTAAGTTTTGAGACATAGAGTTTATGAAAACAAACGCTTGGATTTGCGGGTGTGGAAGAAGAAGTTAAAGATACAAAAGCAAGTGTCGTAGTTGTGAGACAGAGTGAAAAATCTATGAGACACAATTTTTAGGGCCTTTCTTATTTTTTTTTCAGTCACATACACAAACCCTAGCCCCATGTACCTATATGAACACCTTCCACACATCTTGGAGAGTATCTTAGGCTATTGGTTACACTTCAACACTTTAAAATCCTTAGAAACAAGATTGAAGGCTTGTGAAGAAAAGGAATCCACACCATTCCTGAAGATTGTTTAAGCATCCACACAACTTACAAATGTTTGACTATATTTCCTAAACTTTCTCTTGTATTTTTACATTGTTGGGCCATTGAATAAATGGGTACCAAAAGTGGAAGAGATTTGAAACAAAATTATGTAGGAGGCATATTAGTCTAAGTATTCGATCCACCTAGGAAGTACAAAGATGTATAAGGATTTAGAAAGGAACTTTTCATGGACCAAGATGAAAAAAGATGTGGCCAAATTCATGGCAAGATGATTGAAGCGCTAGAAAATTAAGGTCAAACATACAAAGACTGGGAGGTTATCTTCAACCATTGGGGTACTAGAACAAGGTGACAAGACTTACATTGGCCCAAGTAACTATGAAAAAGTTGGCAGTGATTTGAAAATGAGGCTTAAGATGGGAAGAAAAGTTAGATAGATATGAAACGGCTGAAGTGTATTGCTTGGTGTAGGGTTGGAATCAAGTCGAGTTGAGCTGGGTTTTGAAGAGCTCGAGCAAATATTCCATAACTCGAGCTCGAGCTCGTTAAGCTCGATATGAGTACGGAATTCGAGCTATCGAGCTCGAGCTTGAGCCTAATCCTATCGAGCCTGATCTTGAGCCTAACGAGTCAAGCTCGAGTCTGATCCTGTCGAGCCCATCCTATCGAACTCGAGCCTGTTGAAATCTATGTGTGTGTATGTGTGAATTTTGTTTAATTTAGGAGTGGGTGTATGAAAGTTATATTAGTTGATGGGGTAATCAACATCAATTTTACAATTAAATTCATTTTATTTGAATTAAGATAATTACTAGTAATTACTTATTTTATATCGCAACCAATACTTTCCCTTTTTTTAGGTAAAAAAATGGATCTTAGCGACTCAGCATGTAACATTATTTTTGTAGGTACTCTGGTGAATATGATCGTTCCTTAGTCACTTCCGAGTGGTGATATTATATCAGAATTAGGGTGCTACAGAAGCTCGTCAAGGACTAAATGGGAGGAAATTTGGAGGAAATGAAGTTGTGGCAGTCTTTTATCCAAAAAATAAGTTCTCTCAAGGCGAATACAATAGATAATTGATGTAGCTTGCAGTGAGTATTGAGTAGCTAGTATTTGAAAAATTGTATATTCCCATGTTCAATGGACATATTATTGGAATCAGATATTGTGGGCTTCAACATCTATTAGCGTTGTGAACTTATGAATATGTTAAAATGGACTTGTTGATGTTGATGTGTTGATGAATTTAGCACTATTCAAGTGTCATTATTTCCTCTGAACTTTCTAATTGGGTAATTTATAATTTTATTATATTTATCCATATAATTTTCCTTTTTATAAATGAAATCCTTTGAAATTGTTGTCAATCACTCCTTACACTTGTGTTAAAATCTGATGTTGGCAATTTATCTGCATTGTTGGTTTAGTAGTATTGCATAGTGGAAGATTGCTTGCAAATTAGAAAAATACAATCAAATGGAATAAAAAAAAAAATTACTAACTTTAACTGATATATAAAGCTAAACCATCCAATTCAAATTAGTTTAGAATTAATATATCTAAAATACAATTTTCTATTCATGGCTTGACAAATGCATGTTTAATTGGAAAGGCCACTTCCCTATCACAAACATCCATCCCAAATTCAGATTCCATATTCTTAAACAAAAGAAAAAATATATCAAACTTGACGGTAATATTACAATTACAAATAGGTTTCAACAAAATTCTTCTCAAACCAAACCTAGAGACTTAACACTTTCTACGATTATAACCAATCAACAATGTCTATGAAATAAATTCCAATAGATAGCAAAACTCTACTATATTGTAGCTGCAATCCTGCAACAATCTATCACCATTGCAATCTTCCACTTGAATTATTGCAACAATTAAACAAGACAACACTATAACAATTAACGAAAGCAACAATATACTGTAGTTACAAGCCTGTAACAAACCATTCCCATCACAATCCTCTATATGAATTACTGCAACAATTAAGTAAAAAAATACTACAACAATTAACTAAAGCAACATTACAATATGGACAATATGGGCTCATTTTCAACAACCAAGATTATACCATAACAAAATATTGGAAGAAAAAATATGTGCTCATTTTCATCAACTCAAAATATCATCTTAATTTAATAAGCTCATTTCAATAAAAATATAGTCTCACTATCTAACCAAACTAAACTAAATAATAAACCTTGTCGTCTAACACATGTAGCAATCCCAGCATCTAAAAAAAATGCAAATGTTTATATTATTAATTCAATAACACAATAAAACAAAAATGAAAAAAATAGTTTATCCATTGAAATACTCACATATTTAGTTCTTCATGAAGTTGAGTTTGGTGTTGGAAGCTTGAACTCTATGGGAGTTTTCTTAACCTACATAAATAAACAAACAACTTTATAAATAATAATTAAATTAAAGTAGTAAATATAGTACCACTTTCTAAATAATACTTATACTGAGATGTAAGAAATTTAAAACTTACTTTCATTTTCTTTTTCACTCCACGAAAATGCCTACACCAATCACCCACACACAATAGCATCGAACAGTTTCAGGCCCTAATGAAGCTCGGTAAGAATCAATCACTCTAGTTCCAACACTAAAGGTGGCCTCAGATGCTACTGTAGTAATAGGAATGGCTAATATATCAGCAGCCATTCGAGACAACACGGGGAAAGATGCCTCATTCATCTTCCACCACTCTAAGCAATCGAAATTTTTTGGATTAGATGTAGGTCTAAGTCGAGGTTGATCAAGATAATCTGTCAATTCAAATCTTTGGGGTTGACCGGAGGCAGCAGAAAGCTCTTGCTCATCAAGTGAATCCCAATATATGATGGTTCCCCAATTAGAACATTGTGGCTAGACGATGAAACTGAGCTTGCTCCTTCAGAAGTAGGATTCATGTTCACATATTCTTAAAATAAATCAAAAATTTCTTTTTTTACTTTGATTAGGTGCTCCTATGCCTCAAGGGAAGAGTATATCTTCGTTAATGAAACTCCTTTCATCTTTTGTCTTGGATCCAAGATGGCAGCAACACCCATTAACAAATTACATTCCTTCCAATATTTATCAAATTTCACTATCATTTTGGCCACCATTCTTTGAATGAACTCATCTTCATCATTTCTTCGAGTCTCCAAAGTCATTCTCACCTTAAAAACCTCTGGCAGGAATAAATTACTTATTGGGTATTCGCTCCCTGAAATGATATGCGTAGCTGTATAGAAATTTTCTAAAATAATACATACTTTTTCCACTTTTTTCCAATCATCACGGGATGGACATAAGTTATAACTAGGCACCATATCTACATACTGTTCAAAAACCTCTCGAAACTTCAAAGCACAACTTAGCATCTCAAAAGTAGAATTCCACCTTATTGTGCAATCATGTATTAACTTTTTCCCAGAGACTTGAAGTCGTTGAACAATATTAGCAAAGTCTAAGGCTCTCTTATCTGTGCGAGCTATAAAGTCCACACTATCTCTTATGTTGTCACAAATGTCACCAATCTCACTCAAACCATCTTGAACCATAAGGTTCAAGATATGTGCACAGCAACGAACGTGAAATAGATCGCCACCACCTAAAAGATTCCTTGTTTTTGCAAGATCTTCTCGTAAAATTCTCACGGCCACATCATTATTTGAGGCATTATCAATAGAAATTGAATGAATTTTTTGTTCAATGCCCCATTCATTCGCACACTTAAATAACTCGGTGCTATCTCAACTCCACGATGAGGTGGTAGAACTTGAACAAAGTTAAGAACCCTTTTTTAAGTCTCCACTCCGGATTAATCCAATGTCTAGTTACAACCATGTACTCAATCTTCTGGTTCTTCGATTTCCACATATCAGTTGAAATGCTAATTTTATTGACAGTATTCAATAACTTCTTCAATTTCTTCTTGTGGACATCATATACACGAATACGGTCATTTTTTGCCATGTGTCGGGATATCGGTCTCCATTCTGGCATTCCACTTTTTTGCATGTCATTGAAACCTTCCTCCTCCACAATACTAAAGGATGCTCGTGCATCAAGATCTAATGAGCAGCTGCTTCTCTCATTTTCTCCTTATCAAACTTACCATCATGCAATGCTGATACTTGTGTAGAAGTCGAACCAACTAGCTAAAAATTAATTTTTGTTTATTGTGCCTCTTTGTAAGCCTTAACATGCTTGAAGTTTGTCTTGTCAGGCCTCGAGCTATTTTACTGTCACAATGCAAACATATACCATAAAACTTCCCATCCTCTTTGATTTCCTTGAAATCCTCCCATACCTCGGATTTCTTTTTTCTTTTTGGAAGATGAAATTCATGTTCTTCATGTGCAACTCTTTGTTCTGCATCATCTCCACCATCATCTTCATCACATCTTTCTATATTTTCAATAGATATGGATGCACATGAATCATCACAGTACTCAAATGGATTATAATCCATTTCTATAATAAACAAAAGAAAGAAAAAATTATAACAATCACCAATTAATAATCAACAATATCACAGCCTCTTGCATTCCTAATTACATGAATACCATATAGACAATTACCACAAGTTTCTAATTCACTGTCGAATGATTAATACCATACGGAGTTACGGACAATTAGCACAATATCATACAGATTATAGACAAAGCACGAATACCATACAGGGCTAGACAATTATTTTGAATGATTAATAACAATTTCTATAAATATTGAAGCAAAAGACTAAGACTTGAAAAAAAATACTCACCACCTTGAACTCCTCTAGGCACGCTACTCGCCGTCGCTAATGGTGGTCTAATGCTAATCTGGTGGTCCTCTTCCATTTCCGTAATCTCGTTCTTGCTGAATCTTTATGGAAAGATGGGGTATTATGCTGTTTTGGGAGGATGGTATACCAACTCGAAGGACGACGGGCGGATCGGGGGTTGATTGTTGAAATTGGGGACTCGGAAAAGAGCTTATCCGAGTTGGGAGGATTAACCGAGTTTGAGCACGCAGTCGGAGATAGAAACTTTGGGAGGGAGAATTAGGAGAGTCGACGGCTTGACGCCTTCACAGGACATGTGGTCGGAGTCGGAGATTGGGATTTGGGACTCTGGGTCTGGAGAGTTGACGACTCGACACCTCAACGGGAGGGAGAATCGGGAGACGAGAGGGAGAATCGGGAGAGTTGACGGCTCGATGCCTCAACGGGAGGGAGAATCGGGAGAGTTGATGGCTCGATGCCTCGGTGGGACACACAGTTGACAATTGGAATTTCGAAGGGACAATTTGTTGAGTCAGGCGATGGCTCGAGCTCAACGGGAGTCACAGAACACGTAATCAGAGATTCGAAATTTAGAGGGAGAATTAGGAGAGTTAATTGATGCCTCGAGCTCAACGGGACTTGGGATAGGGACTGCGCCGGAGATTTAACGTCGGAATTTCAGATGGGGTATGGCCGAATGGATTGGGGAATGAGATGGAGAATTGGGGATTTGGCGTTCGAGGCTTCAAGCTGTGTTTCTTTTGGTTAGGGCCGATAAGACCGTGTTTGGTAGAGAACCGAGTGGTTTGAGTTGTGCGAAGGCTGTGTTTGGCAATTGACATTTGACAAAAATCAGAAAAAAAAAAAACTAAGAATCGAGCTCGAGTATCCATACACAATGATCGGACTCGACTTGGACATTATGTCGAGTCGAGCTTTGACCGAGTTGCTCGACCGAGTTGAGTCGAGCAACTCGGTTTCACAACACCCCTAGCTTGGTGTCCCCAACACATGAAGAATGAGGCTTAAGATGGGAAGAAAAGCTAGGTAGACATGAAACGGCTGAGGTATATTGCTTGGTGTCCCCAACACATGAAGTGGTAGATGAGTCCACACTCTATGGGACCTTTTGAGGTATTGGAAAAGATAGGTGAGGTATCTTATCACCAAGCACTTCCACCAAAAATATCTAGAATTTATAATATTTTCCATGCACCCCAAATTATAACGTATGTTCCAAATCGAAGTGCTATGTTCAAAATTGAATCATTGGCCATAAGGGAAAACTTAAATTATGTGGAGTTTCACATGAAGATAGTGGATTGAAAGGAGCAAGTATTAAGGACTAAAACATGAATGTGAAGCTGCATGGGAATTAGAAAAGGAAATGAGAAATTAATATCCTCAAAATGAACATTTGGTTTCAAGGTTGAAACTTTTCATACGGGAGAGGATGTAATAGCCAAGTGTTTATATATATATATATATAAACACCATTAACAACAACATTGAAGATGGAATTTATGTGCACTAATGGTAATCACAGTTGCGAGATAGATAGCGAACACTTAAATTAGAATTTCAGACATTCTTGTGGACATAAGCACAGCAGCATGGTTGCATTGAGCTAGGTGTGGTCACTAGTGCAACCATAGGACTTTCAATACATTCTATGGTTGCTATTTCTCTTGTGAAACTAGATCTTGCAAATGAGAGACATAGCAATGTTGTCCCAATGAGCCTAGGTGCGATTGCTAGTGTACTCTTAGAACTTTTCAATACATTCATTAGTTGTTGTTGCTCTCGCAATACCAAATCTCATGAACGTAAAAGACACACTTGTGGCCATGGATTTTAGTCACAAATGCCTCCCACAACTGTGGTATGTATTTTAGTAGTTGTAAAATTTAACCATGGAAGTGGCTGGTAGGCTAGCTTTATACAATTACAAATGGCATAGTGAATTCAAATCTCCATTAATGATAAATTTAGGTAATAAGTTTGTAAATTAATATAATGTACCACCCTTATATTTGACATTAAAATCAATATATATATATATATATATGTAGAATCCTAAATAGGGCCATCTAGTGAAAAATAATGTCAACGATTGGAAACCTCAATTACATTTTATGAATGAATAAGAAATGAATTTTTGAAAGTTGGAATTAAACTAAGTGTTATTTAGAAGAATAGGAAATCAAGGAAGTTTAACTGATGAATCACCAAGACAAAGTGAAATAATATCTATAAGTAGGTTACTTGGAGTTTTCTATACTATTGTTTTTAGAAAAAGTACGATTTTCTGTTACAACAATTTGAAGAATATTTTCTTATTTTTATTTAAAGTCACTACTTTTAGTTAAAGTGTAAAGCATTCTTATTGTGAAATTTGGATGTGAAAAAGTATCATGAAATATTTTCTTCTGAATTTTGTGCTAAACAATTTGATTCTAAAAAGTTTATGTGATTATTCTCATCGGAATGTTCATTAATATAAAGGAACTAATTCTAATCCTCCCAAATGGAATATAGGTTTTCGGCACTTCAGTTGGGATCAAGCTAACTCTCTTAATCGAGACTAAAGATTGAGATAGCCATTTCAGTTGGCAACAACCGCACATTACCCTCTCCATTGAAATTAAAAATTGAGCCATGTGACACTCTTAATTAAGGTTAAAGATTGAGATGAAGTGACCCTTTTAATTTAGGTTAAAGATTGAGTACACAAACAATAGCAATTGAAAGGGACTTACATTGAAATGCATAGTTTATGTAACATGATTTGTTAAATGATTTTTGGACTATTTTACTTTGTTCACATTCCCTAAAAATAGATAAACCCTTGATGAGCGATTAAATTGCTCACAAGTGTAAAACCTTTTTGCAAAAGATAATGCTAGATTTGATTTCACTTAGGGTTGTAAGACACCAGAATAAAGAAATAAGGTCTTTGAATTGGAGCATTTTGTCAGTTAGGAATATAATGATGAAATCTAGGGAAACTTCTGTTGAAATGATTTGATTAACAACTTCCATTGCTATAGAGTTTTTTTCTCTTTTGCTTAAGGATGATTATCTTGAAATTGGAGATTTTTAATTTTAATGTAATGCTTATTATGGTTTAGACACTTTGATTGAACTAGTCTTTGGTCTCATTTGGGGTAACTATCTTGACGGTATTGCTATGTTGTGATTTCAAAATAGGGGTGTAACAAAAATGCAGATTTAGATGTAGAAAGAAGCGAGAGGATGGCAGGATTAGAAAGGAGCTAAAGAAAACAAGAACGAAGAAATGAGAAAGGAAGACCGAACAAAACAATAAGCTTTTATATATTCTTCTTGTTAATTTTTCAAGAATGTACATTATGAGGAATATGGCTTTATAATTTGTAATCATGTTGTGTAAACCTTGCAATCTTAGGTATTGACTATGAATGTGAATTATTCTATTTGATTATTTAATTGCCTTTACGAATTGATTTTGAATTTGATTCTAGCAAATTCATTAAGGAATTTGGCCAATTTCTCATTTGCTTGATGAATTGAAATATATCGAAAGTGACTCAATAATCAATATCAAATCTGTCGTAAATGTTTGAGATTGCAAGAGTGACTTATCTGTTTACGCCGAGTGATTCATTATTCATTGATTAATTGAATGTCAATTCACTTGAATTTACATTGGTTACAAGTACATGTATAATTCATTTGAATGGAGCCTTATGACAGTTGGAAGATGATTATAAAAAATTTTAAAATTAATGAACTGAATCAATTGTAATTAAATTGAAAATTATGTGATCAATGGAATAAGTATCATTAACGTCAAATCAGAAATGTTTCTTGAAATATAGTTTGACACTCAATTTTGTGCTTTCCAGCCTAGTCATTTGATAGATTTTTGATTTGTTTAATTCATCCTTTTCCTAATTTATTGTTGATTTAAATAACATATATTGAAAATATATTAATAGACACTTTGAAACTTTTCCTGAGGACAGACAATCCCTTTTTCCATTGTTTTACATGAGCAATGTTGTGTACTTGCAATGGCATTAAAGTACACAAAAAATGTCACTTGTCGGAGATGGAAGCGTTGCAGCTTCTCCCACAGGGACTTAAGGTTTCTTTCCTCTCTTGGGTCATACTTTAATTTCCAAGAGCTCACCAAATGGCTACAGCATTGTCATTCATAATTTTACGTGCTTCTGTATGAGCAAATATCATTCTTTTTTACCGTGTTTTGTAAGACTATATACTTAGTTCTAAATGAAAACATATCAAGTAATTATGAATTTCTGTGGTTTTCTTAGTAATGCCTATTCTAATACTAAGCAGTTCGACACATGAAGTACTTTGCAACTTTCCAAGTTCCAACCACTGCTGTTAGATAAACTGAAATATTGAATTTAAGATTAGGCTGATAATATGCACCCCTGCTTTCATATCGTAACTTATTTACAGAATTTGAATAGTGCCATCACAATCCTTTAATGCTTGGCCACCTCTGCAAGCACGTTATTCACCGATGCAACATTTTTATCATTGGAATTTGATGGACCAACATATGCATGCACTGCCTGAGCTTGTTTTTAATTCTGGTTTTCTGATGATTTTAAGTTGTCAATGTGCAGAAACAGAAGCTACAGTGAAGATCATGCAGATGGACAAACAAAGCGATCGCCAGAGGAGAAGGTAAACGCTCAAGGTCAAGGTTCCCTACAAAGGAAAGGACGGACGGACTAAATTGAAGAAAGTTAAACATTGATAGTTTAAAGGCCTTGAGATCTTTCAAATTTGCACTTGTTGAATATGTAAAGGGTCTTCTTAAGCCATTTTGGAAAGAGAAAACAGATCAGCAGAGACGTGCACAAAATAATAGTTAAGAAATCAGTCGTCAAAAGTTTAGTTTCCCAATGTTCTGTGTTTTCTATTTTATACAATTAATATTGATTTGTTTTCTTCATAATAAGGTTAGAATTTATATTAAGTTGTATCATTATTTCATTAACGATTGTAATTTACCCAACCTCATATTATAAATAAATTGAAATTGTTCATCAATAACTGTAACTCAGTGTAGTACTTCATGGAATAATTAGCAAACTGTATATTCATTCTAATTAAAAGTAACTTACATTTTTCTCTTTGCAGGTGTATGTCGAGAAGTAGCAGAAGAGCTAGCATTTTAAAGAAGTCCTTTATAATATATATATATGTATATATTGTTTTCTATACATATTACGTAATGTTGTCTCTCACAGTGTTAGTTAATATGTTGCACATTGAAAGTCTCAAATCCAAAAACTTCCGTTGAGTTCTTCAAGCTTCGAACCAAGAAATATTCTTTGAACATCTCAAGTAAAACATTTTCTTGATTATTATTCTGTCTACACGTAAATAATTTTCATTCTGTTGAACTGCTTGATGGCAATTCTGTATCCTGAAATTCTCCTGTCGTTCAGCCTTCTTAGTTGTGTAATGCTGTCTTATGATAATATAATTTTTTTTAAGTTCTTTTGCACCGTCCAAATGTGCTTTCATTTCAGTTAGATTCCATAGTCTGCAAGTACAAAATAGGATTGACTAGGGTTTTGTAGGATCATTAATAACTAGATCTTTACAAATTATGGGTTGCCTTTTCTTTCAAATGTGATATATGTCATATCTATTAGTTTTGTTTGATTTTGTGATCTAATAAGTTTAAAACCTACTTGTACAAAGTTTTTGTTAGCTTTTGAGTTGTATTGTTGGTACATTATTCATAACAATAAGGTTGATTAAACTTCCCTAACTTGTTGAAGTATTCATATTAGCCACGTTTATTTGAAACACTTGACAATCCAGTATAAAGAATTTGAGTGGGTTTAGAATACTTGAAGAAACCTAATGGAAACAGCCTTAAAGCTAGAAGTTTGTGTAGATAAAGACAGTCTTAAGGATATTGAGCCTAATGGAAACAGCCTTAAGGATATTGAGCCTAGAATAGGTTAACACAATTGAGTTTGTGTTGAAATTATGCTGACAACAAGTCAAAAACTTGGGCTACAGTAATGAATTTGTTGAGAGATTTTGTGATTGAATCTTTACCAATTGTGCTTAGTGGAAGTATGTTAACTAAGCAAAGCCCGAAAGAGGTAGGAGATGTTGCTCTAAACTACATCACCAACTTTGTGCCTCACTCTACTTTACTATTCTCTATATGGTTGTGTGTATGTTCCCAATCTCATTATTACATTTGTGTGTATGTTTTAAACTTCAATCTAACTAACATATGGTATTAGAGCTTGGTTCACTAGATTTACTTAGTTTATCGAAGCAAGTAGGATCCAAGTTGAATAATTAGTGCCAAAGAGTGAGTATTTGTAACACAACCCTTACTTCTTGATAAGAGTAATTACCTCTATTGGAAGGTACAAATGAGAGCATTCATAAGAAAATCACAAAATGAGAAAGCCTGGTATACCATTGAGCATGGTTGACATCTCCTTACTATTATAACTTAAGATGGAATTCAATTCCCTAAAGAAGTTAAATCCTAGAGTACTACAGAAGAGAAGGCAGCATTAGTAAATTCCAAGGCGATTAATGCAATATTTACTAGTATAGATGAAGAGCAATTCATGCTTATATCAACTTATAAGATGGCCAAGGACGCTTCAGAAATTCTCTAAAATATCCTCAAAGGAACTTGTGCTGTCAGATATTCGAGAGAATGTTTTAAAATAACTTAGTACTTTGACAATGGATGTTCCAACCATATAGTGGGTGACATATTGCCACCTAATGCTCAAATTGAAGGACAATGATGTTAACGAACAAGGGAAAAATAGAGAAGAATGAGGGGAATAGTAATAGGGACAAGATGCTGCTCTTAAAGGAAGCATCAATCAATGATGAAGGAGTTTGCATAGCGCTTGGAGGAATCAAATTGATGGTCATGCAACCACTAAATACCCAAGCCAAAGAAGAGGAGTTTGAAGAGTAAAGGGATAACATCTTTCACACAAGATGTTAACTAAAAGGTAAGACTTGCAGCTTTATTACAAATGGTAGTAGTTGCACAAATGTAGTAAATACTATGTTACTGGAAAGACTTAGGGATCATGCAAGGCCATACAAGCTATAATAGTTGAATAATAGTGGTGAGGTAAAGGTAACAAAGCCAGTAGAACTTGTTTCTGAGATAGGTAAATATAAGAATGAAGTGTTGTGTGATGTAGTTCCTATGCATGCTAGTCACATTTTGCTAGGAAGGCCATAACATGACAAGAGAGTTATGTTTAATGACAAGACCAACAAAAACACATTTTATCACCACAACGTGATCAATTTGTGTTGCTTCCATTAAAGGATGTCCACAAAGATCAAATATACTTGCTACAACAAAATAGGCTTGGGTTAGAGAACAAGAAGAAGAAAAAGAAGAGTGAGAGAAAAGAAGAGAGTAGGTGAGAGATTAGAAAAAGTGAGAGGAAAGAAAAAAAGGGTAAAGGATTATATGCTAGCTAGGATGAGAGATTCAAGAGTAGCCATAGGAGGTGAATAAAGAGTTGTACTAATTATATATAAAGAAATTCACTTCTGATCTCAAGAGGTTGCTTCTTTTCTCCTTAAAGTTGTTTTGTTTGTTTTGGAGGATTTGAAAGAAGTATTACTAGAGGAATTATCAAGTGGTTTACCACCTATTTTTGGAATAAAGCATCAAATTGATTTCATGCCATGTGTAGCCAAACCAAATAAACTGGCCTACTTAACAAATCTAGAAGAAACTAAGGAAATTCAAAGGTAAGTTGATAAGTTAATAAACAAACGATGGGCTCAAGAAAGTATAAGTCCATAAGACTTATGAATCATATTTTATATGCATTAATAGGGAAATTTTAGTGGTGTATTTTGGTTATATCTTAGTATGTAGTAAGTCCATAGAAGAGCATACCATACATCCTAAACATGTATTAGAGGCATTACACAGGGAGAAATTGTATACTAATCCAAAGAAGTGCATATTTTATGTGGATCTTTTCATATTTCTTGGACTTGTTGTAAGTGCACAGGGATTCATGTTCAAGAGAATAAGGTGGAAGCAATAAGGGAATGGCTGACCCCCACTTTTTTTAGGTAAGAAGTTTCATAGACCTATGAGTTTTTATAGAAGATTTAGGTGCAATTTTAGCACAATTGTAGCACCCCTTGCCATAGTCATCCAAAGCAATGAGTAGTTCTATTAGGCGGAAGCACAACAATCAACATTCATGGCATTAAAGGATAAGCCTACTAATACTCCTGTTTTAGCTTTATCAGATTTCTCTAAAACATTTGAACTTAAATGTGATGCTTCTAGTGTAGAAATTGAGTTATACAAGAGAAGAGGCCAATTGTGTACTTCAGTGATAAGTTGAATGGAGCCAAGTTGAACTATCTTACCTACACAGGGAGTTAAATTCACTAGTGAGTGCCTTGGAGACATAACAACATTATTTGGGGCTAAAGGAATATGTTATCCATACAGACCTTAAGTCACTCAAGCACGTCAAAAACCAAGGTAAGTTCAGAAGTAATATTACCTAAAATTATAATTAATTATGGTGTTATATTTAACAAGTTTGATGATATATATTGTACATAATAAAGTTAAAATTGTGTAAAATGAACGTTGTGTCAAAAAAACTTTATGATAGAAGAAAATTCTTAAATCTTGCATGAATTACATTAAATGTCATCATGCATATATCTTAGCATGAATTACATTAAATATTATGATGCTTGTAAAAGTTATCATGGTTGCAGGGATTAAGCAACAACTTTGGAAAGATTCCGTGTTGTGGTGGAACACTCAATTGACTTGAAATTTTGCAAAATAAAGGAAAAATGAATTAGCTCTCCAATAGTCAAAAATCAGGTCAATCAAACATTGGACAAGGAAGTTACATGTAAAAATATGAACACCGCCAAAACAATTGGAAACCTTGAATGTGTATGATTAGGGCTGCGATCACGGCTCCACTTCCCGCCATTGCAAGGTGGACGTCTACAGCCATGATTAAGATCACACCATGCACTAGATTTCTTATGGTTGGAGGCATGCCACAGTTGAGGGAGCTACGATCATGAGCAGGATGTCCACGGCTGTGGGTGAAGATCGCAGTGTGTATTGCAATTGCGTGGTTGGAGCCGCAACTGCAGTTAAGGAGGCCATGATCGCAGGAAGAAGAGTTGCAATCACGGGTGACAGCGTGAGCAGAAATATTATTTCTGGAAACTAGATTTTCTTGCCAATTTCATGTACCCATTAGTTTAACCTAGTTCTCCTCTATATAAAAAAACTTTTGGATGAAAATTGGAGATGGCTACTAAGGAAAAAGCTGGAAAATTGGACTTCAAGGAGGCTACATCATTCAAGGACAATTGGGAAGAATTCTTGCAGTGTTGAAGACATAATCAAGTGCAATTGTTCAAGACTTTGGATTAAGATTTTCTTATCTTTCTCTTATTTTTTTGAATAATAGGATTATGAATTTCAGTATTATATTTACTTTTTTTTTTATGGATTGCTAGATTTCTATTCTAGGAACCTGAATCAGTTGAGGATTTTTAATGAATATGTATATGTGATTTGTTTTTGTTGTTCTTGTTATTTGTAATTGTGAGTTCATGTTTTCAAGTGCTTAGCGGCTCTTTCATTTAATTGTGTTCACGTGGGGAATAATAGGAGTGAAACTCATAAGTTAGACATCATTGCAAACATAAATTTCATGAAAATAATAGAAGTGTAATTGAGGAATTTACATGGGACAAGAGTTAATATTCATATTCTTAACTTAAGTGGGACATGGGAACATGCTTGTCAGGTTGGAGCTTCGGGATAATTTGGTAGAATATCTCAAAGATTAAAAGATTAGCACACCATAATAAGCTAATTGAATTTGATTCCAAACACATCTGTGCAGCCTAATGGATGGAACCTCATGAGATTGTAGCTAACATGGGAATTAATAGTTTATAAATATTACACATGTGCTACATATTGTTTCTAATATTAGTTTTTCATTTTCCAACATTATAGTTGTTTAGCTCTTCGACTACTACTATTATCTTCAAGTTGCATTTATTTTTAGATCAAAAAATCTATTAAGAACCTAAACTGGAGCAAAGGATGTTGCCCATATATGCTATTATATCAGGATTTTCAATTTTTCTTCATGCATTTACTGTGTATTCAACTAAATGTAACTTTTGAAATGATATTCACTTACAATTTCTAAGTGGTGGATATGCTATCTACTAAAAGTTGCGTTCATGGTCATATAAATTATTGAGTTCATCAATTGCATCAACATTGTCGAATATATTGACATTAATATGGGACATACTGAGGGGTTGAGAATATATGAGGAACAAAGAATATCAAATTGAGTATTCAAATACCAAAGCTTTCGAAACTAGTAGGCCACCCCATCTTGTAATTAGGGGTTTAACTCTCTTAATTTATTGTATCCTCTATATGTAATAATTGAATTTTATATATTATAGTTCTCCATGTGACTTTTGATTATCAATAAAATATTAATCAAGCATTAGTATATTACATTTCTTAGCATGGTATCAAAGCCACCTTCTTGAGACGTGTTGTAGTCTTTAAAAAACTAAAGTCAATCTCTTAATACTAAAGGCACCAAACCCTAACTTCCTTTCATCTACTTTTCTCCCCTTCCTCTTTCCTTCCACCCAATCTTAGTCCTAGTCTCCATCCTTCCTCTTCTGGCATTGCCATCACCACTTTAATCTATGTTTGATGCCGTCGCTTCCCTCGAAACCCCAATTGTATACTATTTCAACTTTTATTTCACTAGTATTCAAGGACGCTTGTAGCTTTTTCTTTTCATGAGGTCACCTTACCTACACTCATATTGTGCCTCCTTCCATCCACTGACTGCTACATCATGCCTCCCTCTACAAACTTTAAGCTTCTGTTACCCACTACACACCTAGAGTAATTTGGTATTTCGATCACCATTGCTCAAGTTTTTGTTTTTTTGACTTGGGTTTTAGTTTTCTAAACACCATTGCATGGGTGATGTGAATCAATATTCACCAAATTTTCACTTTGTTATTTGTTATTTTTATTTTCTATTTGTTGTTGGACTGTTGTTATATTTTAGGCCAAATGGGCTTTAGAGTTAGGGTTTTAGTATAATTTTATTACAAATATGCTTTTATGTTTCATGAGATTAAGCTTATAGCATTTTTTTGGTTCAACGTTAATGAAATTTCTTTGGATTTCTTGAATTGTTGAGTGATTTCGAACTCATATGAATCAATTGAAATTGATTCAATTGTAATATTCCTTTTGAATCGTGGTGTATGAATCAAGCCTAATGTGTCAATTTTGACCATCCTACCTTGTTGCCAATCTAATTTTCATTTTCTCTAGTACCTCTGATCACATTAATGGATTTTTTGATTCTAACTACCATTGCATAGGCCTCTTTATTCTAGCCAGTGCTACCTCATCTCCTCTAGACAAACAACCACTTACTTGGTTTACTTTCTAGTTTCTTCTTTTTCTCTTGATTGCAATAGCTTTATTTTATCTAATAGCTTCTAGAACAAAAAGTAATAGTTGGAATTGCAATGGTAAAAGTTATATATTACAATCTCAAGCTTTTTGATCATTTTTGAGATCTCATAATGAATTGGACTGCATTCTTTTAGAACATCCAAATCCAAAAAGTGTTGAGTTTGTATCTTGGCAATAATTTGACTTTTTTGTTATGACTTGGATTTTAAATAGTATTGAAGAATCTGTTACTACCAAAATTATGCTAGTCAACTGTAGTAGGAAAATGTGGTATACATTCCATGAAATGTATTCTCATGAAAAAAAAAACATTTCTCAAGTCTTTGAATTATATGGAAAATTATTCACTTTAAAGCAAATTGGGCAGAATGTTTTAGATTACATTAATTCTTTAAAGGGAATCACTGATGAAATGCTTTATATTTTCTTCTGAATTGTGATGCTCAAACTCAAGAACTTTAGTGGGAGAAATTTTTACTTGCTAAATTTCCATCTAGCACTGAAGTATCTCTTCATAATGTATGGGATAATTTATTTTTTAGTAATATCATTCCTACACTTTTGAATGCATTGTCTCATGATTTATGGGTTACCATTGTAAATTTTGAATTGCCCTCTTATATTTTTGGCAAATCTACACTAGCTATACATGATGATGATATTTCTTGCAATTGTAAGCGAGGTAGAGGCTATGATCATGGAACAAGTAATTTAAAAGGATCATGTAAATGTGACCACTGTGGTCGCGCTAACTATGTCTCTAAAAAGTATTAGAAATAGTTTGGAAACCTCAAGTGGTCTGGACAAGTTTCTAATTACTATGAGAAAGAAGCAGATGCAATTTCTTTATGCAAAGCTAGTTACAAAGACCAATTGAATCATTCAATTGCTTCTTCCACTTCAAATGCTCTTATTGCCCCACATGACAAATCTTGGATATTAGATTGGGGGCTACAACTCATATAACTAGTAATAAAAATCATTTTCCTTTTTGATAAATTTTAATTCATTATCTGTTTTTCTTGACTTTTTGACTTTTTGATGGCACCTTATCACCAGTTCAAAGGGTTCGGCATTGTTTATTCTACACTAATCTAGCCCTTTATAATGTTCTTATTACTCCGAATTTTCTAGTTAGCCTACTATCAATTAGTCAAAATCCTTAAGTCTTGTAATCATTCTGTAATATTCTTTGCAACTCACTATGTTTGTTAAGACTTGCAAATGAGGAGGATGAATAGTGGAGGACAAGAGCAAGGAAGCTTATAGTACTTGCATAAAGCATCTCTAATTGATATAGGTGTTTAGTCTACCTTAGTTTCTCCCTATTTGTGACACTATCAATTTGAGGACCCTTCTTTAAGTAGATTAAAGCATATTTTACCTATTACATTTTCAATTGCTAAATTAGAATGTAAGTCATGAGAGTCTAGAAACATCATCGTAGCTCTTTTCCATCAAGACTTAATAAAACAAGTTTAGAACCATTTGATCTTGTCCATTGTGATGTTTGAGGGCCAGGTTGTATAGAATCTCTAGGTGGTTTTCATTACTTTATTATTTTTGTTGATGATTATTCTAGAATGACTTATCTTTATTTGCTTAAGGGACAATCTTCGGTCTCTAATGTAATCACTTCATTTTATGATGAAATAAAAATGTAGTTTTCTGCTACTTTCTACACTTTTTATATAGATAATGCACTCTAATTTCTTTAAAATGATGCTTCAAGCTTTTGCGAATCACATGGAATTATTCGCCAAACTTCATGTCCTTACACTTCTCAACAAAATGGAGTAGTTGATTGTAGGCATTGACGTATTCTTGATGTAGCCAATACATTAATGACCTACATGAATTTCCCTAAATGTTTATGTGGTGATGTCGTCCTTATTACATGTTTTCTTATGAATTGTATGCCTTCAAGTATTTTGGATGGAACTATTCCTTTTATATGTTGGTATCTTAATCAATCTTTTTATCCTTCTTATGTTTTTGGATGTGTATGTTTTATACATAACACTTTACCTGGTTTAGATATACTTTCATGTAGGTACATTAAATTTTTATTGTTGGGATACTCGGGTATGCAAAAAAGATCCCCCTCTTTTAATCCATTCTTTGGTAAGATGTTTTTTGTCAGTAGATGTAACATTTTTTGAGACTTTTCCACCTCAACAAGAAACTATTCCTGTACATATACCTCCATCCCAAAATGCAACCACTCCATCTCCAACTCAACCACTAATTGTGTATAATCGATGGAACTGCCATGGACCAAGTAAGTTACAATTTTGTTGCATATTTCCACCTCTTCATGGTCCAATTTTGTATCTATTTGAAAATAAAATGGGTATATTATGTGTGCATACATGTGAAGACACCATTTGAAATGAATTGGAGGTATTTGAATGCAATTTTAGTGACATTTGATTGATTTTGGATTATATATATGCTCATGTAATGTCTTAGTGTGAGTTGTAGGTGTTGTTCTCGCGAGGAAGTCATCTATGATTGTGAGAATAGGTATTGCACCCAAAAAAAAGGAGAAATGAAGTTGTATACCTTCTTTTACTACCATGCTACAAGGAAATTCATGGCAGTTAGAGGATCAATAGTGAGCAAAAGTTTTTGTTGCGCTTAGACCCATGACTATGAGGCAATGTAGCACAGTCATGGGATTTACGTGGCAAGATATGTAAAGTTCACTACCAGAGTTTGCACTTGTGGAGAGAGATACTATGATCGTGGATTGTAGTCGAAGGGTGTAATCTAAAAGTGTTTTAAAGGGAATTTTTATCTTTTCCTTTTCATAACTCAAACCTTAGCCCACCATGCATATAAATAGACGATCATACATGATTTTTAGAGTGTCTCAAGTAGTGTAACCCATTTCAAACACCTAAAGAGCAAGGGACAAGGATTAAATTAAGTAAAGAAGCAGGAATCTGCACCAAAGTGTGTAAGATTAATCTTTGTACACAATCTACAATTATAGTCTAAGTTTTTACCCATTTTTTATGATGTTGAAGTTGTTTGGATGATGAATAATTTAACATTGGTTTTTTAGTTATATGGTGAGTTTCTAGATTTATTTCTAGTCTCTTGCATTTGTGTTTAGTGAATGTAGTATACATGATATTATGATTAGTTATCTTTGCATTTGTTGTCTACAAGTGGTGCTATGGATTTCGACTGAAGGACTTGATCAAGCTTTTAATTAACTTATAGTTGTATAAGGAAAATAGGAGTAAAACCTATGGGCTAGACATCTAATTGTAAACATTAATTCAGCGAGAATAATGGGTTGAAACCATAGGATAAGTGTAGGCAAATATCATTAATCATAAATGCATGACTTTATTAGGCTTTGGAAAACCTACTAATATGTTAAGCTGAAGCGTTAAGAGGATTTAGGAGGATATCTTAAAGACTTTATAATTAACAATCCATAACAAGGCAATAAAATTGATAATTAGCATAATTTGGCATATATTGGGAATCAACACAATACAAGGGGCTAGACTCTTCAATATCATTTCATTATTGTTTGTTGCTTCTGACTATTTTCAATGTGTTTGCTATGCTTTTATTTTCGTTCTCATCATTACAATAGGATGGCTTGACTAATAGGCACTTAGTTAAATTAATAGGTGCATACACCTTTCTTGTAGATACGAAACTCATACATATTAAATAATTCTGACACAAATTTAAATTTTGGTGTGTTGCAACACACACTAAATTTTGACACCATGGCTGGGGAGGGCGAGGAGTGTAGACACAAAATGCAGTACTTCTTGTGAGGCAACCCAAGTTTTTATTTCTTTCAGTGGTTTTTAGTAATTTTTCAATTTGCTTTGACTTTTGTTTAATTTTGTAGTTGCATGGATGAATATTATTTTGGTTTCATTTTTTCACACTCCCAAATTGGGAATGCAACGTGGCAGTACTCACTAAACATCTTAGTAGATATCAAAGCCTAATATCAAAGTAGCTAAACATTAAATTTCATTTATTCCAATGAAAATGCTTGATACATCATGGTAGAAGTAAATAAAGCAACATAACCAAATGTTTACCAAATTGTAAATTTCATTTATAGTCTCATTGTCTTATTCATTGGAAATTGAACAAATAATTCTAAACTACTTCATCATATTCTTATTCGTTTACCAAATCTAAGCTAAGTTCACTTTTCCCCTGCTTCCTACCATCCTCGCATTGTTTCTTCCTCACTGGGTTCTTTGTAAAAGAAGTTTGAAAATCACATGAGCAACTAATCGGCCAATAAGCAGTTACTTACCTTTTGTCAAGATATGAACATAGCAAAAAATTAACAAATCTCATATGTAATCACGATAAAACATTTTCAAGAATAATATTTAAATCCTTAAGAACCATATTACACATTCATATCGCATGTACTTTAACATGCCTAACATCACAAGCAGTTCATGTATTGTGTTTACTGATCAAGACCTTAGTCTATTACCCCAACTAAGAGAGGTCATATATCCTAACCCATAACTCAGGTTGAATGGGTCATGTATCCCAACATATAACTCCAATTGAATAAGTCATGTATCTTAACTTACAACCCTAGTTAAGTAGGCCATGCATCCCACCTATTGCTTGGTGAATGGATGGAACTAGTTCCTACACTATCCTAATTTATCTCCTAAGGCATGTTTCACAATGTTCCAATGTATTCACTAAACAAGTCAAACAATTCAACAATCATAGTTACATTTTAAGACAATTCAGAAATAGATATCATTTCGCAATCGTCAACATCTGAAATCTCCTATAAGAAATAATCATTGCAGTACAAATACAAGGTTTTCAAGAAAATATTTTAAAATGAAACTTCAGTAAAATACAGTATTTTAGAAAACATTTCATTCAAAATGCAATTTAAAAATATGCAAATATCCCACTTACTTGGTACTTGCTTACTATTCATGTGGTTTACCAGTTTAATTCTCTTGGTTCCTAATTCAAATCAGAATAATTCCCATTTTATAAGTGATAAAATTGGACATGGGAATCATTAAAAATTAAAATTTTGGTTATTTTTAGGTCTTGCCCTCATAAGAACGTCACTTGGATCTGTGAAAATGGGTTTTGTAACTACATAGAGATCTACAAGACATTCTATGCATGTTCCCACTTGGGCTTGCAATCGTAGAAAATGGTGTCACCCCTACAAGGACCACTTTTGTGCTAGTGCAATGGACCATAGAGCATTTTGTCCTGAACTGCAGTCGCATCTTGCGACCATGTGCGGCAAGCCATGGTGCACTCACAACTTTAGTCATAAGGTGTTCTAGAGAAGCCCACATCTCACATTGCGATTGCTATGCATGGCCTCACTATCGTAGGCAATAGACACGGCACAAGTCTACCTATGTATAAATGTCACATTTAGTCCTTTTCCTCGTTATGTAAACATGTTCTAAGGTTTCTCAGCTCCCCTGAATCGTGTTCTTAACATAAATAATTTACCTTGATGGGTTTCTCGTTTTCTAGTTCAAGAAATCCAAAATTTTCCTAGAACACAATATATTTCCTTACATGTGATTTTACAACTGGTCACTATGCATAGCTCCTCTAAACAATTTTAAAACCATGTTGTGACCTTATTTATGAATTATCAAGAAACTTCTACATGCCTATTTTTCTTAGAATGTTTGAAATTAAATTCCTAGAAGCAAGCATGATTACTATTAAGTTAAATAAAAAAAACTCACCATGATTTCTACGTGTTCTCGAGGCTGGCCGAAGGCTTTCTTCTTCTTACCTCTTTTGCATGGCTCCATAAAGCTTTAGGGTGGGAAAATAAAATCTTTTCATCTAGGCCCAAGGTAAGGTATATATACTAAGGTTTAATCGTGCTTAATGGAAAAACTAGTCCTTTTATTTTTGGGTAGAAATTCACATAAATTTCTCTAAATTTTTCATCTCAAAAACTGGTCCCAATCTTCCTTATTTGGATTTGTTTGGTCATGGTAACAAGCCTCTACGAGTGCTCTTATGTTAGAGTTTTTCTTGCACCATTGTGCAGATATTTTCCTTCCATACATGCATAGTTATTCAATTCTCATCCTATAAGAAAATTATTAATAAAATCAAGGTTATTATAAATTAAATCTTTTGCCACAATTTAAAATAAATATTGCTATGTGGTCCCAAAAATCTTGGGGCAATACCCATTTGGTGTAGGATCAAGGTGGAAGACGAACTAAGTGTTGGCATGGGTGATAATTTGAATACATTCATATGATTCAATATGATGTTTGCACTTAAAATTCTTTAATTACAACAAAACATGATGTCAATTTGTGCAAAGTGGTGAATTGTAAGTACAAAATTGATTGGGGCACAAAAATAAGCAAAATGTGGAAAAGTTAGGATTTGGATTGATCTTAAGCAGTTTTGCAATCGATCTTGGAAGTTGAGATCGCAAGGGATCTATCCTAGTTTTGGTAGCATATGTGCGATCATCCTGGAAACTCACTAGAATTGTGATCACGAGGAGTTGCAATTGATTACTAAGGATTGCAGGATGATGGATAGTTCATGTGCATGCATGAGATTGATCAGTAGGTGTGAAGCATGGTGATCGTTGCATGATGGATCTCATTCGATCGATCTGGATGTAGCAAGATCGATCCAAGATATAGCCTTGCGACTAGGTTTTCATGCACCACATGTCCCAATTTCTATCAAAACTATAAAAAGCCTTGCCAAACATAAAAAAAAGAGATACTGCCATTAGAGAGAGGGAGAAATTTTCTTGAAAAAATTGTCCAAGCCATTGAACTTCAAGAAAGAGGTTTCAAGGAAGAAATTCAAGACATGCATACCTAGGGTGTGCAAATCAGCAATCCTACTATCCACACCTAAGTCTTTCTATTCCTTTTTCTTTTCTATTCCCATTAATTAAATTCTTGATTAATTTTTTTATAGGATTAGTTAAGAACATGTTTGGCTAAATTTTCTTGTGCCTAGGAATCTTTGAAATAAATCCAAAACTATGGTTTGATTATTTCATTTAGTTTTAATACAATATTTTCGATTCAATTAATTTGTTACTTATGCTTAATTGTAGTTATGTCAGTGTGATTGAATTACCTATTATACTTGAATTTGTAGACTTAAGAGCCAATTTTATGCATTAGAATTGAGAGGTACACAAGTTAGGTGAAACTTTGAGTTGAATGATTGGTGAATCTTAATGAATTAATAAGGTGTGATTAAATCCATGTGTTTAGAATAGATGAAACTGAAAGGAGATTCCTAGTTAATTCACATAAGTTTCTATTCAATACTTGAGAGAGATAATAAGACTATAATTGAAAATCTTGATTAATAATTAGATGAGATGAGTTTTAAAAATTGATTGAATAATTAAATCTAGTGAGGAGGATTGATATTGATTTCCTAGCTGATTTCATATATTAACTTCTGATTATGTTTTGTGCTTGGCAAAAAAAAAGTGTTCTCTTGCTGATTTATTTTTGTTTGCTTGTTATTCTTACTAGCTTAATTGTGATTACTTTACTTAATTTTAGGATTAAGTAGCAATTGCTAGTGTAATTTGATTTTCGATCACTATTGGACAATTCTCATGCTCACTAAGTACTGTTGGGTTAAAAGACCTCGAGTTTGATCCTGAGATTGAAAGCACTTGTCACAATTAAGAGACTAAGGTTAGGAAAAGTGTGAACTTTGAGATGGAAGAAGATAATATTAATCCAAAGTTAAATCCAAATCTTAGTGAAAGTGCTCCTTCTCCAACACAAAATGTACCAAGAGTGCTTTAGGACTATTACCAACTCTTTGTGCACCAAAATTTCTCTGGTGCATCAAAATTGAAATCATGTTAAGCACTTCCACTATGAAAAGTATAGGTGAGGTAGAACAAGCACATTATATAATTAATTGTGCTTTCACTCTGCATAATAATTTTCAAAATCAGTACCATCTTAGGTTTTATAATCATGAGCATTTCTCATTTGGAAATGCAAGGAACATTCTCAATCCTTAACCTCAATATAATATGCTACCCCTCTAAATAGAAGTCTTCTTTGAAGGATTTGGTGACTTCTTTCGTCATAAGATCCCAGAGGAGGCATGAAAAATCTAAATCTAGATTAGATAATCTAGAAACCCATGTGAGAAACTTTAGAGCTTCTACAAAAAATTTGGAAATCCAAGTAGGGCAACTAGTGAATGTTTTAAAGGAAAAACCATCCATATCTTTTCCATTTGCTAGACTGAACCAAATCCATGAAATCAATGTCATTCCATAACTACAAGTGGATTCGTAATTCACCCACAAGAAAAAGCCTTCAAAAGAATGAGAAAAATCCCCAAAGAATAGAGAACCAATCAAATTTCAAAAGGAGACTGAGAAAATAAAAGAGGAATTAAGGTGTAATGGAATAACTTTCATAGGGCCTCCTCCTCCTCCTCCTCCCCCATGGTTTCCTTAGTGCTTTCACAAGTGAAAATTAGGTGAACAATTCTCCAAGTTCTTGGAAATCTTCAAAAAGATTCACATAAATATTCCCTAAACTAAGGCACTTGAACAAATGCCAAATTATAGGAAGGTTAAGAAGGAAATAATGCCCAAGAAAAGGAAATAGACATAAGAGGAGATAGTCAAACTATCTAAGAGATGTAGCGCCATGATCCTTCCAACAATACGACAAAAGATGAAGGATCCAAGCAACTTCACCATCCATTACATGATTGGCAAAAAAACTTCTAAGAGGGCATTGTGCAATCTTGGATCCAATATCGATTTAATGTCTCACTTTATTTTTAAAATTTAGGAATTGGAGAGATCGAGACCACAAAAATTTCCCTGGTTGATTGTTCCTTGACATTTCCCAAGGGTATAGTGGAAAATGTGGTCAAAGTTTACACATTTATTTTTCCCATTAACTTTGCGGTGCTAGACGTGGAAGTACACAAGGAAGTACCGTTATTTTTTTGTCATCCATTCTTAGCACTGGCAGGGCTATGAAAAGCGTTCGAAATGGTATTCTTCCTGTACATGTTAACAACGATGAAGTCAAGTTTAGCATCTACCATGCCTTAAAATTCTCTAGTGATACATCTTATTGTAATAGGGCAGATGTTATTAAATCCTCTATGGAAAAATATGCGAGAGAATTCCTAGCAAAATATAAGTTAAACATGGGATAGCTAATTCTAATATGGTAGTAAATCAGCTTCCCACTCTAAAATTATATGATGTTAATCTTGTTGATTTTGTTCAGCAGGGTGCTCCCATGGAAAATCCTTCTAAAGAATCTCATAGAAATTCTGAGCCATCTCCCTTTAGTTCTAAAGGGTTAGCTTTTAAACCTCTCCTAGGTCATCTTCTGTATGCATTTTTAGGAGAGAATTTAACTCTTTCTATAATAATTTCTACCTCTCTAGAAATTACATGCTACCTTAAGGTGTCATAAGAGTGCAATACGATGCTTTATTTTTTATTTAAAGGGAATTTCTCCATCCATTTCCATACATAAAATTCTCACGGGGGATTTGACTAAACCTACTATTGAACATCAAAAAAGGCTGAATCCTATTGTGCAAGAGGTTGTAACAAAAGGAAGTACAAAAATTATTCAAGGCTGGTATAATTTATCTAATTTTTGATAGCTCTTGGGTAAGTCCTACACAAGTGATTCCAAAAAGGAGGTGGAATGACCATAGTCAAAACTAAAAAAGATGAAGTTATATTAACACAAACAATTACTTGGTGATGCATGTGCATTGATTACCAAAAATTAAATAAATTCACTCAAAATGACTACTTCCCTCTACCATTCATTGATCAAATGCTTAATAGGATAGCAAGGCATGAGTACTACTATTTTCTTGATGAGTATTCCAAGTAATATCAAATTTCAATAGTATCTAAGGATTAAGAAAAGAACCACCTACACTTCTCCATATGGCATATTTGCCTATTAACACATGTCGTTTGGGCTTTGTTATCCTCTAGCCACTTTTCAAGGATGTATGATGGCTATCTTCTGTGATTTTTTGGGGGATGTTATGAAGGTGTTTATGAACAATTTTTTGGTCATTTGAATGTCTTGTGACCATGGCCTTAAAAATCTATCTAATGTTGTCTCTTCTAGAGGATTAGAAGTCGATCATGCCAGAATGGTTGCAATCGATAAACTTCCTCCTCCTACTTTTGTAAAGGATGTTTGTAGCTTTTTAAGGCATGGTTTTTTAACTAGAGATTCATAAAAGATTTCTCAAAAATTGCTAAGCTCTTATGCACTTTATTGGAAAAAGATCAACCCCTAAAAAAGATCTTATTTATCCTAGAGTAGTCAAAAATTTTAGCACCAGTTTTCATAGTTCTTAGAGTCAGCCTTTGAAATCATGTGTGATGCAAGCAACTACACTGTAGGGACTACTTTAGGATAAAGAAGAGATCAAATATTCTATGTGATTTATTATGCTAACAAAACCCTTAATGAAGCTTAAATTTTATTCCACTACTAAAAAAATGATTCTAGCAGTTGTGTTCACATGTGTACATTCTAGGATCTATAGTAACTATGTACATTGATCATGCAGCTATTCGTTATCATTTTGAAAAGAAAGATGCGAATCCATGATTGATTCAGGGGATGCTTTCACTCCAAGAATTTGATTTGGAAATTGAAGACAAAAAGGGGAAGGAAAATTATATCACCAATCACCTCTCTAGGATGGAACAAATTAAGACAGAAAAACTTAATAATGAAGAGAGGTTTTCTAATGAACAACTCTTTACAATAATTGAATTCAACCCTTGGTATGCCAACATTGTGAATTACTTAGCAAGCAGCCTATTACTACCGAATCTTTCCTATAATCAAAAGAAAAAATTCTTACATGATGTGAAAAGTTAAATCTGGAAGGACCCATTACTTATTAAAAGTTGTGCTGACCAAGAGTTTATAGGTTCATACCCAATTTTGAATTTCAATCAATCCTTGAAGCCTAACACAAATCACCATATGGTGGACATTTGGGGCTTACTCATATGGTTGCAAAGGAACTGCAATTAGGTTTTTATTGGCCTATATTATTTAATGATTACTAGGCCTTTGTGAAAGCATATAATAGATGCCAAAGATATGGAAATATCACAAGGAAACATGAATTATTGCTAAACCCAGTTTCTAAAGTCAAATTATTTAATGTTTAGGATGTAGATTTTATAGGACCTTTCCTTAAATCCTTGGACAGCAGTATATCTTACTGGCTATCAATTATGCTTCCTAGTGGGTGGAAGCCATTGCTACTCCCATGAATGATGCCAGGGCTGTCCTCAAGTTCCTTCGCAAAAATATTTCACAAGATTTTGGCACACCTAAAGCCATCATTACTAACAAAGGCACACACTACTGTAATAAATTGTTCAAAGCAATGTTGATCAGGTATGATGTCAAATATAAAGAATTTTATCACCCACAAGCTAATGGTTTAGCAGAGGTGCCCAATCATAAGGTTAAGCAAATACTTTAGCAAACTGTAGGCACAAATAGGAAGGATTGGACACATAAGTTTGATGATGCACTATGGGCATATAGGACAACTTACAAGAGTCCAATTTGAATGTTTTCATTTTTATTAATGTAAGATAAGCTATAACATTTGTCCATCAAATTGGAATAAAAAGCTAAACATGAATTATAAAAAAGCTAGGGAGCATAGGCTATTGTAATTGAATGAACTTGAGAAGTTTAGAAATGAAGCCTATGAAAATATATTGATTTATGGAGATAAAACTAAACAATGGCATGCTAGGCACATATTAAGGCATGAATTCAAGCCTTGTTAACAAGTCCTCTTATATAATTCACGCCTTAAACTCTTCCTTGGTAAGTTGAAATCTAGGTGGTCTGGTCCTTTCACAATTTCTCATGTATTTCCATTTAGCGTTGCTAAGTTGATTGTAATAAATAATAACAAATTTCATGTCACTAGACAAAGGTTCAAACACTATGATGGAAAGAAGGATAGAGGATATGAGAAGCTTTATGTGTCAGATGTCACAAATTGAGCCTAACTATGCCAAGCTAGAGACGATACACAAAGCACTTGTTGGGAGGTATCCTAATATTTTTTTGCTTTCCATGAAAATTAGGATCATATTAAAAGCATGATATTTGATTTAGATTTCCTATAGAAAAAAGGGTGAAAAAAGGGTAGAAAATAATCGAGATCATAAAATAGCATCCCTAGATTAACTGCACTATGTGCAATCGTAAATCTGGTAAGTTTAGAGTGGCCCAATTGACATTGATCCATTTTAAATTGATTGCATCAATGTGTCATTGTAATTTTAGAAAGCTCAGTCAAATCAATGACATAAGGGATTCAGGCTCTACCCAACAAAGCCTCAAACATGATTGATTGCACTATTGTGTGATCATAAAACCAACAGCTCACAGAAGTAGATGTGATTGATTGCGCTTACTTAAGATCAATCATAAAATTGTGTAGAAATAAAAAGTAGGGCTCTGGCAATAGATCCTCACTTCCCAACCATAAAATTACCCCTTCTCCTTCTTCTCCACCCCTTTATAAAATGAATTTTTAAATCAATTAAATTGCAAATTCTTACTGGAAACACAATCCCCATCATTTAATCTTCAATTTCATTGGTTAAATTGTTCAAATTTTGAAGGTATGTGGTCAAACTCTTAATTTCTTGTGCCTTAGTTGCTTTAATCTTATGAGTTAGGATTTTGAAGCCTTATTCTTGAATTATATGGCAATGTGGTGTATTATTTGTTGGTATTTGCGTATTTTTATGAATTTGATGCAAATTTGAATCAGTTTAACTTAACATTCCAATTTTTTCCCTCCCTAAATTCTACTACGAATAATTTGAAGTAGATGATGCTTGTTTTAGGATGGAAAAGGGAAATAATTGACTAAGAAGTTTGGGTATCATGCTATATGCATGTTTGACAAGAACCTTGTGTTCCTGGATAAAATGTTAGAGTTTGCTTGTTGCATTCTTAGGCAATCCTTGCTATACTTTGGAGGTAATTTTTGGTAAAATAATTGTGCTTGTTGCAAGCTTATTTGCTGCTAGGATTAGAAATGTATTTAAGCTATGGTGATGACATAAGTGGAGGAGAAGGATGAATTATTAGCTAAGAATGGCATGAGGTTAATGGAACTATATTATTATTCCAATCCCCATCCTATAAGTTGTTATGGCCTTGTTGAGTAAAACACTTTTTCCGTGTAGGTATGGCTAGAAATAGGTGACAAAAACAACTTACACATGAGCTTGTCTCTCACATTTTGATAGGAGGAAGTTTAGCTTACTGGCCACATAGGAAAGGTTTAACAAGTTGAAGGATAATAGTAAGAGCCTCCTTCCTCAATGAAGGATGCATGTTATTCCAAATCGAAGATTTGATAGATGGGCTATTGATCTAATTTTGGAGCAATAGTGGCTTCAATTTTGTGCTAACCCAAATAAGACCCACATTAAATTAATTTATGAATTTTATGCCAATGTTCTTAATAGGGTAGATGGTTTAGTTAAAGAGAGGGATAAGACTATAGACTTCTGTCCTAAAGCTATTAATGCATTTTTACAGATAAACACCAAGGCACCATCTTCGTCCCATAGTTTCTTTAGTCATAGTATTACAAGACTTATGTGATAATCATCCTCAATATTTTGCACATGATGGATGCCTCCTGTGATTGAGCCTATATCATATATGATATTACGTGGCCACATTTAAATTTGGGGCGGTGATATATAGAGGTGTATTGCATGCAGCCGAGCACCCAAATGTAGGCTTGCCATACCCACACTTGATCACCAACATGATACATGATGCAAGAAAGAGATTGAGTTTAGGGGGGGCATAAGAACCATTTTCACCACTTTGTACTTTAACAATTGCACGTATTCAGGGAGGCGACTTCGATGGCTCAATAGCCATTTAGCACAGTAGCAACAGTAACAGTAGGCATTAGTAGAGTATAATGAAGATGAGTATGGTGATGATGCAAATGGTCCAACACTTAAGGAGTAGGACCCACTTAAAGGCAAGGTAGAGGCACAGATAGCACCCTAGAAGCCCAATATGACACAGCTAGTGCAACCACCAAAGCCGTAGTGATTATAGTGAGAGATTAATGAGTTTTCTAAAGAAAAACGCTAGCTGGGTACAAAGATGATGGACAGGTTTAAGGCTATGGAATTGCAGTTTGTACAGATGCTGATATTAGAACAAGAGATGCACTATGAACCTAGGGCCTTTCATGATTAACCTTTTGGAGCTCCACAATCGTTGAAGCATGTTTAACCACCACAACCAATAGATCCTAAATATTCCCCCACATCCCATGGACCTGCACAGCATGATACTTCCACTGAGGAGGAGTAGGAGATGAGATGCAATCTCGTCTCCCCTAGTAATCCATTTCTTTTATTATTCTTCCCTTTTCCTTTATGATTTGATTGTATAACACACTGGGAACAATATGCAATTTCAGCGTGTGGGATAGGAAACACTTTTTTCACTGTATTGGGCTTGCTAAGAGTGATGAAGTGGTTTTTTTCCCTATTCAGTAGCTTTCTTTTTTATGTATTTATGGGATAAGATAAGAGATTATGGTTTGTAGTTGATATTATCTTCCATATTTCTATGCTTAGATAAATATAGTGAATTTGGTTGATGACTAATGGATGGTAAGGCTTTGGATATCATGCACACTAAATTGTTCAAAAATTGTGGACATTATGGTTGTTTTGATTGTTCTATTACCTATGATTATTAAGCTTACTTGGTTGAAAATGATTTTCAATGGTAATAGATGATAAATAGTGCATAATTAGCTAGAATTTTCACTTTTCATGATATCTTGCAGTTTGGACTAGGCACGTGGGACTAAAAGTACATTAAGTCCCTATATGTTTTAGCACAAAAGCTGTGACTACTTTTTTTTCATGTTATCTTAGGAAAGTGTATAGATGATTAACTTTAGATACTTCGGCAACCCTAAAACTTAATAAGAACACCTTCTAAAGTAAATTTTTGTGTGCATTGCATGGGAAATGATATAGTCCATTTTGTTATTAAATTTTCCCTTTGTTTCCCTTTCTTTGAAAAAATTTTCTAGACGGGGTCCTTCTTTTACCTTACACAGTTGAAGGGAAGGTGACCACCTTTAATGTGACATCTTTTTCTAAGAAACCCATAGACTTTTCCACCCATTTGTACCTCAATTTCACGTAGAAGATTATTCACAAAATTGTGAAAAGTGGAAAAAATGTGTGAAAATTAAAAAAAAATTAAAAGAGAGAGAGAGAGAAGTAGAGCTGAAAAAATTCATCTACTCCTCTAGTTGAAGTGACTTAATAAGCAAGATTGTCATTGCATAGAGACCCTCATTCATTCTCACATAAAACAGTCACTTAACTACAAGTATGCATAGAATCTCAAATGAATTGTGGGATAAGTAACCAATGGTGTGTGGTGGCCCTTATTCACTCTCACATACAAGGGCTTCCAAAAATTTGGGAAAAGCTTCAAGAAAGCTCTCAAAAAAAGAAAAAAAGGGAAAATGCAAAAAAGAAAGAGTTTTAGAGAATTATGTATTATGTTGGAAAATTTCTATTTTTTTGACCTCTATGTTGTTGAGATGATAACCTTTGGCCTTAAATTTATAGTCCTATAGATATCTATAGATGTAGGAGTTGATGTTAGTAGAGGTTAGTATGATTATTAAGCCTCTAAAGTTGATGAGCTTTGAATTTTATGAACATTAGAGGTTTATGAGAGTTAATGTTTATGTTCCTAAATTTGGTGATGTTGAGAAAGTAGAATTGGTTATACACACACTTAAATGTAGTGGGCTTGTGTATGGTAGAACCATGGCTAAATTCAAGGTTGTATGTGTTATCAAGTGAAATGCTGGTTAATTACATACTTGTGATGCTTGAGAAATGTTATTTTCTAAAGTGTATGCACAGTTTATTGCACTTACATGCTCGAAGGCGAGCAAGGATTAAGTGTAGAGAGTTTGATTATTTGCATGCATTCACATGATTCAATGATATTTGTGCCTAAAATGTTTTAATTATGAGAAAAAATGGCCTATATTTGCGCAAAGTGGTGAATTGTAGCTACAAAGTTAATTTGGAGTACAAAAATAAGCAAAAAAATGGAAAACTAGGATTTGAATTGATCCTATGTAGTTTCGTGATTGATCATGGAAGTTTAGTTCACAAGGGATCGATCTTGATTTTGGCAACATAAGTACAATTACCCTTGAAGCCAACTAGAATTACAAACGTAAGGATTCACGATCGATTGCTAGCAATTGCAAGTCTATGGATCATTCAAGCCCATACACAAGGTCAGTCACTGAGCACTGGGCATGGTGATTTCCACACGATGGATCACATTCTATCAATTTGGAGGCAACGATATCGATCCAAGAAACAATGAGATCGATTTGGATAATGGAAAATCTGAAACAAAAATTTGGTTTTCATGCACCAAATGACCTTATTTTTACAAGAACTATATAAAGCCTAGCAAAACATGTAGAGAAAGGGAGTGAGATGCCAAAGAGAGAATAATTCCTAAAAGAATTTCCAATCCATTGAAATCAAGAAAGAGATTTTAGGGAAGAAATTCAAGGCATGCATAACTATGATGTACAGATCAACAATCTGACTATCCACACCTGAGTCTTTCTTTTCATTTTTCATTTCTATTTGCATGGATTCAATTCTTGATTAAATTTGTTATGGGATTTGCTAGAAACATGTCTAGCAAAATTTTCTAGTGCCTATAAATCTTTCAAATGAATCCAAAGCTATGGTTTGATTATTTTATTCAATTTTAATGGAATATTTTTTATTTAATTATTTTTCTTACCTATGCTTTTGTCCAGTTTTGTCTATGTGATTGAATTATTTGTTATGCATAAATTTGTAAACTCAAGAGGGCAAATTTTATGCATTAGAACTAAGAGGTACACAAGTTAGGTGAATCTTTGAGTTGAAAGATTGGTGAATCTTAAAGATTTAATGAAGTGGGATTAAATGCATGAGTTTAAAGTAGGATGAAATCAAAAGGAGATTTCTAGTTAAATTATATAGGTTTCATTCAGCACTCAATAGAGCTAATGAGAAAGTAATGGAAAACCTTAATTAATAATTGATTGAGATGAGTCTTAAAAACTAATTGAATAATTAAATCTAGTAAAGGGGAATGAGATTGATTTCTTGGGTGATTTTCATATACTGACAAACTCGCGATTATATTATGTTTGACAAAAAAATTAATTGCTTATTGGTTTATTTTATTTACTTGTTATTCTTGTTGGCTTTGTTGTGATTGTTTGAAATGATTTTGGAATTAAATAGTAGTAGTTGGTGTAGTTTGATTTTCGATCTTTATAGAACAATACTTGTGTTCATTGAGTAGTATAACTTGAAACCGTGCACTTGTATTTAATTGTAAATTCTATTTTCTCATGATCAATGGGCAATAAGATGGAGGGGTGCCAATATATGACTACATTTGTGTTCATGAAACTATGTTGTGCATGTGTTAAATTGCTAGAAATTTGCATCTATAAGAATGGTTTACATGGTTAAGATGATGTAATGAAAGACCAATGGAATCGTGGCCACCAGATTTAATTCATGATGAAATTTTATGTGAAATTTTTGTTGTATAGTGCCTTAATTGTTCTTGAAAATAACAATTTCTACCTCATTTGGTCAAGAACGTGATTCCCACATAATTAAGCTCACAATTCTTCACCTTTTAATTGTTTGACCACTTGAGAAGTTCATTTGTGAGAAGTGGATAGTTGGTTTTGGGATGTAAGACTTGCTTCAAGGTGTTGAAAATTCTCTAGGGAATGAGTGAGATTAATATGGAGAGGACCCAAAAAAATTGAAAAATCGTTAAAAAAAAGTGAGCATGTTGAAAATTTTTCTACAACACTAGTTTGTCTGATTCAGTAACGGAGATTGCATAGTGACCTATGTTCATTTTTGCATAAAACGGTATCTAACTATGAGTATGCATAACACTTTGAGTTAGTTGTTAGTTGAGTAATCAGGGGTGTACAGTAACCCTTGTCCACCTTTGTGTAAAATGACCCTCAACTACTTAAGAAAAAGATTATAAAAGCTTACAAAGGAAGACAAAATAAAAGCATAAGTGTGGGGAGTAAAAAAAGAGAAGGAAAATTTTATGCCCACACTAGAATCCTCATAATAATTCTCATTATTAGTTGAACTTATTCAAAAGAGAATGAGTTGATTCTTAAAGTAAGCTATCTTTGAATTGATGTCCTTAACTTGTACTAGAATCATTAAAGGTTAAGGAAATTGAGAATTAAAGAGTGACACACATACGAGAATCTATGTGGGACATATAATGGGGTTAAGGGTACTGAGTTCTTGAATAATTTTTAGATTGTGACTCATGCTTGTTCTTGATTTCTAAAATTAAGATGACCATTTTCATGATTTCATGCATCATTTTCCTGGGAAATAACTAGATATGGAGTGAGAGTAAATGTGCTTGAAGACAACCAAACAAGTAAGTATGGGGGTGTCATAAGTCACGATTTTGTAGCATATTTCCACCACGTCATAGTCAATTTTTACATACATTCAAAATAAAATGGATACATTATGTGTGCATGCATGTAAAGATGTCTTTTGTGATGAAATAGAGGTGTTTGGGTGCAATTTTAGTGATATTTAATTGAATTTGGACTACATCTACACTTATGTAATGTTTTTGTTTAAGTTATAGGTGTTGCACCCATGAGGAAGTCATCCACAATTGCAAGAATAGGTATTGTTCCCATAGAAATGATAAAATGAAATTATGGGCATGCTTTTGTGGCTATGATTATGATCACGAGGAGGAAATTTGCAGCCATAGGAGGATGAATAGGAAGAAAAAATTTTTCCCAAGCCTGGAGCTATGATTACGAGGCAAGGTAGTGTGGTCATAGGATTTACATAGTGAGCAATGTAATACTCACAGTGTTTGCACACTTGAGGAGAGACATTGCAAGAGATAATGGTGCAATCGCCGATCGGAGTCACAAGGCATAGTCTGCATGCACATTTGAGGGCACTTTTGTCTTTTCTTTTCCATTACTCAAACCCTCTCCCATCATGCATATAAATACAAGATCATACATAGTTTTAGATAGTCTTAAATAGTCATAGATATTAGAAACACCTAGAAAACAAGAGGAATAAGGATTGAAGATGTAGTGGAGGAACCTGCACTGATGTTGGAGACATTCGTCTGTCTACATAATCTTCCATTATAGATTAATTTTTTACCAATTTTTCTATGATTTTCGAGTTGGTTGGCTAGTGAATAATTTATCATTGGTTTTTATTAAATATGTGATGAGTCGCTTAATTTATTTCTAGTTTCTTGTCTTGGTGTTTGGTGAAAGATATATACATGATATTATGATTAGTTGTTTTTGCACCTGTTATTTACAATTGGTGCTATGAATTGTGATTAGATGACTTGATAAACCTTTTAATTAACTTGTGGTTGGGTAAAGAATAATAAGAGTAAAACTTAAGCGCTAAACATCTAATTATAAGCATTAATTCTGTAGGAATAATAGGAGTAAAAACATCAGATTAGTGCAAGCAAATATCGTTGGTCACAAAACTCATAACATTACTTGATTAGGCTTGGGAAAACCTATTGATGATATCTTGAGCTAAAACTTTAGGAGAGTTTAGGAGGATATCCTATAAACTTTAAGATTAACAATCAATAATAAAGTAATTAAATTGATAATCAGTGTAATTTGGCATATATTGAGAACTAACACAACACAAGGGGTTAGCCTTTTCAATATTGGTACTTTGTTATCTGTAGCTTGTGACTTTGTTTTGAACGTGTTTGTTGCGCTTTTATTTTCATTCTTATCATCACCTTAAGACAGCATAACTAATAAGCACTTAGTTAAATTGATAGACATGTAAACCTAATAAGCATTCTCACATGCTTTTAAAATTTTTTGTGTTGGCACACATCAAATTTTGAATTTTCCTTATTATGCCACTACCCCTAAACAAGAAACTATTCCCTTAACTATATCTCACTCACGAAATGCAACCACATCTCCAACTCAACCACTAAAGCTGTACAATTGATGGAACTACCATATGCCCTTGCAACATGAAACACCTCCTCCTACTAATATAGACCAACATCATACTTCAAACCTTGACCTCCCTATTGCACTATGTAAAGGTATCCGTTCTTCTAATTCTCGTCCATTTACCAATTATATGACGTTTAGACAACTTCATTTTAGATTTCGTACCTTTGCAATTCCTCTTTCCTACACATTTGTAACCAAGTCTCATCATGAAGCTCTCCCACATCCAAACTAGAAGAAGGCTATAGATGAAGAAATACTATGCTTGCTTCTTGAGGTACTTAGGAACTTGAATCTACACTAGCTAATGTTGATTGTTGTCTGTTATTGGGTATAACTCTAACACATAACTCCAATGGGACAATGGAAATCCACAAAGCCCATCTAGTTGCAAAAGGTTTTACTTAAACATATGGTGTTGACTATTTTGAGACTTTCTCCAATAGTTTAGATAAATTATATTTAAGTGTTATTTTTCCATGATGTTAATCAATCTTGCACCATGTACTAGATGGATGTTAAAAATGCATTTCGTTATGGTGATTTGTGAGAAACAATTTACATGGTGTAACCTTCAACTCATGGGGAGATAAAATTCATGGTGTATCGACTTAAAAAGGCTATTTATGACCTAAAACAAAGTCCCAAAGCATGGTTTGAAAAGTTCAATCATTATTAGAGATTTTGGCTTTTAGGGAAGTCAGTCAGGTCACTTAGTGTCTGTATGGTGATGAAATCAAGGAATAATTATATTAAATGTGTATGTTGATGATATCCTAATATTGGGTAATGATAATCTAGGAATTAGGCTAACTAAGACTTATCTACAAGAACACTTTGTCACCAAAGACTTAGGCCGACTTGAGTATTTTTGGATATTGAGATTTCTCATAACAAAGGAGTAACTGTTTCTCAATGAAAGTATGTCGACTTGCTTGAAGAAAATGGTTTACTTGGAACCAAATCTATTAAAACTCCAATTGACCTCAATCCAAATCTTTGGAACAAAAATAATGCACTATTAGAAGACAAAACTAAGTTCAAGCAACTCATGGGGAAAATAATCTATTTGATAGTTACTAGACTAAATATATCATTTGCATTAAGTGTGGTTAGTCAATTCATGAAAAATCCACATAATGTTCATTAGGAAGTTGCTACTAAAATTCTAAAATATATAAAGGCTTCCCTTAAGAAAGGTCTTCTACTTAAAAAGCATGGTCATCTAAAGAATAAAGCTTATTTGGATGATGATTATGTAGGATCTAAAAATGATTGGAAATCCACATAGGAACATGGAGAATAGGAACATAATAAATTTCACACATTCTACTCTTTCCATTTCCTCAAGTTGATTTCATGAAATCAATGAAATTTTATGTATTCGTAGTCTTCTCCTCATCTTATTAACTATAAATTATTGTTGGCACATTTATTGGAAACATCATAGTTGTGTTGGAAGACATTATGATAGAGTCTTAAGTTAACTAGGAGACTATGATGTATTTTGTAATGTGTAAACTCCTAGTAGATGGTTGAATTCGAATGGGACTTATACAAGGACATCCTTTGACATTTGAAGACTTCAAGAGTTTGAAGAAATCCAGAAAATCTTATGGGATAAGCATTGAAGAGTTTATCTCAAACTATTGTAGAGCTGTTGTGACTGTTACTATAAAACTAGTCCAACCTGATTACGAGCTAAGTTTTAAGAATGAAAAAGATGACTCAAAAGAAGCTGAGGCATCCAAGATTCCGCAACCATAAATATTAAAGAATAGCTCAAGGAAGTCAAAGCATCTATTTCCAAAGAAACCAGCTGTGTTAAAGTAATGAGATTTTGTTGATAGTTATAGTTGTTCATGTTTATGACTTTATGTTAAAACTTGTAAATCAATTTCCTTATGTAAGAAGCCTTCGATGATGGAACATTGGGCCTAACAGTATATTTAGATGAAGTTCAAAATGTGTGAATTAAATTTTTAAAGTATCAAACTAGTCATAAACTTAGGAATTAAAGTATTAGGTTTTTGATTCGAAATTGATCTTTGTCTTCACTACTTCGTTGAAATTAATAAATAATTCTGCCTGGCAAAGTGCCCACAGATGTAGGGGAATTGCTCTGAAGTACTTCAACAATTCTAATTTTCAATTGTTTTATTCTTGTTAGTGTGTGTGAGTTTGTACTCATACATTCTTTAGCATTCTATGAGCTATTGTTGAAATTGCAGTCACAACATTTGTCACTATGTTTCTTACATCGCATCAAAGCTAAGTTGCTGTCATTGCTTCGTTTGAAAAGGTAGGTTTAATTCTGGAGATTTAACAACATAAGTGCTAAAGGAGCATCTACAATACATTCTCCACCTCTTCTACTAACTATCCTTATTAGAAATCACATATACATCCATCCATAAAATCACAAGATGAAGAAGCTTGGTGTACAAATAATCTTAACATAAAAAAACTTGGTACATGATTGAGAATGGATGGTGTCCACCGACTGAAAAGATTGTTGATGGTGTGGAAACTCTTAAGGATGGGAAATCCTGGACCATGGAAGAAGAACAAGCTATACTAGGTAACTCTAAATCTATTAATGTAATTTTTAGAAGTGTGAATGAAGAATAATTCAAGAGGATATCCACAAATACGATAGAAAAAGAAGTTTGGAACATCTTCAAAAATATTCATGAAGGAATGTGTGCTTTTAGAACTTTTAAATTTCAAATGTTAGCATCTCGATTTGAAACTTTAAGAATGGGAGAAAATGAGACTATTGCTAAATTTAATAGAAAATAGTGTCAGATTGCTAATCAAGCCTTTTAATTGGGCTAATAATATTTTGACACTAAGCTTATGAGAAAACCTTTGTGCTCTTTGCCTAAAAGGAACACTCGTGAGGTTACTAATATACAAGAAGCAAAACATGCAGATAATCTTTACCTTGATGAACTTACTAGTTCATTACAAACATATGAAATAAACTTAAATCATGATAAGAATGAATGAATTTGGCTTTCCAGATATTGGAGAGTAGTCAAGATGAATGTTATAACACTAATGACAATATTGCATCTATAATTAAGGAGCTCAAAAGTCAGTTGTAAAAAAGAAAGTAGGCATGTCAAATAAGTCTGAAAATTCATTAACAAGACTCTCAAAGATCACTATAAGAGTTCCAAAGAGACTAAGAAGCCCGAGACTAAAAGAAAAGGAAATCAATGTTATGGATGTGGTAGATTTAGTCATGTTCAAGCAAGTGTGCTAGTTCTCTCAAGAAGTAAGTAAATCTATGAGCATGACTAGGAATGAAGATGGATCAGAAAAGTCAAATGATGACAATGAAACAAGTATCATGTGGCTTTCAATTCTATTAGTAACAAGAGAAAAGATGTTGTGCATGCTATTGTAACATCAATCACAACAAGAGATAACTAGCCTAGATACAACAGCAGCAATGACACCAAGGTTACTAAAAAAGAGTTGTTGTCCACTTATCAATTGGTATATAGCAAGTTGCTTTCCCTCTAATTTGAGAATGATGATCTCAAGAAACAATTATAGAGTTTAAAAGATGACGATTAAAATTTAACTGACATAAATCATAATCTTAATGTTGAAAATAAAAGACTTAAGTTTGAGTATCATGAAGGATCAAACTAGATTGGAGTTTTTGGTGTAGCTTGGAAGCAACAATGTTGAGAAGAAAGAAATAAAGTTTTTGAAAAAAACTACTCCTATTGTTGCCAATGTTGTTGCAACATTTAATGAAAATACAAAAATAAAAAAAGAGGCATAATTTAAAACTAACATGCAATCGTTATTCTAAAATTTCTCATTCTATGTCGAAATATTTCACACTATTAAAACACACGATGCAAGGAAGACAAGTTGGTATAAAAGTTTCAAGCAAAGATGGGAATAATTTTACAAGTGAAGTTAAATGTAATGAGATAAAGTTTGATAAGAAATTTTCACCAAATGTTCCTAACAAAATTACAATGATAACTAGATTTAGAAAATGTCAGAAGAAGAGAGTGAAAGCACTCTATAGATTTTGTAAAAAAATTAGGATATCACATTGGAAGGTGCTTCAAATTACTAAAGTATGTGTCACAAGAAGGAGATATTAAACTAGTGTTGCCAACAAAAAGAGTAACAGGGTCCAGTTAGATAAATTTAGCAAAAAAAATCAACCATTAGATGCTTTATATCTTATTCATCACTCAAAAGATTGTTCCAAGGATACGTGATATGCAGGTAATAGAGGTAATCTTTGAAATTATAAAAGCCATGCATCCAAGTGCAAGAACTTTAGAGAATATCAAAAAAGCCACGTTCGAGGGAGCATGCGTTATATCTCATGCACCCTTAAATGATTTTTTTATGCCAAATGTTGCAATAAGGACCTATTTATAACTTACAATTTTTTGGATAGGATGGTGGTTAGAAACCATGTTGAAACAGAAAACAATCAAATGAACACTATACACAACACACAACAATGCATAGACATCTCATAGTAAGTATTGATTGTGCTGATATACTTTGCTATGGTGATGCCCTAGCTAGTGTAGCTAATCTCTCTCAGTAATGAGGTATGTTTGGTATCCCATTTTCATTTGCTAGTTTTTTGGCAAATGTGTGGCATAAAGGAGGAGAAAAGTTCTAAAGAGAGGCGGAGTGAATTGTCTAACATGGGGAAAGTATTTTATTGTTGACAAGATTACTTGGTGAGCTGTTAAAATTTAATAGTTGTTATCACAATTCTTTTACTAATATTAGCTTATAGGGAACTTGTATTAGCTATGCCATAAATGTGTCAAAAGAGGAGATTATTAACTATAAAGTTGTTATTGGTACCTTTGTTGGCAACATCATTGTTGTTGTGTTGGAAGACATTATGATAGAGTCCTAAATTGACATGGAGACTATGATGAATTTTTTGATGTTCAAACACTTAGTACAAGATTGGATTCAAATGAGACTTGTACAAGAACATCCCTAGAGGTTTAAAGAATTGAAGATTTTATCTAGAAAAGGACTAGGAAAAGTTTAGATTGAGGAATGACTCTTGTTAAATAAGCATCAAAGTTTTTGTGTTTATCTGAAACTGTTACATAATTACTGTAACCGTTACTGCAACACTAGTCAAACTTGATCAATTATTGAGTTTTAAGGATAAAAAGATGATGTTAAAGAGACCTCAAGGCTAATGCATCTAAAATTTCACAAATTAAATATCAAAGAATAGCTCAAAGAAGTGTAAGCATCCACTTCCAAAGAAACCAGCCATGTGAGAGCTATGAATTTTATTGACAGTCATATTTATTTATGTTTTTGACTTTGTTTTAAATATTTTAAATCAATTATCTTGAGTGAGGAACCTTCTATAAAGTAAAGTTAGGCCTAAGGGTATACTTAAGTGAAACTCAAAATGTGTGTATTGATGTTTAGAAGCATCCAAATAGTCATGAACCTTAGAATTGGGGTATTACATTTCCAATTGATAATTAATCTTTTTCTTCACTACTTTGTTGAAATTTTTGAAAGATTTTGCCTAGCAAAATGCCCATAGATGTAAAAAAGTTGCTTCGAACTATGTTAAAAATTCTAGTATTCAATTTTTTATTCTTGTTGGTGTGTGTGAGCTTGCATTTATATATTCTTTAGCATTCTATAGAGCCATTGTTACAACCGTAGTCTCAACATTGCCAATTAATGATACACTCCCATATTATATTTATGACTAACCTATCCATTAGTTCCCACTCCAATAATTGGTAATTAGACAACCTAAATCTTTAAATTTTTAATAGTTGTTCTGGGAAGTTAGCACAACTACTGGAAAGATAAGACTTATCTTTACTTGAAAGTATAGAAATGAGTGCTCGACAATTTCAAGATTCCGATTTCCCATCTATTTGTAATTGTCTCAATAACTCTATTGATGATGTTGCATAGCATGTTTCTCACCACCATGTTGCCAAATATCACAAATTATTTAATGCACCTAATTTTGGTACTATTTTTCCCAAAACATGTTTATCCTATAGTTGGGAACTATTAGAGAGTTCATTGGAGGCATATAACAGTACCAAAGTTTTTGGATGGTTCCAAAAATTTGCTTCATTCTTTCAAATGGTAAGTATGTGTATTAAAATTTGCAATGTCATGTGTCAAACCTAATGGAAGCCAACAAATAATCCAAGTCAGCTCCAAAGTGGATGCTGCATAGTTGAACATCCAACTAATCCGCTATAGTGAAGAAGCACAACTAGTTCAAATTGGAAGTTAAGCTGCAATTGTTTTCACAAACTAAAATAAATCATGAAAGTTGTAAATTAAAATTAAGTAATTGATTAGAAGTTGAGGGAGGTTATTTTGAGCACTAGGAGCTAAAAGGATCAATGTAATAGTATATATGGATAATAGATAGAAAGAACTTAACTCTCATTCTTCTTCTTCTAATGCCAATCTAATACAAGATTTTTTCTTCCTTTAATTCTCCTTGATTCTTCTTATTTTCTCTTAATGGTAAATGATCATGGAGTCCTACCAAGGGTTCTTGCTACTACTACATAAATTCATCATGGTACCTAAGCCATAAAGAAAAAGGAGGTAGTAGATTCATCCTTTACTTTCAGTTGAGAGTTCATCCTTTTTCTTCTTCTATTTTCCTCTCGAATCCATAGAGTCCTCTTCAAGATGAATTCATCTCTCAACTCACAATGCCTCAATCACATTTGTTGATGATCCAAATTCTCCCTATTTCATCCGTCTAAGTGACAACCACAACACCATAATTGCTTAACATGAGCTCATAGGATCAAACTTTCCAACACGGAAATGTTCTTTCACATTGGCCCTATCCATTAAAAAAAGAAAGAAGGATTCCTTGATGGAAGTATCAAAGAACCACCTACAAATAACCCTTTGCATCACCCTTAGACTCACTGCAACAATCTCATAGTAGCTTGGCTCCTCAAATCTATGAGTTGGACCATTAGTTATACTGTTTCTCAGCAGGCATATCTATATATATATACCTTCTGATCGGTTTCTCCATTGAATGCCTTTAAGCAAATTTTGTACTCTATTTTTTTGTATTCTTTTACAGAAGGCCAAAACTATTGCTCACTATCTTAAGTTACATTATTCGTTTAACAGTTGAACCGTTCAAATTCAAGAACTTTGTTTGTCAGATGGCTATTGGGACTAAAATCTGACTTAAGATTGTTGTTGAAGTTACTACTATAGAACCCCTATTTGACCAAGAGTAGTTTTTCGGAAAAGTTAAGACATTTGTCATGAGAAATCAGATTCCTTGTTCCTTCAAGTGTAATATCAAATTTGATCATCATATGAGGTTTATTCTCCCATGCTTTTGTACTATCAACCTTTTAAGATGTAGCAGTAATCTAATGAGTATTTGTGTATGCCCTTTTTGGTCTTTAGTTGCATGCCCCCTCAATCAGTGCATATTTTCTTCGCTTCAAGAAGTTATGGATAAGATTGAACTCAATTGGTAAAACCTACAAGGGTTATCAGCTATTCCATTCAAATTTCATTTAATGTGAGTTTTTAGTTATTAGTGTGTTTTCCCTTTCATTTACTCTGGGTCCTTAATAAGAATGCTTAGTCCAAATTATCCTTATGTTCATTTATCAGCATTTTACTGGTGTATTTTGTGAACAATAATTCTGTCAGATGATATTGCACTGTTGCAACCTGATTGCGTTATTTTTGTAAATGAAATCATTGCAGTATCAATGGATGATCCTACAAAGAACTAAAACAAAGGTGAACCTTTAACTCTACATGAAACTTAAGCTTGTGCTAATGAATGCAGGATTTTCTTATTGCAAAAAAATAAGCGAGGAAAGCTCTGAAGTGGGGACAGGAAGATCTTACATTCTATTGCTACATTGGACCGGTATTAATCCTAAATATACGGTTATCTTTAATTTCCTGTTCACTTGTCTGTGGGAATTAATCAACTTTAGTTCAATCATCAGTGGTAGATCTTACATTTTATTGCAGAATCCGTTTATGTCTTTTCCGCTTATATAAAAGAATCGGTGTGTGAAATGCTACAACTTTCAAATGGAAAGTTTAATAAGAAAGCAATATAGCAGGCTATTGGGCTTAAATTTTGACTTGAGATGGCTGTTGAAGTCAACCGCGATGGTGGTGTAATAGCAAATTTTTATGCTGTTGCACGTTGGTTTTGTATCATTTAATTTCCAAATAAACAAATTGAACTAAATCAAGAAAAAAAAAGAAAGAAAGAAAGAAACAAACAAACAAAAGGGCCTTGGAGAATTGTATTACAGAGGGCATGTAGCACAACTCATTTACCACGAGCATTAACTCAAAAAGCATTTCGTACACGCCTTATTAGCTATTGATTGTGTTTTCATATGATTAGAAACTTGAATTCTACTAGATTTATTTTCAAACTCTTAACTTTGCAAACAAATAAACAAAAACTAGCCCTTGTGCATCTTTCCAAGGACACTATTTAACATTAACCATTTTGGACTAACTTTGCATGACCTAATGCTATAATGACCATTGCCTAATTTTCCCATATGAGGCCCAACAAGGGATATATCAACTTTTTTCTATCTTTATCCATTTATATAAAGTTGAATTTCTCACCCTCAAAGGTGGTCACTGTTGGTGCAGACTCTGAGGAGAGCAACGTTGGGGGTGTTCAATTTGAAGACCCTCCATGAGAGGACTCAGATCTATTAAAGTCCTTTTTGATAATATGATTTTCCTTTTACGGGAACTTTTGATAAAGTTAGGCTCTTGTGGTGAGGGCATAACTATACCCTTTTTTGGAACTTGTGGACCATTTGATGGACTCGTCTTGTTTTTCTCCAATGTGAGGTCATTGTCTTAATATGTATTAAAAAATCCCTAGTTTCCCACACTTTTTCCCATTGGTTCCAACTTGGAACAATTTTACTTATACATGTATAATGTTATATGCATACACACAAAAATATCAAATACTAGAAAGACATAACAACTTTTAAAATGCCTCGCTTTATGAAATATTTCTTAAATAATTTCCTTTAATTTTGAAATAAATGCTTTTATAAATCAAGTTAATTAATTGAGCATCAAATGCAAACTTTAGAATGCACAACTACGTCTTGTTTGGTTTAAATTTGTTAATTTATTCAAGAAAAAACTTTCGATGACTCCCAAACGTGCACGATTCAGATTACAAAATATATGACATCTTCAAATCATATAGCAGCCTTATAATAGCGATTATTCTATTAACTTATTCCTTGACTTTATTCAAATCATAATATTTTAACAAGTTGAACCATTATTAAATTTTCTGCATTCACGATAAAAGTCAAGCAACGGGGTGTTCAAGTGTAAGAGGCCAGATAAGGCGGGCGGATTCTAGTGTTTGGTTTCCCTAAGAGCGGCTTTATTGATCAAATTTTTTCCTTGTCCTTTCACAAACATTTTCAAATGTCGTGTTCTCTAATTATTTATATTCCAAAGATGAGCCTCAGCTAATGCAACTTCTTTATATATATATATGTATGGACCTTATATCATATTCATTTTGGTCACTTGAGTTATTCGATACTTGTCACAGACTGGTAATACCTCCATAAGAAAATGGGTTGTCAACGTTTTTAATTAGGAATTTGAAACTGCAGAGAGATTAAAGAAATTAATAATGACACTTTTAACCTATATTTTACAACTCACCATCTTAATTAAGGAACCCAATATTTGCTTCTGACAGATTAAATTTAATTCCAGTTGAATTCCGATGATTGCAATTGATAGGTTACAACAATTTGCTTTTTTAGTGTAAAAGTAAACCAAAGTAGTTTGCAAGTTAATAATTATTTAGAAATATTATAGAGTCCTTGGTTTGGTTAAACCAATAATGCCAAATAGTTTGTGGAATGATACAAAAAGTTGGTCCCATATGTTTTTTAATAAAAATAGAGATCCAAGTTAGTTAAAATTCATAACATATAAGATGCTAAAAGATAGTCTAATGCGTTGAATCTAAACTTATGGTAAAATAAAAATAAATAGATGGAAACAATATTTTGTATCTGTATTTTGACTATAATGCTCAACTAATTAGAAAAGAGTTTTTCTACCATACCTCAAACATACTTTTTAATAATTTGACAAGACGTTAACAATTTATCTTTAAAAATATTATAAATGTACTGGTAACACATGTATATTCTATGCTTGCACATGAAATATTATATAACTTCATCAATTATTTTAAAATATAAAATTATTATATTTTTTAAGAATTCAGTAATAAAATAAAATTACTCGGTCATATATTTCTTCAAGATATAGAAAGACAGAAATTAGAGATAATAGAAAAATACAAGAAATGAAAAATTAAATTGTAATAAAAAGAAATAATATAAAATGATAGTAATGAAAAAGAATAAAAAATAAAAGGTATTTTAGTTCATATATATTTGAGGACAAAAAGTGGCTGTTAAATAGTGTGTGTGTGTGTGTATTTATTAAGAGGAGAACTTTAGGAAACTTATTAAAATGAGAAAACTTAGTTATTAATGAGGCATAACAATAGTATATTATAGATAAATATTCTGAACTGAAGTTTTCAAATAGAGTGTTTCAGTTAAAAAGTAAGAGGGGTATAATAAATTAATTTGAAATTTATTGTATCTGTTTTAGTTCCCATTAAATGAATTTCTGAGATAAAAAAAATCCACTAAAATACGAGTATTGAGTGGCTAAAATTAAAAGTTTTTTCTCTTATAGTTTATAGTCAATTTTTTTATTTTTCTTTATATAATTTTCAATAATATCATAAATTTTTTATAACAATAAGTGAAAATTTTCAAAAAACAAACTAACAAAAAAACAAAATGTAGCAGTTTATCAGCAGCAAAAATATCAAAAACAAATGAATATAATAATTCAACAAAAAATTAAAAAACTTGACTTTATACATTGTAGATTCAAAAATTATTTTTGGAACTCAAACTAACAAATCTAAAATCTTCGCGGCATTTGAATTTTTTTTTTTTTTTAAAAGACCAATCCCTTAACTTACAGCTACTTACTGTTAATGGCACATTAATATCAAATATCCAAATCACAATAAAAATTGAAACACAGACACACGAAAAAATTGAATTCAATTAATTGTTAAGGATGTAGATTAGATGCAATGTTTTATCCTATAAAAAGTAACTTTTTCCCCATCTATGCTATGCCTAAATGTTTTTAGTGTCCATTTATTTTCATTACAGAAGTAATAGTAGGTCTAAAGTGCAAAGAAACTTAACAATTTAGAGCAACAATGGGACCATTCGATAAGTAAGATGCATATCTTGTATATGACCTCAAATAAAGATGAATAAAGATGCCATAAAAATCTTTAAAAAAGATTACAATTTGAGTTATTCAACTTGCATCAAGGTGAAAATCGAGATTGAAGTTGTTGCACTACAGAAAGACGATGAACAATGCATGGGTTCGCACTTAATCCCTAGGCTTCAAGAGAAAAACTCCATAGAACTTTTGATCAATTTTAGGCTTGATTGGTGCCGTGCTTGATTTGAAATTTGTAGATCAAATGGTTGATTTAAGGAAAATAAAGAAGGCAATCCCAACTTTTGAAATTTGACTTTTTAAAACAATTGGCCTACAAAAGGACCCATTTTAAGCCATCCCAAAACTCTAAAAAGTCACCACACGAAAACATTTGAGTGAATAAAGAGAAATTGTTAGAAGGAATTCATTGACTAATTCAGGAAGAAGGAAATCACGTAATGGGATTAAAGATTCAACCGTTCAATTGAGGTTCTCTTCTCTTTATCTTATTTTTTTATTGTGATAGTATTTGAACAATATAGTTCTTGAGTTTTCTTCTTCGTACTATCCTAGGCTAAATTTCTTGTATTTAGAAAATTAATCAAAAAAATTTAAAGTATATCTTGATTTATTTCATTTAGATTTGATGCAATATTTTCTTTTTAATTATTTGTACTACTTGTACTTATACTCTAATTGTATATGTGTGATTAGGTAGTCTGTTACGCTTGGAGTTATAAATGCAAAAGAGCCAATTTCATTTATTATAATTTAGGTACACACATTGGATAAAATTTTGAGTTAAAAGTCCAACGAAACCTAATCAATCATTAAAGAAGAGATTTAGTGCATGTGTGTACATTAGGATGAGACCAAGTAGAAATTCCTAGTTGATTGACATATGTTTTTATTTAAAACCCCAGCGAGGTAATAGAAACAATTAGAATATCCTAATTAATAATCAAATTGAATGATCATTAAAACTAGTTGGGTAGTCAAGTGCAGTGAAGAGGAGTGCAATTGATTTTCTAAATTATCTTTGCATATTGATGGTTTACTATTTTAGTATAATTGCTTGATAGACGTTGAATTACAATCTTTATTTGGTTTCTATTTTTGCTATTTAATTTCTTGTGACTTTATGGTGATTACTTGACTTGAGTTTAAGATTTAGTAGCACTAATTGCTAATAGTTTGATCAGAAATCCCTAGTGGATGATACTCATACTTGCCTTAAGTAGCAATCAATTTGCAAAAGTCTAATTTAGTGGGAACAAGTTATTGACACAACTATGGATGTTTATATCATTTGCAGCCACTATTGTGAACCTTTCTTAACTGTAGATCAGGTTTAACTTAAAACAGTTAGTATTTCTTTATCCATTATAATGTCCTTACATTAATAATAGTAGGATTTTTCTCCTTTTCAACTTCGTAATAGTTTTTGTGACAATCTATTAATTTGGGAAGCGTTTAGTTTGATCCTAAAATAAAAAGAACTTTTATTAGGTTGAAGAAAAAGACCAACATTAGGAAGACACTACAATTTGAGATGGTAGACAATCAAGATAACTGAAACCAAAATTCTCTGCCCATTTCAATTCAACAAGCACCTAAAGTACTTTGATACTACTGCCAACCTATTGCACACTAATTTTTTTCTGGCATTCAATGCCAATCAATCCCAACTAATAACTTTACGTCGAAAACATTTTTAATAAATCAATATGGGAGTTTGTCACATGAGGATCTAAACCTTCATTTGGCAACTTTTCTTAAAATTTGTGACACCATTAATTTTAATGGTAGTATTGAGGATGCCATTCACTTGAGACTTTTCCACTCTCACTCTTGGAGAAAGGCAGAGAGAAGTTGCATTCTTATCAACCAAGAAGCATTTGTTCATTGGAGGAACTAGCTCAAAAATTTCTAACCAAATTCTTTCCTTCTTTTGGAGCATCTCAACTCTATAGTTATATTGCTCAATCTAGACTAACAAATTATGAACTGTGTATAAGGCAAGTATAAGGCAAGAGAGCATTATAAGTGCTTACTTCATCAATGCCCCTAACACTATTTTCAAGATAGAATCTATATTTAACTATTCTACAGTGATCTTACTAGTTAAGTTAAGAAAATAGTGGACACCATCACTAATGGAAGTATGCTAGAAATGATGGTGGATGAAAATTATTACCTGCCTAAAAAATTGTTAGCTAGCAACTGTTGTTGGCCAAATGAAAGCAACCAACTATGATGGTTTTCTGTGAGCATGCTTGATGCTGATTGATTCTTTGCCTTGATTGCCAAAGCATCCAAATCTCTTAACTAACTGCCAAGGTAGCATCCAAAAAATCTGTTGAAGGTATGGCAAGCATGATGGTTGATGATAGCCCATAAAATATTGAACAAGCTCATCACATCAACAATTATGCATTCAATCCCTAGGACACCTATCTAAATTCATCCAAGACTTAAAAATCATTAGAACTTCTAGCATGTAAATAGGCAGAATGTTCATATCCTACACGTAGTTAAAATAGCCTCCCCTAAAATGAAGCCTTCTTTGGAAGATTTGCTTCAGTACTTTGTTGTTGAATCCAAGAAAAAGACACGTGAGGTTAAGTCTAGGTTAGGTAACATGCAAGCATCAATTAGAAATTTTGAGGATCAACTAGAGTGACATTTTGAAAACCATCAAAGAGTGACCTCATGAAAATATCTCAACTGATATAGAACTAAACCCATTAGCCAATTTTAATGCTGTTATCCCCTTATGAGATTAAATTATCTTTGAAATGTAGAAAGACCAATGGGTCAATTTACATTTCCTAATAATCCACCTATTCTTTGCCACATTCTCCATTTCCTCAAAAATTTTGGATGAAAAATCCACCAAATCCACCTTCAGTATAGGGGTGGCTATGAGTCGGATTGGTCGGTTGGCAAGTTAGGTTGAGACACAGGCATTACATGTAGACTGTCAATCTGAACCTAGCCCGTTTATTTTTGTGGGTTAGTTTTTTTAACTCAATCCGACCCACCAATTTCATGAGTTATCTGAACATAACCTGCCAACCAATGAAAAAAATATATTTTGGCCAAAATAAAGTTAGAATATATTTTTACATACTACAATTTTTTTCTGGTTTCAATACTATTGCTTCAAAAAGTAATTCTATATACACTCAAAGTTTGAAGTTTTCTACTTTTAATCATTTAAATTTACTGGATTAGACTTTAGCAAAATTTATATTATCATACAAATAAAAAAAGAAAGAAAGAAGAAGGAATAGGAATAAAGCAATCCAAATAAAGGTGTCAAACTTGTTAGGGTAGGGGTACGAAGTGTGGGCAACGCTTTGAATTCTAATGTCTAAACTGAAAATTTGAGTTTGAGTAGATATCAATTTTAGTTTAACGTAACATTTACATTTGAGTTGTCACATATTTACTACTTTGGCAATTAACTTTATTTCATTAATTTTTTATTTACATAGTTAAGAACTTAAGAAACTTAAAAAATAGAAAAAAATTAATAAAAATATTTATTAAATAATTTTAAATATATAAGCAACTTTGCAGGTTTATGGGTCAACCCATTAGGCTATCTAAATTTGATCCATTTTTTACAAGTTCGTGGTTTTAATCTGATTTTGACTGACATGAAATATTAACTCTTAACATATTAATTTTGTATTAGGTTTGAGTTGTATTAGAAATTGTCATCCCTACTTTAGCATGCAACAAAAAGTTAGAGTGAGAGAACTTAGCACAAAGGATCAAATTTTAGAAACAACACCGTCAAACTTGTCAAAAATGGATAAATAATCCTATTAGTTTCATTATTCCTTGCACCATCAATGTGATGCACTTCAAAATAGCATTGTGTAATTTATGCTTGAGTATCGATTTGACACCATACTCTTTCATTTTGATGTTGAAACTTGAGTATCTCATCCATTAGTTTAAAGTTTATTGATAAATCAACAACACATACAAAAGGAGTTGTTGAAGATTTTGCAATAAAGTTAACAAATTTGAGCTCTTAGTAGTCCTTTTTATGTTATCTATGCTCAAAAATCTATCAATTTCAATAATATCAAGACATCCTCTCTTTGTTACTGTGAATCAGAAAATTGACATGATAAGAGAGCAGGTTGTTTGTCTTGATAGCGCAAGAGGAAAAAACCAAACCCAATGTGCAGAATGTTGGGGAAATTATACAAAATTAATAGAAAATGATGAATTTAGTCATGCAATAATTTGAATTGTCCTTGAAAATTATTTTGGCAATGCGAAATATTTCTTCAAAATTAAACAGGTCTTTATCTTTTCAAAACAATGACTAGATGACTCAAGACTCGACAAATTGTTTAATCCACGTAGCAACACTAGAATGAATAAAACCAAGGAAAAGAAATGATGTGAGGAAGACAAAGACTCCTCTATTTGTAGATTTCAAAGGACACCTTTGAAGAGATACGACTTTCAGAAAAACAACTATTTGAAGAGATGTAAGCATTGGAAAAAAACAATTGGTTGGAAAAGGTACAACTCTTGGAGAAGGTACAACTATTGAAAAGGACAAGCTTTAATGTCAAAAATATTTGAAGATCTATTGATTTTCTAACGTGGGAGATAAAATCTCTTAAAATACTAGTATCTTTTTTCAACAAGGAATTCTATTCAATGTTATTCCCCATCCAATGAAGGCTCCACTTTCTATGAATTGATGGATGAGCATTTAGATTCTATTTTAGTTAACTTGTCCTCTTGACATTGATAGGGTTACATAAGAAAGAAAGATTATTTCAAGGTTTAATCCAGAAGCTCCATAGGGGCAGTGCACACTTAGTTTACACCAAGAAGGCAGATTTGGCAACGACCCTCAACGAATGCTAGATTGAAAATCTTGGTTGGCACATCTAACTAGATATGTGAAATCAAGCGTTTGTTGAGATGTAACCCAACCTTTATTAGCTTTTTTGTTGGTTCTATCTATTTTGTTTTACTTATTGTTATTTTCTTTAGTTTAATATTTTGCTTAGTTGTTTTTTTTTATGGACTTCTTAAGTTACAAACCACTAATTAGCATGTGCATGGGACTAACTATGTTAAATGTCTTGTGTTCATGAAGGCGTGAGAAAGGTTCTATTATTGCTTAGTAATGAACTTAAGCCTTTTTATCCAACACAAAGCCTTATGTTACAAGATTTTAAAGTTTTATTGATCACTTTAGATGCTTCAACCTAAATTAGTGGAAGGTAGTATGACATTTAAGCATTTGGGTTGAGAATTCTATTCTATTTCAAATCATTTTAAGGGTTATGAGAGTTGATTGTATACTTAAACCAATTTAAGGGGCGCTTAACTATGTAGAACAGGTAATTTACACACACACTTATACATGAGAGATTTGATATATAAGGAGACACATTGATGCCTTTAGTCAAGGAAAGTTGTTGAGGTATATTGATTTGGTTGAGTTATATTGTGCTTGTGATGTTTGAGACTACAGCTTTTTTTGTGCAATTACTTGTTGCCAATGTGAGTTTTGAATTTTTCATAAAACATTTGAACTTATATTACAGTGTAATTGCTCAAGGGTAAGTAATGACTGAAAGTTAGGGTATTTGTTGATGATATCAAATGTCATATATTGCACCAAAAAAATTAACCACTTTTCACATCTATTCGATTTCTAAATTTTCTTAATGTAAATTATTTCATTAGAGAGGCAACTGTATCTAAAGTGCAGAAAAGAGGAAAGTTAACAATTTCCAACAGCTCTAGCATTGCTTGATAAACCAAACATGTCTATCTAATATGACTTTTGATTAAGATGGCACAAGATTGCATAGAAAGTCAAGAAAATAATTTGTAGCTTTCATGTTTTCAATTTTGAGATATGTAGTCTACATCTAGATGAAAATCAAGTTTGAAGTTGCTACAGTACAAAAGTATAGTGTACACTATAGAAAAAGCTTTGCACTCAATCCACAATCTTTGGGATTGAACACCAATTAAGAAAAACTTCTAGGAATTTTACATTGAGCCTAGGCTCAATTAGTGCAGTCATGGATCCAAAAATCGCAAATTAAGTGATGCTATTTCATGCAATATACATGTGTGTGTGTGTGTGTGTCTATAAAAGCTAACTAACAATTCAAATTTGACTTATGAAATCTATTGACCGATGAAAAGACCCACTTTCAGCCTCCTCAAGCATCTTTGAATCCATAAAACAAGAAAAATTAAGAGAAAAAGAAAGAAATTTTTAAGAGAACTTGCAATTCATTGGAGAATTCAACAACAAGGGAATCAAACGACAGCACTAAAGATTTGGCTCTTTAACTAAGTAAAGTTTTATCATTTCCCTTTATCTTGTTTTTCAATTAAGATTGTATTTGGAAATGAATTTTTTGATTTTTCTTCTTAGTACTATGCTAAGCAAAATTTTTTATATCCAAGAAATTAATCAAATAAATTTAAATCATGTATTAATTTATTCTATTAAGCTTTAATGCAATGCTTTTTTTTTCAATTATTTGTGTTTCGTGTACTTATCCTTCAATTATGTCCATGTAATTAAATAATTTATTATGCTTGGAAGACTTGAAAGATCTAATTTTATGTATTAAAATTTTAGTACATGCATTAAAAGCCATTTCAAGGGATCAATGGTACCTAATCAATCAATTAACGAATGATTTAAAGTATGTGCATAGAACGAGATAAGACCAAAATAGATTCCTTGTTGATTGGACAAAGATTCTATTTGACATTCTAGAGAGAGCTAATAAAAAAAACTAGAGGATTGAGTTTAATAATTGAATTAAATGAGTATTAAAGCTAGTTGATTGGTCAAACTTAGTGAGAAGGAGTGTGATTGATTTCTTAAATTATCTTTACATGTGTTGTTAGTTTTTATTTTACTCAAATTGCTTGATAGATGCTCAATCGCAATAGTTATTTAATTTTGTCTATTCTTATCAATTGCTTCAGAATTTATTTGGATTGCTTGATTTGAAATTAGAATTTAATTGCGGCAATTATATAGTCTGATCAATGACTTATGTGGATCTATTCTCGTTCTCATCTTGGTGAGTACTAAAACTTAATACTATACACTTATAGATAATTTGCCAAAGTCAAATATAACACCAACAATAATCAGCCCAATTTCTCATTATAACTGGAAATCCTAGAAATCCATTTGTGTATTTATTAGAAGAGTAATTTCCCTTATAAAAATTTTGTATTATTGGTGACTAGCTTGAAGTGTAATTTTAAAAGAAGTCACATTTCTAACTATGTATTTTAATTAAAGGAAAATGTATGCGATGCTTATAACCATATCTACTTACCCACAATCTTGTATTAAAAGATCCATGCTACAAATGGATACATTAATCAAGAATTGAAACTAAACAAACTACAATACTCTATAAAAAAATCATTTCAATTTAACGGTTTGGTTAAGTGTTTATAAAGGTGTAAACAATGGCACTACAGCATTTTAAGGCTTCGGCAATATCGACATTCAACAGTTATAAAACTGTTGCGAAACTAGCATTTAGCAACAATTATGTAACTGTTTTCAGTGTTACATTAGTTAGATATGATTTAGGGACATTTTTTTGTAATGGTTACATAAATGTTGTATATTCCTTTATTTGCAACATCATTGAAACCATTTTTAATTGTTGCAATTCCATTGGTAAAAATACAAGTATACGCAACCATTTTGTGCAATAGTTTTAAAAATGTTAAATAACGTGACAACTAAGGAAATTTACAATAAAAACAAAATATATCCTATATATAATATATTTATGTCAAAATATTGGAATTTAAATAATTAGTTGATGACACACTTCTTCTTTCAGTGCTGTACTATTTAATTAAATATTTTAATACAGAACATTGAATGTAAATTCATAGTGATTAATTTTAAAAATAAAAAACTGAATTTCCATTTATATTAAACATAAAATTTGACATTAAATTAATAATTAGTTATATTATACTTTGATTTTCTAGGTTGTAAATTTTTTTAATGTTTTGATATTCTCTAAATATTTTTAGTTCCAAATATCATGAATTAAAAAAATTAATCAAGTATAATATATGATTGTGCCAAAAATCCTTCATAAAATGTGAATCAGGAACCAATTCATTAATGTTGACTCTCATATTTTTTTCCCTTTACTGATTTTCTCTTTTTTGCTTTCTTTTCTTTATTTTCTATTGTTTCCTTTTTACTTTTGCACACACCCCCAAATACCCCTTTCTTCAAGTAGACAAACAGCGCCAAACAGACCTGTGGAGCCCTCCTCTTTCTTCTTCAATTCAACAAAAACCAGCCTCCACTGTTAGCTTTCTTCTTCAATTCTACAGAAATCAGCCTATATATAGATTTGTTATTTGGATTGGAGAAGGCAACTTTTAATCTTGATTGATTTTCGATCTTTGTTTTATGAAGATGATGAATGCTTGGCTCTATTTCTTGTCTATGGTGATTGTTATGGTGGTATTTTTTGGAGTTATGTAGTTATGGTTTTTCTTAAAGTATGATATCTATTGATAGGTAGATGATCACCAAATTACTTACAGTCCTATATTGTTTGGGGTACCAACCTCGGGACAACCTAGGTAAACCCAACATAAATCGTAATCCTATAAATGGGAGTCTACCCTGGGATGGGCAATTCAATTATGGTCGTGGAAGGTTTACCAACCCTTGGAAATGCAGCTATCAAGGTAGTGACTCAAGATTCGGGAGGGGAAGGCCACTGAGGGGTAGGCAGGCAGTCATGGCCCGAATCTAGGAATATGAAATGGTAGACCCACGCAAGATTTTAACAGATGACAAAGTCAACAAATATCAAAATAACTAATCAATTTTATATTAATTAATAACCAAAAGGAATAATTGTATTACTGTCTTGCAACAAAAAATAAAATACCCTAAATTGTTCTAATTACTAATGAAAATAAAATAACTAAAATAGAGATCTTCATCCATCTAAGTCTACCATCCCCATGTATGCTTGCCCTCAACGGCTCCTTTGGCAAAAATAGCATTTGGAAAATGTGAGTAATGAATCGTCCAATAAATGGTATCTCCTGCCTTTCCATTTTTCAAGGAATATATGCATATTAACATCAATTTGTATAAAACACATTTGTAAGCAGACAATATGAAATACATTTTAAAATAATCTATAGATATAACAGCATTTCCCAACTTTTCCAAAATTATTACATAATTTACATGTCCTTGTTAGAGGGCCATGAAATACATACTTTGTGTATTATTTTTACTAATTAGGCCTTAATTTCCACTCGACTAAAAAAGGTCATATGAAATATTAGTTGCACCCACAATAAGCCTCACTATTTCAACCTTGACTTGGTGGTATCCCAATCTACTTCCTGATTGGTGGAGTCACCTGTTAGCTTCACCCACTATTAGTCCAAATACTTCTACAGTAATTAGACAGGTCCCAATTTGTGATGTGATTGGTAGGGCGGAACTTGTTTGACACTATTGCTAATATTAGATGAGAGGTTTTTCTCATTTTTCACATTTTCAAGTTTCTAGAGTAATCATTTCCATATAATTCATTTTGTAAATAAGCACACATCCAAATTTCAGGAAAAATATTATAAATTTTAGGTTTTGCAAAAAAATCAACTGGTTTAAATCATGCTTTCATAACCAGGAAAATATTCAGAAATAATTTTAAACACATAATAAAATTCAATTGTAATATAGAAACAATTTTGAAAGCAGTTGCAAAAGCTAGTAGGATGTAGCCACTTACTGAATACTAATTCTATTAGTTAGTAGGTTCACTGGTTATCAATTCTTAATTTTCTATTCAACAAAAACAATTCTCATTCAATTACTATTTCAATTAAAATCCCACTGTTCATATGTTTTGGATGTATCCTACACATCCCATATTATTATTTTTTGGGTGTTTCTATTTGAGATTTACTCAATTAATATTTTTTGTGTCCTACAAAGTCTTAAACTACGTATTTAAGACTATTTTAGTCTCAAAGTCTAAAAATTAGGCTTTAATTATGGAAAAATAACATTTTGCTTGCTTTTAGGTTTTCCACTTGCGAAACAAGCCTTGCGGCCCTGAAAAATGGCTTCAAACCCACAAAATAAACTATGGTGCATTCTATTCAGCACCGCTCTTAACCCTCATAACCATAGAAGGAAGACTTGTAACTATGAGTGGTCATTTCACGACTGTGCAAAGGGATGCGGTACCTTTTGCTTGGTACCGTATCCAAGCCTCGCGACCGCAAGTTATGGCACTATGGTCACAAGTTAGCACCTTTTGCTCACGATGCCAACCACAAGGCATTTTGCCTATAGTCACACTCTTGTTTCGCAATTGCGATACTGCTCACCATACTCGTGTTGCTGCACCTTGGAGCCACAACCATGACCACAAGTGGCATCTGATAATGCATAAGGCACTGTTTGGTTGGTTTTTCCTTCTCTACACGATTTCTATCATCAAAATTTATTACCAAAAATATTTGAAAGGTTTCTAGGCATAATTTTTTGAATTCTAATCATGTCAATTCCAACTAATCATTTTTCCAAGTTTTTGAACAATTTCTGACAAGTCCTATAAATTTACATATTTTATCTACATATGATTTCTACCAATTCCCTACGCATAACTCACAAAGTTCAGCAACATATTCATAAGTAAATCCACGTGTAGTCTACCCAAATCCATATTTCTTGTGCCTGTAACATGTATGCTGTTTTCTAAATGTATGCATAAAATTTACAAAATTTGAATTGGAAATTACCTCTAATAATCATGTTCTAAAAGCCAAGAAAATTTTTCTCGCCCTTCGCTACCTCTCTACATGGTTGATTGCTCTTTGGGGTGGAGAATTTAATTTTCTCCCACCTCTTAACCCTATTTATACTAAGATTTAATTAAGAGTTTGAGAAGAGTCAAATTCTACAGTTTTAATGCTTTAAATTCTTTTTATTTCTTTTCCAGATTTTTCTGGGATTTTTCCCTTGAATTTCAACCCTAAAATTTACTAATTTTAGCTTCCTTATGCATGGTAAATTCTTCCCTTATGTTTCTAAAATGTTTGGTGAGATTTGCTTAACAAAATACATACATATCTCCCTCTATAGTTACTCATCTACACTTAATTTAATCATACATGTAAATTCCATAAAAATGATAAAAATTTTGATAATTTAATTATTCTTCAAAATAAGCTAAGCTAAGCTAAATTTAAGTAGTTGTTGATACCCAACATTTTTGGGTATTACACAACCAAATGGTGGCTGAGGATATTCTAGGCCTTGATGCGTGTTGTTGTAACACACCAAAATTAAATTTCTAATAACTAGTACTAGATAAGTACGAGTGTCATGTCCATAGAAAGAGGGTGAATTGTGTCTATTGCAATGATTGAAAACATATTAGTTAAACCATCTTAAGTGAGAGAATAAAAGCAATGAGAGAAAATGAGAAAACACAGATTTAATAAACCAATCAAACTAGTTGTAAATTAAAAAAGATTCAATGGTGAGAAGGCCTACACCCTTGTGTAATGTGGAGATTTAACGAATAACAGATGTGTTTGCTATCAAATTTAATATTCTTACTATGCTGCATTAATCATTTAATATTCAAGGCATTCTCTTAAATCATCCCAAAGCTTCAACCCAAACATGCATGTCCTCACATCCCACTTAGGTTGAAAATATGAATATTGATACTTGTTCCACGTAAATTCCCTTGTTTTACTTCCATTATTCACATAAAATTTACGTTTGCAATTAATATCTAACCCGCGAGTTTCACTCCCATTATTCCCCATGTGATCATAATCAAATCAAAAAGCCACTAAGCACTTGAAGAACATAAACTCACAATTGTAAATAATAAGAACAATGAAAACAAATCACATATATATATTTATTAAAAATCCATAACTAACATAGGGTCCTAGAGTAGAAATCTAGTAATCCATAAAAATAAAATAAGTACAATGCTAAAATTCATAATCCTATTATTTAAGAAAACAAGAAAAAGATAAGGAAGTCTTAGTCTGAAGTCTTGAACAATAGTGTGCTAGATTATATCTTCAACATTCTAAGAGTTCTTCCCAATTGTTCTTGAGTGATGTAGCAACCTTGAAATACATGTTTTCATCCTTTCTCCCCTTTGGTTTTTCATGCATGTTTCTTCTTTATATAGGGCAGAAGTAGATCAAGTCAGAGGATCAACAAAAATAGGCAAAAAAATCAAGTTTTCAAAAATAACATGTCCACTCATGCCATCACTTGTGATTGCAGCCTCCTTAACCATGGTTGCACCTCACACTACGGCTTAGACGAATTCCTTATGCTCGAACACTACAGTCGCAGATCTCCTTCCCAAGATCATGGCCAAGTTCTCCATGATCGTACTCTAATGGTAGCAAATCCAGTGCATGATGTGATCTTCAACCACGGCTGTGGACCTCCACTTCATGATCATGGCCCTAATCGTGCTAGTGTAAGTGTTTCTGACTATTCTTTTAGTGCACATTCTTTTATGTGTAATTTCCTCATCCGAAGTCCGATTGACTTGATATATGCACCGTTGGAAATCCAATTCATTTTTCTTTTATTTCTAAAAGTTTTAGATCAATTGGCTATTCCAAGAAAACACAGTATCTTTCCAAAATCACTGCTTAATCCCTATGACCATGATAACCTTCATTCTAAAACACATGCATCATAATATTTAATGTAATTCATTCTAAGATACATGCATGATTATATTTAATGAAATTCATGCATGATTTAAGTATTTTTCTTCCATCATAAGATTTGTTTAACAAAACATCCATTTTACACAATTTAACATTATCATGTGCAATATATATTACCAAACTTGTTAAATATAACATTATAATTAACAGTAATTTTAGGTAACATCACACCCCCACATTTAAGGGTTGCTAGTCCCTAGCAACATTCCTTAACAAACCTAAATATGGCTCAACTGTTCATGGCTCAGATGCATACAGAAGGCTTGGGCAGCCATCCATCTTAATTTTAAAAGAGTTTGAGTCACCTTAAGTCAAATGATTATTCTGCACTCATTCACAACCTAACCCTCCTAAATCCTCCCATTTCCACATGACACTTGGTGAACGTGTGATTGTACTACTTTTACTGTCCAATCTCCCAAGCGTCTTGATGTTGAAAATTCTATCTTCTTCTATTTTTTTTGTTTTCTTCACAAGCCATTGATCTTTTCCATCCTCATAGTTTTTTTTTTCTTTTTTCACATTCCCCACAGTCCTTACTTATGGTTCAACGACCCATAAATTCCTCAAGGTGAGGTTGACTCCTACAAACCGTCACCCTTTCCAAAGTATTAGCACTTCTCAAGCTAACCTAATAATTAGGGACCAGGTGGTGCGTAATAAAATTCGGAGTCACATATACACAAGGAAATCATCGAAACGACAAGAACTATGAATGATTAAGCAACCATCATACACAATAAAGATCCTAACAAAAAATCTCTCTATCATCACAAATTAAGTTTAGTGACCACAAAACTGTACCTTTGCTCTTCCGATAGTATCCTGAGCACCCTATTTAGTTCAAGTTTGATATAATTTAAGCAATCATGCGCACAACATTTACAACTAAGCAGTCATTATCCAATGAAAGTATAGTACATTCAATGTTTAAAATTTGTAGACCTTAGAAGCAAGAATGCAAATCATACACAAATCCCTCCCTCACACTGAAACAAAACCGTGTCTGCACTGCAATAAGCATACAGGTGTAAGAAATAAACATATAACAAAAAGAACAAAACCACTTAATCCTAGGGCAAGGTAACTACATCACTTATGTGGTTTGCCAGGATCATCATCTTGCTTACCTACCACATAGTAGGCAACGAATGGCTCAACCGAATGTGAAGGCATCGGGTGTCTTATTGGCAGTGGAAAGGGCACGTCAAGGTACAATTGTTGAAAATATATGGCAAGGTTTGCTTGGAAAGAAGAGTGGACTGTTAAAGGCCATTCAAGCATACGTCAAGGTGTTGGGCCATCCTTTGAAAGTTTTCAAACACCTCAATCCAAAACTCCTAGTCCACATAATCATGATCATGGTGTTAAGGGTATTACTGTAGTCTTGGCCCACCTCCAAGATCTACCTTCTAGACTAGTGCTCTTAGTGGGTTGATTGCTACCACTGTGGCCACATCTAGAGGAAAACCTGCCAAGTTTACACCCACCCGATAGCAAATCTCTATGATGACAAAAGGATAGGCCATGCCAACTTTTCGCCTATCTGGCCCAAGTCCAAAGGTACAGCTGTGTATATGACATATGGAATTAGAAACTGCTCAATACTAATTGTGGTTTAGTGCTAATAAGATCGAATCTGTCCGTAAGTGAACATCCACCATGCTCACACCATCTGAAGCAGGCTATAGGAATGGAAGTTGTAATGCTAGCCATCCTCCCACTAGATGCCCTTAGGACACAACTCCCAGATGAACACCTCCCTCTATTGAGAATTAACTAGCTCATGAAACCCTATCATGTCTACTAGGTTCAGCCCAAACACCTTATTTATGTGTCATGGCTTAAATAAAACAAACACCTTTCGAATGTAAATAATGTCATCCATATGGTTTGAGGCATTGGCATAGAATTTGTACAATAGCTTCCAAGAAACCCAATGTGTAGGATGGCTAATGATTGTCTCTTAGTTTTTATCTGCGACGAGCTAGGCAAAGTCAAGATGAGGGCGACGAGCTAGGCAAAGTCAAGATGAGGGCCAATGATCTCCCTAAACCCATGCTCGAGGACCAATGCTCAACGAGAAATGTCAGTTCTATAACGATATTAGCTATCCTTTGCATGAACTTAGAAATGTCATACTTGCAAGGACCAATAGGTGGTGCTAAAAGCTGTAGAGGCAGTAGTGTACGTGAGGAGCTAACTTCTCCAAGGGTATGACTTCAATTCCTAGAACCTACAAAGAAAAATCATCAACAAGCATAGAGGTTGAGGAAACAAAAAGTGCGAATGAGAACCTAATGACTCCATTCAGGTTGAAGGAATTATTATCACCCCCGAGAAGGAGTGCCAAACAAAATGAACGGCACTATATCAAAAGCTCCAACAATATGCGAAGGAATAAGGCAAATAAGGTACCAAAAGGTCACACCATTGTGAGAATTAAACGCACACCCCAATTATGCAAATCCCTTGACAGAGGCAATTGACAATTATAACAGTTATTATGTTTTAACACTGGACATCCATAAGAATGTACAAGTAATAGTAATAGCACAGAAGAAGGAATTTTTGTTCACAAAAGTCATTGCAAGATCTTAAACTTATCCTTGATAAAAAGGTTAGAACTATAGACTCTTAATTCAACAAAAAATGGCATCATGTTATTATGGAAGACAATTCATGAAGACCTCTAACATAGTCCTTTCACATAGAGAAGCATAACATTCTTTCAAGACCCACACGACTAATACACTAAAACCACATCAATGTAGATTTGGATCCCCTTTCATGTGTATCATAACAGGGTTTATTATCAGATCTCAGCAACAAATGTAAATTGGACAGCTTAGCGTTTTTAGTTAACCAATTTCTATAGGGACATTTATATGAACGCCTTAGCAGCAAAAAGTAAAATGCAAAGGAATAGCACACAATTTGGTTGAATTACCCCACTGAAATCTGATTCAAATTCTCCTAAGCAAACTCATGGAAATATCAACAACAAATTCAAGTGAAATCTGCAAGAAAATTGAAAGAAAAGCAACTTGACATCCTTGCCAAAAATTTAGGGGAACAACAGACAAAAATAGGCTAGCAATCATGTTTGACGCCACCACGATCACGGAGGAGGGTTGGTGGCCATGGCATGTGCATCACCAGAACGGTGTGTACGAGTGTGGTGTGTACGATGTGGTGTGCATTGGAGGTGTGTTTCTCAAGTGTGTGACATAGCCCATTTTATTCAAAAAGGGCTTGACCATGATCGCCTCCTGCAATCGCGAAGGAAGTCCTCGTGTTTGTAGTGCAAAGCATTGAGGTTACAGTTAAAATAGCCACAATTCTAGTGCATGCTATGATGGGGTGCACGATCACAGCCTTTGATTCCATGATCGTTGGACTAAAGTTTGTAATTGTAGTTAAGAGCACGAGAAAAACAGTAACATTTGCGGACGCAGCATAATGGTTTGCAATCGTGGCTTTCTTTTTCTTTTTAACAAAGAAAACAAACCAAAAATCAACGCAAATGAGGAATTAAAAAGGTTCAAAAATAGAAAACAAAACTACAATAATAGAAGGGACAGGAAAATGAAAAGAAAGCAAGTAAAGCACTGGTTGCCTCTTTGAAATAATGTTTGAGTCGGTGTTCATTTACCTTAAAAGTTCAGTCGCCACTTCACAATTCAACTACACCATGAGCAAACATATTAGCAATTTCAACAGGGCTCGACTAGCGAGACTGCAACTTACCCAGCAATAATTTTAGACGCGAATTGAATAAGAGTATTTTGTCTCCGACTTCGAAATTCTAGGCTAAGATGCAGCGATTGTGCCACTTCTTCATGCCCTCCTTGTAAAGTTTAGCATTTTCATAGGCATTGTGGTAGAATTCTTCCAATTTAGTTAACTGCAATAGCCTGTTTTCTATTACTCTTTGTGAATCAAAATTTAAAAATTTTATAGCCAATGTGCCTTATGCTCTATTTCAATTAGGGGGGTGACATGCTTTACCCAAAACTATATGGTACAGGGACATGCCAATTGGGGTTTTAAATGCAGTTCTATATGCCCATAGTGCATCGTCCAGCTTCCTAACCCAATCTTTCCTACTATGATTTAAAGGTTGACCATTAGTTTGGGGGTGATAAGGGGTTGTAATATGATGGGACATGTCGTATTTCTTAAGTAGCAATTTCATCCATCAATTGCAAAAATGCGAGCCCCCATCACTAATGATTGTTCTTGGGACCTCAAACTTAGTAAAAATATGTTTTTGTAGGAATTTGAAGACAAGTTTCGACTCGCTACTAGGAAGTGCAACTGTTTCTACCCATTTGAACACATACTCTACTACAACTAAAATATATTTATTGCCAAGTGAAGGCGGGAAGGGCCCCATAAAATCAATGCCCCATACGTCGAATAACTTTACCTCCAATATGTTTGTTAGCGGCATTTTGTTTCGTTTGGAGAGGTTCCCTAGCCTCTAGCACCTATCACACCTTTTTGTGTATGCATAGGTGCCCTTATAAAGCACTAACCAATAAAAACCAGACTGAAGTACCTTGTATGTAGTGCAATTGGTGCCAGTTGATCTGCTGGCAATAACACAAAAATGTTCATCATCTCTTCCTTTGGGATGCACCTGCGAATAACTTGATCTGCACATATTTTATATATGTGAGGATCATCCCAGAAATAATGTTTGACACCCGAAAAAATTTTCTTTTTAGTTTGTAAGACATATTAGGAGGTAACATATCACAGGCCAGATAATTCGCATAATCTACAAATCAAGGAGTAAAGGTAGTAAATAAGACAAATATGGTTTATCCAAAAATTCCTTGGCAATGCCTTACTCTTCTATTTTACCCTTGTTATTCAATCTAGAGAGGTGATTAGCCACCACGTTTTCCAACCCTTTTTCTCTTTGATTTTCATGTCGAATTCCTACAGCAATGATTAGCTTGGCCTAGCTTTTGCATCTTTCTTTTCAAACAAGTATATGATGGCAGCATGATCTATATAAACAATTGTTTTGGCTCCAAATAGATATGGTTAAAATTTCTTAAACATGAACACTATAGCTAAGAGCTCCATCTCTGTTTTTGCATAATTTACCTTGAGTATCATTGAGTGTGTGACTAGTGTAGTAAATCACGTAGAGCCTCTTGTCCTTTCATAGTCCTAGAACTACTCCGACTGAGTGGTCACTAGTATCACGCATCAATTCAAATGGTAAGGATCAATCTGGAGATGTGATGATGGGTGGAATTGTTAATACTTGTTTTAACTTGTTAAAAGCAGTTAGACACTGATCATTAAATTAAACGGCCCATCTTTGACCTACAGGTTAGACCAGGGTTTTGAGATTTTGGAAAAATCTTTTATGAACTATCTATAGAACCCATCATACCCAAGAAAGCTTTGAATTCCTTTCACGTTCAATAGTGCAGGCAAGTTGGCAATAACATCAATTTTTGCTTTGTCTACCTTGATGCCATTTTGTGAAATTTTATGCTCTAGAACGATCCCTTTCTATATCATAAAATGACACTTTTCCCAATTTAAACTAGGTTAGTGTCTTCGCATCTCTGTAAGACTCGAGACATGTTATATAAACAATTATCAAAAAAGTTACCTATGATAGAGAAATCATCCATAAAAATCTCAATTATGTTTTCGATTAAATCAGAAAAAATTGCAATCATGCATCTTTGAAATGTTGTTGGTGCATTGCATAACCCGAATAGCATCCTCCTATAGGCAAATGTCCAGTGGGGGCAGGTGAAGGTGGTTTTCTCTTGATCCTCTGGTGTAATTGCGATTTAGTTATAACTAGAGCACCTATCTAAAAAGCAATAGCATGGATGGCCAGCAAGTCTTCTAGTATTTGATCTACAAAGGGTAATTGAAAGTCATCTTTGCGTGTGGCACAATTAAGTCATCTATAGTTGATACATTGCGCCAACCCATTACGACCCTTATTGGGATTGCTTCATTTTGGTTGTTTTTAACTACTATCATACCTCCCTTTTTAGGTAGTTAGACTCATGAACTCACTGTCTAATATTGGATAAATTATTCCTACTTTTAATAGCTTCACAACCTTTTTCTTTATAACATCTTACATGTGTGGGTTTAGTCAGTGTTGAGGTTACCTTACAGGTTTATAGGTATCATCTAATAAAATTTTATACATGCAATAGGAAGGGCTAATACCTTTCAAGTCCGCTATGGTCCATCCTATTGCTCTTATGTGATTTTTCAAAACTTGCAGCAATTTTTCTTCCTTTTCCTGATTCAAATGTGCAGAGATTATCATGGAAAGTGTAGAGGACTTATTGAGAAAAGCATACCTTAAGTGGGCTAGCCATTGTTTTAGCTCGAAAGTTGTTGGTTCTTCCACTAATGTCTTTGGTGGGTCTAATAATTTCACTAGAGGTTATGTTATCATTACCACCTCGCTCTCCTTGCCATTGTCCTCTGTTTCCATATTGGCTAATAGCTTTACTAGCTCCAACTCTAGCTCCTGCTCGTGCGTGTTCTTGAAAACTTCATGTGTGCATTCGTCAATGTGCTCTACATTGAGACAGGTATCAACATCTATGAGAAATCGTGATGCATCAAATATATTAAATATGACTTCCTCACCTCCTACCCTTAACATCAACTTACCTTGGTGCATGTCAATTAACGCCCTACCTATTGTTAGGAATGGTCACTTCAATATAAGTGGCACTTCCCTATCTTCTTCCAGCTCTACAACAGTAAAATTAATAGGGAATTTTTACTAGGACATCTTCTATTAGCTCAAGTGAGACCTTCACAGATTTGTCTGCCAACTAAATAGACATCCTGTTCAGTTTGACTTCTTCTAGACTGTGTTTCTTGAAAAGAGTATAAGGTATTAGATTAATGCTAGCGCCTAAGTCACATAAGGCCTTACTAAATTCCACATTGCTGACATTGCATGGAATATTAACACTTCCTAGATCCTTCAATTTAGGAGAAAGTTTATTTTGAATGACAACACTGCATTTCTCAATCAATAACACTATCTCTTAATCTTCCAGCTTCCTCTTTTTGGAAAGGATTTCCTTCAAAAACTTTACATAACTTAGCATATATGCTAGGGCTTCTGCAAACGAAATGTTAATGTAAAGTTTCTTAAATACATTTAAGAATTTAAGGAAGTTTTGGTCCTCTTGTGTAGCTTGTAATCTCTACAGGTATCGGATCGGTGGTCTGTAGGGCTTAACAGGTGATTCTAACTTTTTTTTTCAACATCTTTTCACCCTGTATCAGCTTGTTCACTGGACCTTTCTTCCACATCACCCTTGTCTCAACTGTCCATTCTGAAGGACAACTTTTATAGCTGTTTTTCACTTCTTAAGGTGACTACCTTGCATTACTCTATTGGGTTGGCCTCTATATTACTAGACAGTGTTCCTTGGGGTCATGCTGCTACATCTTTTGCCAATCACCCAATTTGCTGGTCCAAGTTGCACAATGATGCCTGTTAATTCTAGAGTATTGAGTCAGTTTTGTTCATGTAATCCTGAGTTTTTTTGGCAAAGTTTTGATGATTTCTTAGGTGGATTTGGCCAAGTTACCCACTATGTCTTCCAATGATTGTTTCTTTTCTTATGTTTGATATGGAGGGTTTGGCACTGCTAGTTTGTGTAGACCTGGGGCTTGGACACACCCACTTAGTTTCTCCATGAAAATTTTGGGTGGTTGCTCCTCCTCAAGTTGTCTGTATTAGAGTACGGATTATTTTATGTCTAGTTTTAGCTATTCACATAGTTTATCTGTTCCGTCTCCAACTAATTTCCTCTAGTACTTCCCACCTGGTACTCATGTATTGGATATGGCCCAAAGCATATTTCACAGACTTGTATAGAACAAACAAAACATTAGTATTAGTGTTTAAGCCATCGATTTTCCATTTAAGCAAATCGACTTTTGTAGATAAAGTAGTAAAAGCATCTATATCATGAACTCTTGCCAGTTGTCAAGTGGCAGATCTCTCGGAAGGCCATTAGTAGGCACAACACCATCTTTTCAATGAGGTCCCAAGCTTCTTCTGGCCTTTTGTTCATTAGGGTGCCACTAGCTGTGGCATTTAGCACAGTTCATAGGTTCCCAATTATGCCATTATAAAACATTAGAATTTGAAACCAGATTAGGTATCCATGCTGTGGGCACTTCCTCAGCTGTTCTTTAAATCTCTCCTAGGATTTTGGGAGTGTTTTTGAGTCTGTCTACTTGAAGGAACCTATTTCAAGACACAATTGTGCAGTCGTAGCAAGCGGAAAAAATTTTGAGAAAATTTTGTTAACCATTTCCGGTCAAGTAGTAATATTTCTTGTGGATAGGCCTTAGAGCCATTGTCTAATGCAATCTCGTAGAGAAAAGGGAATAATCAAAGTTTGATCGCGACTTTGAACGCTCTGTTAACTTTAGCGTATCACACAATTCTAGGAAACTTGCTAGGAAGGCCTCCCCCGAATTGATTTAATCGAACCATATTAATTAATGCAAGTTTTAGTTCAAAATTTTAGCATTTACCAGCGGTCTGACTATTCCTTTTTTGCTTGTGTCATCACTGGCTAGACATAATTTCGGAGGGCCCTTTGATTAGGTCTGGAAGGTTTAGTGGTATGTGCTGATGGTCTTCCATGTCTAATCATTATCTTTTCGCGGATCTGCTATGTTAGAGCATTCGTTCGATCTCCAGATCAAAATCCACCAACTTCACACGCTGACTTTAACACATGCAATGGTTATGTCTCTTCCAAACCTACAACATTAAAAACTAATTAATCAATAAATCAATGAACTTTATTTAAAACAACTACAAAGAAACAGGTGGTCCAATTTAGTAAGCCCTAAAAATATGCAATAGCACTCATTAACCACCCTAGCAACAGAACAAAAATTTGATGCATGTCATTGTAATACATCAAAATTAAATTTCTAATAACTAGTATTGATTAAGTACGAGTGTCATGTCCACAAAGAGGGTGTGAATTGTGTATATTGCTATAACTAAGAACATATTAGTTAAACTGTCTTAAGTGAGAGAAATAAAAGCAAAAAGAGAAAATGAGAAAACACAGACTTAATGAACCAATCAAACAAGTAGCAAATTAAAGAAGATTTAGTGGTGAGAAGGCCTAGGCCCTATATAGTGTAGAGATTTAATGAATAATAGATGTGTTTGCAATCAAATTCAATTGGCTTATTATGGTGTGTTAATCTTTTAATCTTCGAGACATTCTCTAAATTATCCCAAAGCTTCAACCCAAACAAGCATTTCCCCTAATCCCACTTAGGTTGAGAATATGAATGTTAACACTTGTTCCATGTAAATTTCTTGATTTCACTTCCATTATTCTTATGAAATTTACATCTATAATTGATGTCTAACTTGTGAGTTTCACTCCCATTATTCCTCATGTAGCCACAATTAAATGAAAGAGCCGCCAAGCACTTGAAGAACATAAACTCACAATTATGAATAATAAGAACCAAGCAAACAAATCATATATATATATTCATTAAAAATCCTAAATCGACACAGGATCTTAGAGCAAAAATCTAGTAATCCATAAAAATAAAAGCAAGTACAATGCCAAAATTCGTAATCTTATTATTCAAGAAAACAAGAAAAAGATAAGGAAACCTTAATCCAAAGTCTTGAACAATTGCACGTAGGATTATGTCTTCAACACTGCAAAAATTCTTCCTAATTGTTCTTGAATGATGTAGCTCAAAGGTACCAAAGTATTCAATTAAAAGGAGTACAGCCATTACATGTTGCCATGAATGCTCAAGTAGAAAGTCAAATAACAAAAAGAAGCAAGAGTACTATGATTAAAACCTTGTTTGATATTGAAGGTGACAAAATCAATTTGCCAAAAAAAGTAAACAGCAATGACTCTACCTCCTCCAATATAATAGATCAATTCAAAACACCTTCAGGTCTAAACTTAAACTTGATCACATGTCAAACCCACAAGAAATTTCAAGTCAAGTTTAGAAAGGAAAACAACTAAAGGAAGGAAGTTTGCAGAAGAAAATGAAATGCATGCCTTCACTTCCAGCAATCACAATGGATGAATTTTTCCAACAAAATGAGGAAGATGATGAAGTTCAAGACCATGTGGTAAGCTAAAAAGGTAAAAACAATCATGTGATTTTGAATTTAAAACTTGAAACTTGGTTTTAAAATTGGGATTCATAAATTAAAATCTTATTTGCATATTTTTAAATTGATGTGCACATATAGTTTATGTTCCTCAATTTAGCAATCAACGTGTAGGCAGTATGATTGGGCAACATAGTTCTCAAAACCAAGAGGGTGGACCAAGCAATGAGAGAGATAAAAAAAATTTGATAGGGGACCAAATTGATAATGAAGGTAAACTTGTGATGTTTAGAATTTGTTTGTGCCTTTTTATTACATATAAGTGCTATATGTCAATATACAAAACAAGTTAAGGTAAAAACTAAAGCCCTAACGATGTGCAACGAAATTCATACTCAAACAATGAAGGAGCAAGAAAAAATTATTTTCAATCAACATTGGCAACCAATAAACCAAACACTCAAACACTAAATTTGTTTAGCTCTTTCTTGGGTATTGTTGCAAGGACATACAAGTTATGTCCCTTGACATTCACTAACTAGAAAGCATTGATTTTTTTTTTTTTTTTTGTGTGTGTGCTAGAAAGCATTGTTGAAGAGTAGGGGAGATGAGATATGGAATTATGTTAATATCTGAGTTTATATGTTTTGATCACATTTTTACATACTTTTTTGCTATTAATTGTTACAAAAAAAGTATATTCTACCTCTTGAGGTTGAGACATGTGTCGTGAAAATTATTAATTCTAGTTGTGGAGTGTATAAGAATAGACTTACAAGCACCCACTTTGATAGCTATAGAATTGATATAGAGAGGATAAAGAACCGTCCTAATAGTATTAATGAACCTGAATTCAAAAAGCTAATTAAATAATAGAAGAGTGATAAAGTGCAAGTTTTCTACTATAACTCAATGTCATATGTTGTAAGTTATGTACGTATACATTTAAAATATTCACACACACAGAGACAGAAATATATATATATATTACATTTTAATTTTTTAATAGAAAATTTGTGAAGCTAATTTAAAAAATAAGGCTATTCAAAAGGACCCACATCGAGTATGGCAAACTAGCTTTGTAGTTTTGGGTGAAAAACTATTATCTTTCTAATTTCACTTTTACAAACAATTATTTGGATGTTATAGAGTTAAATTTATATACCTAATTGAAAATAAATTCTTTTCTTTTACCTTGCACAAAACGTACATGTGAATATCCTTCAAAAGTTGAAATGTACATTGCAACATGAAGTGAAAATAAAAGGAAGCATATCGATGAAGAGACAAGTAACAAAATTTTAATGTTGACTTTAAAGCATTTAAAATTTTGGTAGCAGTTTTAGGGTGAAGTTTTAAAATTTTTCATATTACTTATGTTGCAAGTACGGCTAGAAATTTTAGCTCAATCATCTAGAGATGATGCTATTGAACCCTTTTAGACTGTATTTGGGAAAGAAAAGTCTAGGCAAGTTCATTGCTTTGAAAGGAATGTGACTTTAACAAGTTTGAAAAAACTTTTTTTGAAGAATTAAAGGCTATTAGATAGAAGAAAGATATGGTGTGACCATATTAGAAGAGACTATACAAACTATACAAAAGCAAATTGAAAAGCTAACAAGATTTGTAAATCAACTAATACAATAGAATCACGATTTGAAAATGGATGCTAATGTCTTAGCTTTGTTGATGACAATATCTTTAGTTGATACTAGTGCACTAAACATGACAAGAGCAAAAGTTAGTTTATGTAGCACTTCAACACAAGCTACAAATATCGAGAAGGTAAGGTACGTGAAGATTGGAAGTGCTATGGAATGCTTGTCTTCTACGCTCTTTTGATTATATAGGTGATGATGTACTAACTATATCTATTTAGGAAAAACAAGTATGGTAGCAATTGTATGTCTATGTTTATATATCTCGAGCTAAAAAAAATACTATACCAATCTTTGTCACTTAGATATGTTAATAGAACTTTTATATGTAATCTACCTTTTAATTATCTTCTTGTGAATTAATTTTGATTTTTGAAATCTGTGTAGAGAAATGAGTTAGAAGGTATTGATGTAGATAATGAAGATAATGATTCAAATAGTATTGAAGACAAACATGAATATCTTATATAATTTTGACTTGAAAGATTTATGAACATAAAGAGAGTAGACTTATTTATAATTTCATAAAATTATTATTATTAGTACTTTTGGTATGAACTTGAAGATTTATGAAAGTTAATTACATCTTAATATCTAAACTCATATCATAATTTTTCTAAGATGGGACATATTTGTTGATGTGTTGAATATGTTGGTTTTACTAAAAGTTGTGATATGTTGTTAGATGGCATGACCAAAACGGTTGCTAAAAGTATTGGCTTTGTTTGTTGAGCAATTATCCCCCTCCAAAAGCACACATTCAATTATTATACATTTTTTAACTCTTTCTCTCTTTTACTTTTATACAATTCTTGAGGCAAAAACATCTAAAAACATACACCATAATCGCAAAACAAACAAGGCCGTTGAATTTGTTTCCTAAAATTACAACAATTAAAAACCATTATTTAAAAAATTAAAACTGTTGCATAATGTTGTAACAAATATAACATGAGCTCATCAAAAGCATTATATAAATTCTAAAAACTATTACTAATGTTTTAAAAAGTGTTGCAAATTTGATCAAAACTGTTGTCTAATGTTTGACATATAAAAAATAAATAAATGCTGCAAAATTTAAAAACAAAAACACATTTGCCAATAAATGTTGCAATGTAACTTTGAAATTAATTTTAAAAATCGATGCATAATGTGTAAGTAATGACGCTTTCAACAGTGCATCAAAAAAACTGTTATCAAAACTTTGAACAACACTTTTTATAAAATATTTAGTGATTCTCAAACGTTGCTTATATACAAAATGTTGTGGCGTGGCTTTTGTTCTGTATTATAACCAAAAATTGTACCATATATTTAGTACAAAAAATCTATGCATCTACATTTTATCATCATAAGTAGAATAGAGAAAATTCATGCAGATATGGATAAGAAACCTTTCTGCCATTTTTCTGCCACATACATTTACCCATGGAGCAATAATTTCTCAAGCCCAAATTTTCTTATTGCTATAACAGCCGAAATAGGAAATATTGTCATAATAACAACTGGATATATAGGCGATGTTTGTTTGTCAGTTTATCCAAAATACTATACATATTTTAATTATTATACATTTTAAATTTTAATATAGACTAAAAACCCAAAACAACAAACCCAGCAATACTTTCCAGGTTTTATGTGAATTGGGTTTTAATAAAATGGATTAATAATGATGAGGTAAGGCATACATGAACCAGCAGCTTTTCCACTGAAATGAGAAATTAGTGAGAGGGGTGCAGAAGGGGTGACCTCATCACTTCAAATTTCAGACAACAGTTTCGTTGATCAGCACCCAACTTATATCACTCCTTGTTTTGCCTTTTCTGTCTTTCCTGATCGGTGGCCTATCTTTAATCTCATCTATAGTTGCAGGCTATGCTTGCAGTACTTGGATTACTCGCTTACGAAATTAAATATTGGAAACACGCACACACAAGCACTCGTGGGGGATGCAGTGAACTTAGAGGGCTTTTGATAAATTTTTTAATTCAAAAGTTTACAATTCCAATATTTAAAGATTATAAATTTCTTAAAAATATGTTATCTTTTCTTAACTTATTTTCAAATATTTTGTAAATTACTTTTTTATACATTATGAAAAATACCTAAATATCCGAAATTAAATTAGATTAATGATATTCAATTTTTTATCATTATTATATTAAAAAATTATAATTAACTATAATTATAAAATTCTGAAATCTCTATCCAAACACTCTAATAATTTATTTGAAAAATAAAATTTACGAGTTTATATACTTAAAAAATATCTTATAAATTATATGATCTTATAAGCTATTTAAAATAAGCTTAGCCAAATAGCTTTGTAATTTTTTTATTTTTTATTTTAAGTAAAATCTATTATCCTGACTTTTGCCGTTTTTTCCCCCCTTCTAAACTCCAATTTCTCTTCATGTGACTTAAAATTCTCTAATTTTTTAAAATGCTTTGAATACCCCCTCATTTGTTCAGTAGCCTATCTGCAATTGTCTAATTAAGTATCACATTTAAATTTTGGATTAAATTAGATTAGGGCTTTAGTTAATTAAGAACATGTGTTTAATCTTTTTATCCAGTCAATTCGGTTCATGAAGCGAAGCTTAATATTGTGTGTTCAAATGCACGCAATTTTAGCTGCCTTTACTTAATGGTGAGAATGTAAATTTCTATATTAAATCTCAGTTGTGTATATATTTCCCTCTCTTAATTAGTTGAATCTTCTTAATATGTTTATGTCAGTGTACCAATTCAATTTTTAGTGATTAAGTTAAACTAGCCAAAATTGTGCAATTTATTATAAAATTAATTGACTTTATTTATTATAATAAAATATAATATTATTAAAGTTTAAATAACTCTATAGTAAAAAATTAATTATTTGTAAAGTGAAATTATATATAAAAATTTATGAAAACAAAGTAAAAAGAAACTAAAGGTGAGAGCAAAGAAGAAGAACGTTAATTTTTAATTGAGAAAAAATAGAAAAAGTTAATGAAAAAATTAAAAAGAGAAAAGAAAAACTTAAAAAAATAAAGACAAGTTTGCAATATAACAATAAGGCTTAGGGCTTTGTTTGTTTTGAAATTATGGCCAGAGTTTTTACGTGTTTTTACCTTGAAAATTATGTAAAAGTAAGAGAGAGAGAAAGAGATAAAAAATAGAGTAATACTTAAATATATGTTTTTGAAGGGTATATATAATTGCAAAACAAACAAAATCTTAGAATTAGTTAAACCAACACTTACACTTAATAATATAGAATAGTATAAAGGTAACCTGTAAATCTACGTGTTGCAACCAAAGAAAACTCAAAACCATAAAATATAGGGTAGATTATTCTTCGTGCGTGCAATCACTATTGTTTTGCCATTTTATATGTACTACTTTTGAATTGTGACAACTAAACACAAGTTTTTAACATCATTAAATAGTTAAATATATATATAAAATAACAAAATAAAAGATGTTTCTATTTAATATATCATTAGAAGCAATTTCCACGTTATTTTGTAGGTTATGCGTGGTCATCCTTTATTTGCGCCCTCCCCCCTCCCCCACAAAAAAAACCAAAAACACTCATAAAAAATATTATTCAAAAATACAATATTATAAAATCAACACAAGCATGTACGCTTGAACGGGCGCACAGACTAATTAATATCTATATTTCAATTATTACCTATACATATGTATGCACACCCACTCTTACATACACAAAATATGTATATCCTAAAAATTTATTGCTATTCTTATAATAATGAATCTTATCATTCAATTATTATATAACATGTATGCGTGCGTGCGTGTGCGTGTGTGTATTTACACAAATATTTCACTAAGTAAACATGATTTGAGTTCTATATTTGGTGTGTCCTTCACTCATATAAGTACAAACTATTTAAATATATAATTCAGAGTTTGTGCACTATTCATAAGATTTCAGCATATAAAAGAACATTTACACAACAATTTCTCAATAAAACAAGAACCAGATGAAAGCCTCAATATTTAAATACTATATTGTGAGATGAGGCACAATCAATGCTTGTGCATAATTATATAAATTAATTAATAATATTTTTTAAATATAAAATATTATATCAGAACAACTTTGAAAGAGATGAAACAGCAAATGAAATTTGAGAATGGAGATTGGAAGAAAAAAATACCATAAATAAAAATTTGAGATAGAGAATGATATAAATAAAAACTGAAGGAATAAAATGGATTGAAAGAAAGAAACACCTTAAATAAAAATCTGAGGGTGAAGAATGATACAAATAAAAATTGAGGGAGTAAAATGAAAAGAAATATTAAAAAGCAAGAATATTTTCGTGGTACTTATCTATACCTTTTATATAAAGTGTCCGAGCCCAAAACTGAAAATTTTGGTTGACACAAAGTAGAATTACAAAGCTCACCTTTTTAACTATGTAATGTTACAAAAAAAAAAGTGGGTTAATTAGTAAAATGGCATTAAAAATTATTTAAAAATAAAATTAACATAACTGATGTGAAGTGGATGAAATTCTTGGATTAACTACTATGAAGTAGGAGAGAAATTTAGAACGAAAATAATACATTATATAAAACTGCCATAAGTAAGACTATTAGTTTTTGGAAAATTGGATCAAGAAAACTGCCAATATACGCCAGGAAAAAAAATTGCGAAATGAAAAAACTATTTTACCAAATCAAAACCGAGATAATCAGCCATGGATGAAAATTTACTTATAATTTTCGTTAAAATATAAAAATTGACTTATTATTCTCCTTATTTTATAATTTTCCTTAAAAAATGAAATGCATTATGATGAATGATATACATCTTCATTAAGTATATGTTGATGAATATTGAAATTTATTTTTTAAAATTATTTTTTATTATTAAATCTTATCATTTAGAATGTGATAACTTTTTTTACACACACAATGTGTGTGCCTGATTACTAGTAAATATAATTACTAGAAGGGGGATTTACATTCTTAATGCACAATACAATATGATATTGCAGATGATTTTGCCTGAAACGGACCGAGGTAATAACCAAAATTGGTGACGTGGTCACAATGTTACAATACAATTCTTTTATTCATTTATTTGTGCATATAATAACTGATGCAGTTAATCCAATTCATACAATAAACTTGGCACATATAAACATATCATATTTATTGGTACAAATCGTTGAAACGGTTTGATGTCAATTAATAATCAAGAGCTAAGTCCTTTTTGTTTATTATGGGTTCATTTGTACACGTTTTTTTTTCCCTATTCAAACACGATATCAGATTTTAATTATTCTTAAAGTTCTTGTTAATTTATATGTTATAAAGAGAAAAAAAAAAAAAACGACATCAACAAAAATAGAGGCCTATCATGAGTTCTTTTCAAGCTAATTAATGGCATAATTGAGACATCGCTATTCTTCATTTAACAAAGTTTTGATAGTAGATTATTAATTCTCGATGTCAATGGAAATTAACTCATTGTTTGTTCTGATTTGTTCCATTACGTACTCTAATATACTTTTGAAATAAAGTTACTAGACACATAAATTTCAATTTATGTATAAAAAATGTTTAAAAAAACCACACACACACACACACACATGGACACATACTCAAAAATCTATCCCTTTATTCTTTTTTTCCTTTTGGTCTTTATTCTATTATTTAAAAAAAAAAAAAAAAAAGATGATTGTTCGGACGAGTTCAATATTCTGGTAGCTTTCAATGCTCCAATTTGCACTCTTTGGATATCAACCTCTCTGTCTTCGCACACATGTGCAATCATGCTCCCAGGCGTGCGTCTACACGTGTGTGTGCGTGTGTGTGTATTTGTTGAGGGGCAAAAGCAAATATTTATGAATTTATACGTGACGCGTGATTATAACTAAGTATTTGACTATTTAGCTGATTGTGCGGAGATAAATGATTGTAAAGGACTAACGTGTGAGGTGCGCGGGTAAGCTCTCCTATAGGAATCATTCCGAATCCTTAGGGTGCAAGTGCAGCAGACTGTGAGGTCATCGTCACTAAATTAAACAAAAGAGAAAATTTAAAATTTCAAGTGATGAAACGTGAAGATTGTCTTAATATAGGTGGTTACTGAGTAGAGTGTTCGAATCAAAATTATTGAAATTGCAGTTCAAGATTCAATATGATAATTTTTAAAATTTTAGTTTTTGATTATTTTGATATTTAGGTTTGGTATAATGTACTGAATTAAATATTGAGTTTAATTTTTATTTTTAATTTTTATTGTATTTTTACTTATTTTTCCTTAAATTTTTTACATTTATCTTCGGATTTTTATTTTTAATTCTTAAAATTTTATACTATTATCTTATATTTGTTTTAGACAAAAATATTTTATTATGATAGATATATTTTTTATCATTGAAAAATCTAAACTAAAACAATGAAATATTAAAATAAAAATATTTGATATTTAGTTATAAGTTATGTAAATAAAATTTATTTATTTTTATTATTATTTAAATTTTTGAAATTAAAATTTGATATATTAAAATATGAAACCAAATATAGCAAAAAAATTTGATAAACTACCGAACTGAATTGAAATTTTCAATCCAGTATTTAATATATAATTTTGACATATTTGAAATTTCAGCATATTGAAAACTCAGTTCGGTTTTACCGAACATATATCCCAATTATTAAGTGATGATAATTATTATTACAGTATTTATAATATTTTGAAATTATATACATATATATTCATGCACACACACACGTGTGTGTGTGTGTGTGTGTAATGCTTCAAATGTGCAATAGCCACAAAGGGGATTATTGACTTGTAAAATTAGCAGTTGTTATCGTGTCCCACTCAAATCTAAATAGCATGGAACTTTGAGTTGTTATGATGTTTTTTAAAAATATATATATAGTTTAAAGATCAGAGTTCTGTACTGTTAATATTTTGCAATATTTTAGTAAAACAGAAATTACTCAATTCTACAACAAATATAATCATAGAATCCATCAAATAGACTGAGATTGCAAATATACAATACTAGTTCTTAACGATGGTGTTTGCACGCGCGCGCGCACCATATATGCAAAATCATTATTACGTCATAATTTTCAACAGAGTGATAATTTATTTTCTGCTTTATAGTATTAACAAAACCGTAGATGGAATTGAATGGAAAAAAACAAACCCTAGAAAGGCTTCAGAAAGCTTCGAATAAAGAAATCTCACTGTCCTTTTGTTTCATCCTTTCAGATTACACAGCAAAGGAAGGTCCCACCCATTCAACATTAATCATCAATTTCCCGACGGAGTTTCCTTCTCCTCCCCTCTTTTCACTTGGGTGTCCCAAATCCCTTCCTCTTTCTCGATTCCTCCTTCTCTCTCTTGCTTTATTTAAACGGTGCAGACAACACCATCGAATATTATTGCTTCCCAATTCTGCATTCAGATCATCGTAATTTTCTCCACTTCTTTCCAATATTAACTGCTGATTTCCATGGATATCACCCATCAGAGGCTCGCAAGCACCTTTTGGTCAGAACCGCACAAAATCGCAATGGAAGGCCATCATATGCTCCATAATCAAACCCCTTTTGATCACCAACAATTGTCTTACCTGCCAAACTCCTCATCCACCCAAATCCTGACGTCTCCTAACTTGCTGCCTATCGACCCCAGTTTCAAACAAGAGGGAGCGTATGTCCCAGAAGACGAGCCAGAAGAAGAGCTTGGAGACATGAAAGAGATGATGTTCAAGATCGCGGCAATGCAACCCGTGGACATCGACCCAGCCACCATCCGCAAGCCAAGGCGGCAGAACGTGCGGATCAGCGACGAGCCCCAGAGCGTCGCCGCCCGTCACCGTCGGGAGAGGATTAGCGAGAGGATAAGAATCTTGCAGAGACTCGTCCCTGGGGGGACCAAAATGGACACTGCGGCCATGCTGGACGAGGCCATCCGCTATGTCAAGTTCTTGAAGAGACAAATTCGCATCCTCCAAGCCAACGGCCGCCACCAGCACCAGCCACCGTGCATAGGAATCACCACCTCGGCCATAACTGCTCCTGAAGATTGGGTGGCGGTGACATCCAAGGTGGCTGCCGCACCAACTACTTCGTCGACATACTTGTCGGAAAGGAACAATAATGCTGGAGGTGCAGGTGAAGATCCCTTGCGCTTTAACCGTATGTGTATTTGGTGATTAATGTTATTATGAGCAGTAATTATGTCACGAATTTAAGCATTTCTCCTTGTGTATACCAAGTAAGGTGGGGGTTTAATTTTCAGTGTTAAATTGAAGAATCCATCTGATATTGATAAGGAATAAAAGTTTTGTTAGGATTTCGTTAAGTCAGCATTGGAATAATAACAAAACGATTAGCTATCCCGAGTTATTTTATTCTGTATATTTAATAACATACACAATATGGCCTTTAGTCCACGAAAAGTTCCTTTGGCCTAATTCGTATTCCCTCCCTGGACTAAAACAGTGCTGTAAGAAACATTTGAATATCATTATGACTGCATACTCACCAGCTTTTCTATCTCGCAACACACACACGGACGCACTTATGTCCGACCTGGTTAATTGAAGATAATGTGTGTGTGTGTGTAGTGGATGTAGGGCACGCAAAAACATAAATATACGGTTATGTGCACCTGTTGTATATATAAGTTTTAGTATTATTTGTGCATCTTCCCTGACTATTACAAGGGTTAATGATGAGGAGAAGAGTTATGTGATTTCAGGTTATTTGAATGACCCACAAGTCCAGAAATGATTATTCCCTGTTGCAGTAATCGATGCCACTTTCGCAGCATATATGTCAGAGAGATCATCATCGACCGAACCCAACTCCAGAAAGAAATGAAGATATTTCCTTCGTAACATTATTATTACAACCACGCATTCCCCCCCCCCCCCCCCCCCGGCATTTAAACAAGATTGCAGCAATTATATTGCATTATCCAGAGGTCTGTATCATAAGTAAAGAAGTAGTTGTACGCATGCGCGTGCCTGTGTATGTGTGCACGTATCACCAGATTGCGTCTCATTAGAGTTCCGTGGTACTGTTCTCACCTTCGAGTGTGGAAGGTCCTGGCCAACGATCCCGAGGGCATTTAAAACATAAGTCTAAATCTTGCTTGATATAGTGTAAGTTGTACAAATATATAGTTATGTATTTAGGTTGGTGTTAAGAGCTCCCGTGCAGAGTTTATTATGAATGAGAACAGTTTCACTACATATGTTGCATTCGCACGAACTGCTAATTTCAATTTACATATTTTAAATGTTGAGCTAGATCCAATTTGTCACCTGCTTGCCGAGTGTGATATATTTCTTGTCATACGATCGATTTGATTTATATGCACATGTCATATTAAGTATATGTTACTCGGCGTGTAATTGATTTTGGTTCGGCCAAATTAGAAGTTCTCATTCTATGCTTAGGCTATGTTGAGTTATTTTTAGTTTCACTTTGTATATTTGCAATGGTATTTTAGCAATCCCTTGGTTGAAGTTGAGTACTTGGTTCTGCAAATCTAAACCCTAAACCTTCTTTTTTCTTTGAAATCAAACTCAAGTTGAATGCTTGATTGATGATTATTGGATGCCATTTCATTTAATTAGGCTCGTACTAATATACCTAATTGAAAAATATCGTTGTAGGTATGGAAGCATTCGATTTAAGGAGTGATTCAAGACCATATGAGCTGCTTTGAGATTATTAAAGACAGAAAAGGCACCTTGAACAGGGATTGCTATATAGGAGAATTCGGAGCATTCCGAGGCTTGACTTAATAAGAGGAGAGCCACAGATGTAGAACAAATTTAATTTAATGTATTGTGCTTTTTAGTGTAAGAATATGATCTGGGCCCAAAGTAGGGTATTTATATGCCCTCAAAAGAGCTTCTAATACTAAGCTTACAAATTCAAATCAAAATTTTAAAACAATTAAGGGAGATGGAGCTGCAGGGATTAAGGGAACAACAACTGAAATCTCCAGCCATCGATCTCTACTTTGATGGGGCTATTTTTAGGTATCGTGGGGGTGCAGGGATTGGGGTAGCGCCCCAGACACATGAAGGAATGCTGGTGGGAAGCTTTAGAAGGTATGTCAAGAATTTTGTAAATCCCTTTGTCGCCGAGTGCTTGGCAGCGAATTCAGCCTTGGAGCCTGCAAGAGCAATCACTGGTCTGATGTGGTGCTGAAGGGCGATTGCCTTGTGTCAATAAAGAAGTTGCAACGACCTAGGGAGGAGTTGTCAATGGGTAGTGTCATAGTTGAAGATATCCTAATCCATAGCAAATGTTTTCGTAGTGGTGTTCCATTTTATTAGGCGTAACTGTAATGCTGAAGTGCATGCTTTAGCAAGGAGTGCAAGGGATGAGTCCAACCTTTGTGAATGAGATGTTTGCTGATTTGGAATGAAGTGTTCTTTTCTTCAGTTTCAAAAAAACAAAAAAAACAAAAACGATTAATGGAATGATATCTAGCGCAAGGATCATATAAATATAATAATTTCCTCAATGTTGCTTAAGTTTACAATTATATTGTCCAAGTATAGGATTCTTTGATGAAAAACGACATATTACATCCCCCATGCATCTTGAAGCGAGCCAACTAAGGAAAAGAAAATCTAGTAATATTTATAGTCGACTGTATATAAATCTTTTCAAGCTATTATTTTTACTTTAAATTATCATTATACACAAATTATTAAATGAAATATTTACTCATGATTACTGTTACTATGAATCTGTCAAAAATATTATAATAAATAGTAATCAAGCACGCTCTATGTGTGGGTAAAAATAATTATTATATAAGTACATATTAATAATGTACAACGATTAGATTTTAGCATACAAAAGTAATAATAAGTTTATTAATTAGATAAAAATGATGCAGTATATAGTTATTAAACCTAATAAATAATATCCCTTCCATTAGAAAGAACTTGACCAATTATGTGAAATAAAGTTGTAAGGCTGAAAAATTTTACCAGAAACCTTCACTATATAAAAAGTTTTAATTTTAGGATTTGGAATTCCACTTGGAAGAACTGAATATGTATGCAATGAGTGGCCATAGACAAATTTTTGTGATTGTGAATAATATTTTCAAACATCAAAAGCTTGCTATCACAAAGTGGACAATCTGTTCAGAAACAGCAGTTTTTGCATGACATTCTTTTGGCTTTTTGGTTGCTATATAGGGTAAGCAGTCACAAGATATAATATATATATATATATATATATATATAGGTGGGTTTCTTCTAGGATTAGGGCAAATTTGTATTTCAGTCGTATTAGTTAAGTCCTTCAGCAATTTCAGTGCTGCTTCTTATAAAATCTTGAAAAATGCTTCGTGTTCCAGCATAGTTGGTCTCAATAGATTTCTTTTGCAAGTCAACAGGCAAAGTCGTGTTCAGTCTATTTCCACGTTGCGTTTGCTATTGTGTTCAACCTAACAGAGAAAAATCATCACTCATAGATATGAACCGAGAAAGAGTATCGACTTTGTATTTCACATGCTCGTGTTGTCAAAGATGGATGTGACTCCCAATAGATGTTTGGACAACGCGAATTTCAAATTATCGAATATCACAGCCGGTCAAGAAACGAAAAAGTGTTTTCCTTGAGATGAAGAGATAGAAGTTTGTAGCACTGAGATGGGTACTTCATAAGAACAGTTACGTTTTTTCATTAGTTAGGAATTAATGATGGCTTCTTTGGTACATTTTGCTAGAGAATTTTTCTTAACTTGGTAAGATGGGGGTTTGTAGGACAAGATATTTCATGAATTCACAGGTTGAATAAAACGAGTTTACGTATCATTTGGTTGTTGATTCTCTAATGTAATAATGATAGAATGGTATCTTTCCAAGTACTAAATGCGTCGGAATTAGGCACGTTACTGGTGGAAATTAATCATATCTAAACCCAAAACTTGAAGAAGCAACCAAAACTAGAACCAATTTTTAAGACCCAAACCCGTTTTGACCCAAACTCAAAATCCAAAAAAACAAACAAATTGGTTCGAAACCGGAGCTGATACCTTATTACAGCAAGAAAATATTGGTATTCGAAAACTAATTTTAATTTATTGTATTTTGTCATTCAATTTCATCTCCATTTTAATTTATTCTATTTTTTTTTATCTTTTTCAACATTTTTCCTTTCTCAATTCTTTTGTACTTAATATTTAATTTCAAAATGTAATTTATTATCAATTTATATAATTGTGCATATGTATTGAATGTATCTTTGATCACTAGTTTACAATAATGCATAAAATCTTTGCAAAATTTTAACATATATATATATATATATATTATTAATAATTCTTTTGTTTTTTGCATCAATTGGAGCAATATGATAATTAATTCTTATTAAAGAAAAAATTCATAAAAATATCAAGTTTTTCTGATATGTCTGTAGTGCTAATTGTTTTTTTTCTTGAACTGTAATTGATAAGTAGTACAATTTAATTACATTAAAAGAACATTGATTGCAAAATTAAATTTAAAACTTTGATTCTTTTATCAAATTATAACTTGTGCATGTTCATAAATTACTTTAGGTAAATTATAAATTGTGTATTTATTGATTAAAATTTGACAATCACTACAAGAATCTTCCCAGGTTGGGATAGTTTTTTGTAACAGATTTTTTCAGAAAAGCTGTCCTAAATCAATTTGGAACAACATTTGGAACGATTATCAATCTATCTCAAATACAGGCATTCCAACTAATTAGGAATGATTCTTGAAAAGGTGTTCCAAACTTTGGAACAAAAATAAAAAGCCATTCCATTTTTTTGGAATGACATTCTAAATCTATTCCAAATCTAAAGATATAGAACAATTTTTGAGATGATTCTGTCACCGTTTTGGCACATATTTTTGGAACGGCTTTCTCAAGCATAGAGCTGGAATGAATTGTGGTGGCTTTTTTGAAGCACCTTTAGCACGAGTTAGTTGAAACTGATTTGGCATGGCCTATTTGAAACGGTTTAAGCATGGCAAAATTTCGAACGGAATTTGGATGCACATTTTGAATGTTTTGGAACGGGAAAAATTAGGATGGAATTGGCATGCTTATTTTCATGCGGTTTTGGGATGGTACCTTTTGGGATAGTTTTAAAATGTAATGTTTAGGACAATTTTGGTATAGACAAAATTTGGGACCGAATTGGCACACCCACTTTGGCACGATTTTGGGCCACTATTTGGGACACTAATTTTGGGATGATTTTGTGATGATATTTTTTGAGATGGAATTCGCATGCAATTGGGACCCCCTGTTGGGACAGATTTTGGCATGTTTTTGAAATAACTTTGGGGAGGTTTTTTTTTAATTTTTTTTTTTTTTTGGTTTTCTATATATAACCATCAAGCTCCATTTCCAATTAAATACTAAATACCAATTAATACAAGTAGCTAAACTAATCCAAAATAAAGAACCCAACGGTGCATTTCACAAACATAGTGCAAAATATAGTATAACTTTCATTAATGTATAACAAAATATATGAAATATTTTGAAAGGGAAGAATTTGAAGTGCAACAATAACTAGTTGTCAACATCTAGTCTATCTTCACTGTTCTCAACATCGGAATCATTGAAGCGATTATCCACACACTTTACAGAGCTGTCTAATGGGAAAGTTGGATCTAAAGACTAAGGGCACCCAGTTCTTGATAGCATCAAGTTATGCTTCTGTATGCTTCCAAATTTCCTCAGCCATCTTTAATTTTTCTTCTGTCATAAGCAATTTTTGCTCCATCACTTGAGGCTTTTGGGTAGGAAATGAGGAGTATGAGCAAGATCCTCAAAAAAACTACCAATAGCACCTTGATTTTGAATCCATGCCTGGCAATTTACCGATCTTGAACCCACCAAGGGCAAACACCACCACGTTATTGCTGTTGGAACTAAAGGCACTTGTACAATTCCTGCCTTGGTTCTTGGAATTTAATTCTTCTTACATCTTTGCCATCATTTTCTACAAATTTGATATGTCAAACAATATTTGGTAAATTGAAAAAAAAAAACATAACAAGCTAATGCCATGAAGTGTACCCCTTGTGTTTGTGCACGAGAGGCAATCTTCCACACATCGGAGTAGAGCTCCAACAGAGTCGGTAGCCTGCCCATTGAGACCTCCTGTCAAATAATGAAATGCAAGAAAATATCATGATATTTAATTTGGTAGTGGATGTCATATACTGACATTAGGGAAAATTGGAATACAATGGTAGACAAGAACTCCCCATCTATTCACAATGGGTAGTTATGGAAATGGAACCACCTCTATAAATGGTTGAGGTAGTGTTAGAGATGGCAAGTCCTTTGGCCCTATTTTTCTCAAATACAACTGAATAGGAGTCCTTTGGAAACTCTTGCTCTATGCAAATGTTTCCTTAGTAGTTTGGAGGCCTTTTTTAAAAATTCTTCTCTGTTGTCATTATGTCAGCTGAGTTCCATGAAAATACCACCTAGTGAGAATGTCTTTTCAATTAGTAGAATATCAGCATGAGTACCAAAAATATGATAGAATTTATTATACTTGTGTCCAATTTCACTTTGCATTTCATACAATATGAAGATAAAACTCAACTATGTTGAGAAGCATTGCAATGTTATATAAAATGACTAAGTTAGCAGCAATTTGCATTGTGTAAATATGCATACTTATGTGTGAACCATAATACACAAAGTACAAAATTGAACCGAATGTTGTATTTAATTAATCAATTACACATGATGCATGATATGCTAGAACAAACAACATATGCTAGTGCTTTGCATTGTTATTCCATTCAAAGTAAATAATGTACAATGCCTCCATATTTTACTAACCTTGAATTTCCTAAACCAGAATTATTTTGTTCCAAGAGGCGTGTTCTTGAAGCGGATCCATGGTCCATAATAATGACAACATACAATATCCTTCATAAAGTCAATGACCTCCTTGAATGCGACATGGAAAATATAAAGAGCACAAGTCGTTCATATGATTAATTATGTGCAAACTATATGGACACTATAAATTTCATAAATAATGCAAAACACTCAATGAAATGCCTCGGGGGTGAGGTGTATAAGGTCACTTGTTTGCCATTAGGACAGTTTGGTTGCTTCTAGCTCTAGTGAGTCCTCAAAAACTAATTATTCATTTTGGCCTATCGATGGCGTAGCTTGAATTGAGTTGTCTACAAATGGTGGAGGAACCTATGATGAGGATGGTGAAGGGCGTCAAGTCTCTAAATCATTGAGAGGAGTGAGAATAAGTAAGTTTTGACTTATTCCTGGCCTCAGGGCTCTACCATAAAGGCGATGACCTCTTCCTGCCGTAGAGATTCCACAAGTCAAATAAATGTCCATAGAAGTTGTAGGAACATGGGGTGGTGGCGGTGAGGGAGTTTGACTTTCTAAATTTTCAAGGGAAGGAGTTAGTGCGGGTAGGTTCTGACACCTTGATCCTAGGGTTCTTGCCCTACATGAGCACTGTCCCTTTCCTCTCGAATATGCACCATGTGTTATACTCAAATCATAAGAACAACAATAGTGAGGTGAGTTGCAACAATACTAGATTAATTGACAAATGGGTCTATCCAACAATTAAACATCAATAAGTGAGGTCCTAATTCCATGTTTTAACAAAGCTATGAGTGAATGTTAAAAGCGTAATATGCAAGTATAAGAAGGGCTAAATACCCATATGACTTTATTTGCAAAGCATTGAACATGTTACCCACCATTTTGGAATAAAGCTATAGAATAATTCCCAAAATTGTCTAATCAATGGCACCAACATTCAAAACCACTACACAAAAATCGATTCAGGGTTAATACGAATAATAAAACTAAACTAAAGACCCAACACAACACAAATGCATATAATAAAAATGTGCTTCCTAAAGGTGTGTTAATTCAACCAATTATCAAAAAAAGATCAAGATTACCAAGGACAATACTACACTGAAAACCCATTCATACTAAAAATTGAAGCCATAAAAAGAATGCATCCAGCCTATACCAATTAATATGCATAAAATAATGGGAAATTGCATCATAATTCAAACATTGCTTAAAAAAACTAACTTTGTCACTTAGAATATAATGAAAAAATTCTACACTATGTATGCCTAATTTTGTTCCAAATATGCATCCTACAACTCCAAATAGGAATAAAATAAAGGGGAATTGGAAGCTTGTTGAAGTAAACCATTAAATTTCTACCTTAACCAAGAAAGATGGAGAGATGTAGAACTGCCTATCTGTGAACGGGCTTCAACCATGTGTGTGACTAAGGAGCTTCTGACCTTGGGAGTGATGAAGTCGTTGAAGCTCAATGGTGGAGGAGTCATTTGCAGTGTATTTTAAGTGGCAGAGGAGATAAGTGAGCGAGTGAGCTAATGGGAACAAATTTTTTAAGATGCCCTAGATCAGGTGAATGAAAAAATACAAGGGTTTATTTATATATAGATAATTCAAGCATGGATTTGGCACAAAAATAGTGTAAGACCTGTTCTAGATTTAGTGTCTTGTTTAGATCTAGTGCACCATGGTTTCTGAACGTCTAGATGATGAGGATGATGGAAAAATTCAAAACGTTTTGTTGTGCCATCATCCCTACTTATCTAGATGAAATAGATGACAATTGGTTTTTACAAATAGAGCAACCTCTATCATTTCCGTTCTTCAACATGGTAAGGATGATAGTGGCTCTAGAAACCCACTGAAGCTCTATCGCATGCCTTCGTCTAGATGATGCTAGAGACAATGAAGGAAAAAGTATTTCTTTCTACTGTCTTAATCACTATTATGATGAATTGAGGGGTGGACATTCCATATGTTGATCATCTTCCCAATTCGTCTCGACACACAAAACAACGTCAACTCCAGAATGCATACCATGCCTACTAGTCACCAACATCTTGACATCAAGAACAAAACTTATTAGACGTGGCTATAAACTTAAAACGATTGGAAAGTGAACTCCCATTCCAAAACATTTGTTGTCTATTGTCCTCTTTGGTTGTCTAGGCAATCTCCACAATTTTAGGCATAGTTCTTAAATTTTTGGTTGTCCTCCCCCAGTCGTCTTGACAATAGTCGCAGCATCAACTCTAATTATGGACGTCATTAGTGCCACCAAGACAAGAGACTCAACACCATGTTACCACTTTGCTGAATAATTCATAGTCCTATAAAACAAACCTCACCAAAAACCGACACCCGTAGCTATGTCATCTAAATCCATCACCCACTCTATGATGCACGCACGAACAACACCTAATCCATCACATGATGTTGTGGATTTCTTGCTTAACACATCAAGGTATACCTTCTAAATTGCAATTTGAACCAAACATGGGAAATCCATCCCTACGTTGGACTTTGTTGAGGTTGTTAAAATTGATTGGAATGTGTGATGTAATGTCAATATTCGCCTAGTGATGGTGCGAAATGATCATGAGCTTGTGTCTATGGCTTAACTAATGAAGCCATTTGTGTAAATACACAAAGCTAACCACATGTATATGAAGTATTCGATTAATTGTTTCAATGAAATCAAGCATTGCTTTTGCACAAATCTAACAACGTGCATATGTTATCTTTCACTATCTTGCTACGGCCTTGTGAGTCTACCTTGTGGTCCAAATGTGTGAACGAAATAACTGAGTTTAGATTGTGAACTAATTGTTTCAATGACATGAGGAGGAAAAAGGAGCAAAAATTACCTAATGCATCCAAATTTCTAAACACTTGAACAGAATAGATATTTTCTTGATTGACTTGATCTAAGAAACCATTATTTTCTTGATAGACTTGATCCAAGACCTTCATGGAGATTTAAACATGCCAAATTTTATAAATGTTATATAAAGGCATTGACTAATGTAATATTTAGGTTAGAAAAATCATGGTGCATTGATAAGCTTGCATGCTATGTGCTTACAACAATGTATTTTCTTGCATTATTTTCTCAAAGCCTTTGGAGGACTATTAGGTCTTTAACAGCTTCATTTCCATATGTTTGCAGTTTTATGGCTCCAAAAAGAAGTTGTGAGGCAACCGAGCCATCATATGACACAAAAAAAATTATATGACAAGAAGCCTTAGATAGACATCACAATACAGCCACTCATCATACAATTGTGACTAATGTATAGCACGAGCTAGGAGGCTTCATGAGCTGGTAATACTTTACATAGGACCTTGAGCATGCAGATGTGAAACTAGTTATCAAGGAGTTCTATGCAAACCTCCTCAAGGCATTTAATTATAAAGTTTGGGTGTGAGGTAAGAATGTTAGCTATAGTTCCTATGATATAAACTAGCTGTTGAATATAACTTCCCAACCACAGTGCCAGATTCAATCAATTACTTAATTTGAACATTGCATTGCAAGATGTGGTGGGGAGCTTTGCTTAAACGGTGTTGTGTAGACGGACGATGAAGTATGGACATCATTTAGGATTTTTGGTTTAAATGATGTTGCACACACATGGTGGTACTTTAGGGCTACCCAAGTTTGTCCTGTTAACCATCACTCAAGCACAACAAAGGAACGCATAGTGCTACTACGTGCCATAACCAATGGCATTTATTTTGATGTCAGGTAAATAATTGAGACCAGCATGGATAGATGTGGTTAGCTGTCTAGGGAAAAATTACGACATTCACACCTCATAACAGACTTATGCTAATATGCTGGTGTTTTGATAGTCCCATCCGAGAAGATATTGCAATCCCAGCAAAAGATTTCATTTAAGCTACCACTACCTAATTGCAATCCACCTTAGGAGGGTGAGGAGGTGCAATTGGTTGCTACTCTACCACCACCAGTGCACTAGGGTCCACAACATTTGGAGCAGCAACTGGTTAGACTGATTGAGCGTATGGATATGCTCATTAGGTGCATAGACAAGCATGAGACACATCTAGAGCATACTAATGCATGCGTTAATAGCCTCGAGACATAAATAGTCATGAACAAAGCCCAACAAGGTCACTACTTTGTGTAGACTGACCTACCGGGATTATGTTGTTGCACATGATGAGGACGTATATGACCACATTTAGATAATGGTTGCTTGTCACAGTTCTAGAATGGTGCCACCACGGCCTCATCTGTTCCTCTACCAACCATTATCCACAAAGGCATGGCAACATCATAACATGGTAAAGCTTGCACTATCTAACATTAATCGGGAAACAGATCGGGGTATGGAAAAATTATTATGCATGGTTTGTTTGTTATTTATGATGCTTTCATACACTTGCATTTCCATCGTATGTAGTGCTAATGTATTAAGTGAATGAATATTATCTTCTTTATATTATTTGGCGAATATGTAACTTAGTATAGCTCAATCATTACTTTCAAATAGTTTAACATTGTTTATTCACACTACAAAAATATAGTCAAAGGATTAAATAATTATTGCTTAAACAAAAGACAATGAAGCATTTCATGCTTTAACAATTACAAATGGATGGAACATATATCTCTAGGCATTTCTTTTCCATGGCATCTTAATAAGAAACATCTAAAATCAAGGCCATGAACAAAGATCTACTTTTATTTTAAACCTTCAGATAATAGATCACTACTATCTAACATTGATTCTATAAGGCTTTGATCTAGGCTTCCACCAAAGCTTTGATCATGTGTTGCAACCTCTATGTCATCTTCAAAGTCGACATCCCTTAACACATCAATAAGATCATGTTGAAGTGGGATGTCATATAATGTGGCCATGTGCTAATTATATAATCCAGGTCTGGTTGAAACTGGACATTTTTTCACTTCACTTCCACAGTAATTCTAGCTTGTGTCTTGCAAACAAATTTCTAGGGAGCTTTTTACCTAGTTTCACCTAGATACCCCATGTAATACACCTGAATAACCTATTGCGCTAGAATAAATGGTTCGTCAGTCTTGTACACATACATGAAGTTACCATCAATGAATTTATAACGAGGATACATTGGGCTCGGATGGGATCCAGCCACTTGCATTTAAATAGTGCAATGTGCCAATTTGTCATGCCATCATAAATGAACTCCAAAATATCCTCTAGAAGTCCAAAAAAAGTTGTACTCGGTGTTGTTGTAGCATGAAAATCTAATGCATACACTAGTGTTCATCATCATCTTCCCACTATCGTGCTTGACAGTGCAGAACTTATACCAATTTACAAATTACTCTGAGTAGCGACTCACTTGATTACTCGATCCCTATGCCAAGCTTCATAGTAATTGATCTATTATGTCGTGGAGTGGTTTTAAAAATTGCATAGAGTTAACATATGGAGATGTAAGTTTCAGACTTGTGTTCATATTGAGGAAAATTTGCACTCATAAATCATGCATATGTAGTTTCTAAACTAAGGGAGGAATTGATTAGCTATAAACTTGTCTATTCAGGGGTCCCTTTCATTGAATTGCAAAGCAAAAATTCAAACTATAGTGTTAACGCAATGACTGAGCAATTTGACATGTAGCATCGAGATGTTTTTGCAAATTAAGTGAACTATTCACATACCTATAAAATGGTTCAACCTCCGAGCAGTTTAGAGGGACAAATATTTCTTTTGCATGCCTCTTTGTAGTTTTAATAAAACAAGGACTCAATCTCCTGGATTCTATACCGACATGATTAGAGATCTATCTGAATGAAGTGTGGCACTAATTAGGGATCATTGCTCCTGGGCCTTGTTCTCTGTATTCATATGTGGAAATCAAAGTAATATGATGTAAATGTGGCTATCTCCTCCACAATATATGCCTCACAAATCGAAGCCTTAACACACACTTTGTTTTTCATCTTCTTCTTTAGGGATCACAGGAATCTCAATGACATAAAAAGGATAATATTAATTCACCATCATGCTAAAATCAAGAAATTTATTAACCAATACATGAACCTCTCAAATGGGTACATCCACCTATATGGCATTAGCCTAGCAATCCTTGCCTTGTACGGTAGATATATGATGAGGTGCTTCATAAAGTCAAAAAATGAGAGGGGGGGGGATCTTTTGTAGGTGGCAAAGGATAATGGCCACATTTTTCTCCATCTCTAGGAGCTAGAATAAATTGAGAGTTGGCATACAAAGTAGTTGGAACAACAAACTTGGCTCTAACAATGCATTCCACATGATTTTAGGTGACATCTCCCTAAACGCAACGGGAATTAATCTTTCCATGAACATGTTAGCATATTAACTCTTCATACCAATTAATCTCAAATCTACCATATCTAGACTTTGGCCAATATTGCAAGTAATAGCCATCAAGAAAATACATTCTTAGAGTCACTCACATAACACACGTTTCCAATCTCGAATTGGTGTATATGCTACCTTAGGCTTACCTACTTGCATTGCAATCTTTGGCTGATCACATATCATGCCAACATCTTTGTGAGCAATGATGTTGTCCTTTGTCTTCCCTTTGATATCCATAACTATGTTAAACACTACTTATACTCAGTCCTATAACCAAGTGCCACTAATTGTGGTTTATCTATCACACAATGTAAGCCATACACTTGTTCCTATACTATTTCGCTTAACTCAGATGGTGGAGGTGGAGGGTCATGACACTTAAACACATCCCTAGCTTAAATTTTTCCTATTTTTCCTATAAGTGTGTTCTAAAGGGAGGAATTGACAATGATAGTCTAAATAACTAGCCTTCCTTTTGAACTAAAGGTACGAAGCCCTTGTGCAGTCCATACACACTGGACACCCCATTAATCCTATGCAACTTAACCTAAAATCATTGAATATGTTAGCAAATCATGAATGGTTAACAACAAAGTAGCCATCATATTGAAGTAATTCCAACATGAAGCATTATATATCATCATGCCTACATGCCATAACATGGCTAACTCCTATACAGATGGTTGAAAATAAACACCGATGAGCCTTTCTAAATTTACTATTCCTGGGATCACCAATGATAAAAAAATATGAGGACTCTTCATGCACATACCTGACGAAAGGTTATAAGTTGTCACAACCATGGGCCAACAAAAATACGTCCTCCCATATGAGCCACGGGGTGTAAACCCATCTACACAAAGACCAAGACATATATTGCATGGCTCAATGGCAAAATTAAGATGACTATGATTAAAATGCTTCCATGCCTTCTCATTGGATGGATAACAAATTGATCCATCATTTGTGGAGTGTGTTGCATGCCATGTCATATGGATCACAGATGTGTACAATCATTGCAACCTCTGAGTTAAGGGCAAATAATGTAAATAAACATACAATTTGTTCTTTCTAGTATGATTCTACCTTGTCCTCGACGTGAACCTCAACTTCCCACAAAACTTGCAGCTTTAGAGTACATCGCCTCTTTCTAATACTACATGTATCTAGACCAACAACAATTTATCTTTCCTAGAAAGAGTCCTAAATCCCTTATAAGTTATTTATTGTTGTAGTATTTTGGTGGCATTTGATGATCATGAGGAAGAATTTCACCAATTAGGCTACATAAAACATCAAAGCAACTTTCAGGCATGCCATGTTTGGCCTTTATACTTACTATGTATGCCACAACTAATAATTGAGATGGTGTAGTGCATCCACCATATAATAGCTGGTTTGTCACATGGAGCACATCAAAAAATCGGTTTGATATTTGATCAACATTAATGCCATGGACATCCTCAAGGCCATGTTTGATGTCTTGATCATCAAACCCATAAGATGGTGTACTTGGATATGCTTAATCACCACATGATGTGAATTTCTACCTCTGAGCATCATGTATCGTTCTATGCTCCCAAAGAATATTTTTATTATTATCATGTCCTATGCTTGTGTTGTTATTCATCTCATATGGGTCCCAAGCTATAACAATGAAACAACTCATCCTTCTCGTGACTTGTCCAGTTGAAGTAATGTTCCACAAACCCTTTTTCTATATAAGTGGACTTTCATATCTTTAGGCTCCAAATACCTAGTGTTCTTACATCGTACACAAAAACACCTGATCATAGTACCGTTATGTTAGCCTTTCAATGAAATCATTAACAGCATTTCTAAATTCTATTACCAACCCCCAACGACTTGGAATTTTTTTATTATACATCCATGCTCTTACATTCCTCCACACTTGCAGTTTGAATACACTACACAAATCAATATTAGAAATGAATTTATATGCAAATGTGCTAATATACAACATGCAAGCCACAAAGATATATTGACCTCATCAACCCAAGGCCACTATTTTTGTGCACATGTTTTGGGACCAAAGACATATGTATGTGTGTGTGTGTGCGCGCGTGCACGCATATGTACATATACATGTATGAATATGCATATATATATATATGAAACTAGTCAAAATGGATAACAAATCATATATTACAACCAAAATAAGTTTCCTTCTTCTCACACATTCCCTACTCCAAACCCCTCATAAATTCTCTTTTAAACAAACATATATTAATGACTTTTCAAAGCAAACAAAAATTGGGAATGAAACTCACATTCCCAACATATATATACATAAATAAGGCAATAATTAAGCAAAATACCTTGCGCAATGACTTACAACATTCTCCCTCTAAGAAGAAGTCGTTGGTTGAGTGTCTTTTAGGCTTGAAATGGTGAAAATTTGTATGGAAATGACATGGTTGTTGGTCAATAAGATCGAGATTAAGTATTCAAAATTAGCACAGCTTTGGAATGGGAAAAGAATCCATTCCAAAATTTAGAATGGCTTCTAAACCCATTCCAAAAATTGGAATAGTTTAAAGTTGTTATACCAAACTTTGGAATGCCAACTAAGATACCCATTGCAATAATTGGAATGGAAACAGAGCCAATCTTGATCTAGAATAGGCATGTGTCCCCCACTCCAAAGTTTAAAATGGCAACTGAAAACCATTCTAATTGTTTGACTGGGTTCAAAAGTTGTTCTAAAATTTGGAATGGGAGTTCAAGGAATTGAAGACCATTCTACATCAGGGACAGGTTCTTCACCTATTCCAAAAGGCACTCCAGTCTTTGGAATAGCTTATGAGTACCACTCCAAAGTCCAAAATGGGTTATGTATCCATTCCATTTTGTGGAACGATTTTGAGATTAATTTGTGAAGTTGTTCTAATTTTGGAATAGCTTCATGGAATGCCTTAGTAAAGCCATTCGCGATCTGCAACAGTCAATACAAAACTATGCTAGTTTTGTAATGGTTTCATTTAGCCGTTCCAAATTTGAAACAGTCTCTTGGAATTGCACCAAAGTTGGTGCGGCCTTTTCATGTTCACTCCAATTTGGAACGGTTTCTCAAAACTATCCCCAATTTGGAATGGATTTAGGCTGTCTCTTCATATCATTGTTTTTGGAACAGAATTAGAATGCTCTTTCAAAAACTACAAAATCCCATTCCAAAGTTGATACAAGTTTGTCCCAATTTGGAACAAAATTTTGGAATGGTTTTGAAATTCTTGTAGTGAATAGATAAATTTTTTAAGAATATACATGGTGAATTGTTATAATAAATATTTATGAGGAATTATTTATATGTCTAAAAATATGTGTACCTACTTTATTCGTTATATTTATTTTTCTATAAACGTTTTATTCAAATTTGTTCTTATTGAGAAGAGAATTGAAAGAATTGCTACATGTTTGATGAATCAAGAAATGTACAAATTAATAATACTAGTAAGTACAATCATATCAAAAATAGAAATTATCTTAACATATATCTAATTCAAAAATTTAGGAAACAAAATATTCCCAAAATTTTTTTAGGCAAAAGATACTCTAAATATCAAATCAAATATTCTAATAGATATTAGAAATATTCTAAAATTTTTTCTAACATTCTCTCTCAAGTTAAGTATGAGAGTGTTAAAATGTTCAAATTGAGAGACCCAATTGTCTCCCAGTTGAAATAAAACAGCTAGCAATATACTGCAAATAAAAATCACGTAGCATACATGACAACCTGAATATTCAATAGTGTAGGCAAATAGCTAGTAGTTAAATAGTTACTAAATAGTATACCATTAAGGTAGGCAAAACCAGATAGATTCTCTACAACACCAAAAACTTGGTAGGTGACTTTAGAAAGATAGCTACTTAGTAGACAATTCCAAGAAAAATAGCTATAAAGGTATGTAACACTAGTATAGACAACAACAAAAGTAGACAATACCTAGGGAGATGGCCAGAATGTAGCACAAGATAGCTACAAAGTGGTTAACTCCAAAACTCAAGCCTGTAAGGCAAGTAATACCAGAACATCATGCCTGCATAATAGGCTATACAAGAAATCATGGAGTTAGTGCATACCCTCTTACACCAATATTCAATTAGGGATATTAGAGTACATCATGATTGTATATGTACTTTTTCACAGTAATTAATAAAATATTAATTTTTTATATCAATATTCTGACAAGTTTTTCATGCATGTAAGTATTAATTGGTGTAAAGTAATGCATGAGTCCATGTGATTGAGTTAAGAAGTCTTATTCATAAGGAGTTATAAATATAGATCCAAGCTGTCTTAGTACTCAATTGCTAACACTAGTCTGTGACCATTGTTCGCAATAGCAAACATACCTGTTGTGACAAAATAGCTTTGTTTGCATAGAAAATTTTTTCTTAGTTTAATTTTTGAAAAATTATTTTTCAACGAATGGAAACTGTTGTGTGAGATGCATAGGTCATGGAAATTATCATTAAATAGATTTATTCAATTATACGTGTGATGTATAATTGTTTGGATGTATGTTGTGGTTGGATTACAGACGTAGAACACTTGTGGATAAATGCATTTACTTTTTACTTGGCTTTTTATGAGTTGTATATTTAATTTTCATGGGTTATAAGGGATAAGTCTAAGTATTTATTTTTTATTATATAGAACAGGAATTCTTAGTGGTATGCCATGTATATTTGTAAAACATAGAAGACATCAAGAAGTTAGTGTTTGTGTGGAGACTAATGAGTTGGTGCCATTTGTCGTTAAATGATGTGGTGGGCCCTCATTAAGGAATCCATGAAAGCAAAGATGAAAAGGTATTCAAAAAATTCCCATGTAATAGTGTAGTGTTTCATGCACTTGTGCATAATCCAATCCTTGGCTCTAATTAGATTTAGAAGTCCATAATTCTCCACGTCTTTATTTTTACATGTTATTTGTAATGATGTATGAGATGCATAAAAATTGATAATTTTCTAAGTGAAACCTAATTTACATGGACCAAAACTTTCTCAAACAATATTAAGTTGTAATGACAATTTATTTGTCATGGCCCTCCACCGAACTCAAAGATCTTAGTGTAGCATTAACGTGTGATATCATGACATTCATGGGCCACATTACGATTACGTATTTATGAGTTTGGGTGCATTATATGTAGCATTCAAAGGATATTTCACCTTATAAGCATATAGCCATTGGTGGGATTCAAATCTAACGAGTTATCTATTAGTAGATGTGACTTAAGTAGACGAACGATGCTAAGATCTGATTATGTGAGGTATCATTGGGACATAGGTTGAATGAAAAGATTGGACCATGCATCAAATGTAGTGGCTAGAGTTGCCACTCATTGATCCTAGCATGACAAGATTTTCATGTGCGAGGTATATTATATCTAATGAAAACCCTAATTACGTACTAAGGTACCAATGGAATTTTTGTTTTCTACTCAAGAGAGTGTAAAACTTGAAAAAATCTAATAGGATGCCATTTTAGTTGAAAGTCCATAATCATAAATGGTAACATATAATATAACACACCAACAATGTCTTGTTTATTTTTTGCAGTTTATTTTATAATTTAATAATGTCTACACCTCTTACACAATTACTTGGAACTAACATTCTGATGGGGCTCAACTATGGTGATTGACTCCAAAACTTAAGAATTGTTCTTCATTTTGAACGCATTAGCTATATATTTGAGGTTAATATCCCACCTACCTCCACTCAAATAGCTAGTGAGGAGAAGAAAGTCACTCATAAGAAATGAGTGAAAGACGATTTGCAAGTCAAGAGCTACATACTAACTGCTATAACAAATGATCTTTAGAAGAACCATGATAGCATGTCAAGCTCACGAGAAATCTTGTACCACCTACAAGAGTTTTATGGTAAGTAAAGTTGTACTTCTAGATTTGAGATATTAAAGCAGTTATTCATGATCTACATGGCATAAGGTGGTAACGTCAGTGAGCATGACCTTAAAATGATATCACTCATCAACAGGCTTAAGTTACTAGACTTCATTATGGATGCTAATCTATAGATAGATTTGATCCTATAGTCACTTCTAGATTCGTTCTCTTGGATCATTATGAATTACCATCTAAATGACATTAAGTGCACACTAGTTGGGTTCCTTAATAAGCAAGTGACAGGATAAAAAGTAATGAAGGGGAAAGGAAAAGAAATGATTCTTGCTATGTCTAACTCCTTTGGAAAGACCAACAAGCGGAAGACAGAGAAGTGGAAGCCCATCATTCCCAAAGCCATTGGGAGTATCAAAAAGGACAAGGTTCCTACTAATAAAGGAAAGTGTTTCTATTGCGGTAAAGAAACGCACTGGAAAAGGAACTACGACAAGTACCTTAGTAGCCTAAAGAAGGCCCCTGTAATATGTTTGTAAAGCATCTTATTTCGTTGGTATATTTTCTACTTCTTAGATCTTAGATTCTAATGCTTCATCTCACATTGGTACTTCACATTAGGATTTGGTTAGAAGTAGAATGCTTGGGAACTGTGAAGTAATGATCAAAGTGGGGAATGGTACAAGTGTTGCAACCAGCATAATTAGGATTGCTTCAATTAGACTATCATCTAGCTATAGTATTATTTTAAGAGATTTCTTACTTTCACCGAATAGGCTTAAGAATTGTTTCAATTCCTTTATTAACAAAAAAGAATTATGAATTTTTCTTTTAGAGGTAATGTGTGCATTATATATAATTGTAATAAATTGGTTGACACATCCCTCATGAATGGTTTATTTATTTAAATATGGATGATAGTAGTGTGATAAATACGATTTTAACAAAACAACCAAAGGATGGTTAAAGTAGCATTTGTGGCTCCTTAAACTAGGCTATGTCAAAGACACAAGGATTAGCAAATTGGACAAAAATCAGCTTGTTATCCCTTAAATCGATTGAGAGAAGAACCCTATCCAATTTACAAACCTTGTACCCTCAGTAATATGGCTAGAAGTCCATTTAAAAGGCAAGTCAAAAGGACCACTGGAGTGTAAGAGTTAGTCCGTACCGACGTTTGTGTGCAATTTAATGAAATGACAAGAGGAGGCTTTCTCTACTTCATAACCTTTACCGATGACAACTTTAGGTATGGTTATTTAACTTGAGAAGTACATGCTATAATCCTTTGAAATGTTCTAGGAGTTCAATTCACAAATAAAGAAGCAAATGAGAAAGCATGTTAAAGCACTATAATCAGATCATACAGGCAAGTACATGAGTGCTGAGTTTGTTGATTTTCTTAAGGAGAATGGTATTGTGTTATAGTTGACATCACTGGTGACTCCTCAGTTAAATGGTGTGGTTGAGTATTGAAATAAAAATTTATTGGACATGGTTCAATCGATGATGAGCTTCACCGACTTACCTATATCACTATGGGGACACACCCTTCTTTCTGCCACATACATTTTAAATAGGATATCCCCGAAATCCATTCCTTCTACCTCTTGTAAAATATAGAATGGAAGGAATCCAAGCCTTAAACACTTAATGATTAGAAGATGTACAGCTTTTCAAAGGAAGACTAAGACAAACAAGTTAGAGGTAACAGCCTTTATAAGCTGCTTTGTAGGATATCCTAATGATTCAATGGGATATTAGTTCTATATACCCGAAGACAATAGGATTGTCATCGGCTATTAAGCATATTTTCTTAAAGAAGAGTTCATTCAAGAAAGCGGTATAGGTAGAACGATATGGCTCAAAGAAGTTGAGCACAAGGAATAAAGGCAATGATCCCTAGGGTAAGTTCCCATTCAAGAACAACCTTTTAAGATGCAACCATTACAATAATTAAGTAGAATCTCTCAAGCACCAAAGTGATATGATTATGTCTTAGAGAATGGATAACAGTTGTTCGTAATGGGAAATACTGATCGTGGAGATGATCCTTCTACCTTTAGTCAAATAATGGTTAATAAAGACTCTACCAAGTGGTTGAAAGCAATGCAATCCCAGTTGCATTCAATGCATACAAAACAAGTGTGGGCTCTAGTGGGTCCACTCAAGGGAATAATTGCCATCGGATGCAACTAGGTCCACAAGAAGAAAATTAGTTCAAATGGAAAGGTAAAGAACTACAAGGCCAGGCTAGTGGTGATGTGATATAATTAGAAGAAGGGAATTAACTATGAGGAAACCTTCGCACAAGTTTCCTTGCTCAAATCCTTCGGATCTTTCTTACGATATCCACCTACTTAAACTATGAGATTTAGTATATGGATGTTAAAACTACTTTCCTCAATAGAATGCTGGAGGAGAATATTTATATGGTGTAGCCATGAGGTTTTGAAGTCTAGGAGGAATCTGATAGAGTACACAAGTTTAAGAGGTCCATTTATAGCATTAAGCAAGCATCAAGGAGATGGAATCTTTATTTTGATGGTGTAGTCAAACTATTTGGATTCATCAAAAATGACGATAAGTCATGCATCTATAAGAAGGTTAATAGGAGTGCAATCACATTTGTAGTGTTATATGTGGATGACACGCTGCTCAAAGGAAATGATGTTGGGATGCTAACCTCAGTCAAAACCTGGTTATCTAGTTCCTTCTTCATGAAAAGACTTGAGAGAAGTAATCTACATCCTGGGCATTCACATTAAAGAGATATAATGAATGAGATGTAGCGAAAAGGTTGTTAGATCTCTCCCAAGCTTTGTACATAGACAAGTTGCTAAAGAAGTTTATTATGGAAGCCTTTTGAAGGCATTATTTGTTGAGAAGCAACACTAAAGGATTGCTACAATTCAGGTATAGCATCCATCTCTTAAAATCCATGTGCTTAAAGACATGATAAAGGGAGGAGCATGAAAGCCATTGCATATGCTTTAGCTATAGGAAGCCAAATGAGTGCAATGTTATACACAAGGCTAGATATCACTTATGGCGTAAGTGTTACATGCACTTAAATTTTGTATGGTGAGTTTCATGTCATTCAATATGATATATTGAAAATACATGTGTATAGATATGTCATTAGAGAATGAGCATTCGGACAAAGACTCGTACAACGAAACAGACACATAAAGTTCACTCTTGACTATCAATATCTTACTTTGTGATCGTATTTAGTGCATGTAGACCTTAGACCTAAGACAGCAATGTTATCTTATGCGCATCATGCTCAATGTGTCATTAGGGTATTAAGCGCCAATATTTATCCTGGTATGCAATAGGGTCATGAGCTTAATGTGTCATTGCTTGGATGTATATGAAAGCAAGTATACATTTAATATAGGATTTTCTTCTTGCAAGTGAGTAAGGCGTTTGTCCAATACTGTTGATATTCCATTAGACGGAAGCCTTTAACCAAGGCAGTGTGTGATTGGTAAGGAGTTTTCAATAAAAGCATGTGTCTCATAAAATAACATTGACTAATCATATAACTGAGTTTGTGATTTTGACTAAATTCAAGACTTTTGCTCGATTGGAACTAAGCAAGACAAAAAGTCTATATAGTATGGGATTCACAATTAAAAGGGTTCATTGTAATCCATTTCACTTTGTCTTGATTGGGTTATGATATAGGTCATAATCTAGACATTATCTATTTCTTTTAAGCTTTACTCATTGCTTAATAAGAATGAATTTAAAGAGTTATACACACAAGGTTGAAATACATAATGAGACTTAAAATTGGTGGGTAGCAAACTTAGCTTGAGAAGACTCATGAAATATATGCTTTAAAGAGTTCAAGATACACAATTAAGATGCAAAATTCATGCATCCTTCAAGCAAAAAAAGAAAAACCCCCTAGCCACCCTCTTCTCCTCTTTTCTCATCAAGAAATAAAAGAAATAAAAGATCCTCATCGTAATTTAAATTGTATGGACAAACTACAAGTTGGGGTCGAGGCCATGACTCAAGGATCATGAGCAAACTCGTTGGAAATATTTCCATGAGGTAAAATTTCATCCTTATTTGTTTACACGATATCTTGCATGTTTTGCAATGAAAACAAATAGGATTTGTCATATGTACTATGTTTCTATGCATTAAAGTTATAATTTTTATGACAAATCCCATTTGAATCCAACACATACGACAAAAGTAGATGGTAATAGTAGAAATTGTGCTAGAATAATTGCAGACATATACTCCACAATAGTAGCAAATAATAGTAATGGTAACTAGAAAAGTCAAAAGGAAATAACAATGCAGATAGAACATAGGGTCCAATCATACTCAGCGAGATGTGAAGGATCACATTACCACTTCGATAGCATGTTGAGAAGAAAATTGGAGAAATCATTGTATGTTTCACTAAAAAAAAAATTGTTTCAATTTATAGTACGAAATAAGTACAACCATATCAAAAATAAAAAATATCTCAACATATACTTAATTTTAAAAATCAGGAAACAAAATATTGTTTAACGTATTTTAGGTAATAAAATATCCTTAATATCAACTCAAATATTTTAATAGATATTTGAAATATTTTAAAATATTCTCTAACAATTCTTAAAATACAAAACAATTATCAAAAGAAGTTCAATTATAATAAAATAAAATTTAAATTAATAATCATTGAACCCATTATATAAGTGACTATCTCAAATATGAAAAAAAAAAAAAAGAAGAAGTCAAATAGTGTTAATTTCTAACAAGGAAAGCAAATCGGGTTGGATCTGGAAACTTAGGTTTGTTAATTAGACCCAAAATTTCTTCATTGAGTTTCAAGTATGATTTTGAATTTGAACTTCAATGCAGATAGGGAGTTTCATTTTAAATTTGTGATAAATTTGAATATTAACTATTCAATAGTAGCGATCTATTGAAATTGTAGGGCAACGTATAAACACTACATAAACGAGTGCGGCCATCAACTGCAGTTGACTGATGCCGTGGCATCAATTCTAGGTTTACGTGTATTCAATTGGCATCGAGCAATAATAAAGAAATGGAGAAGAATGGGAGAGAATTCGTTTGTTTTGCAATTTTCAAAATAAAAATACACATGATAATTATTTTATTTTTTATTGTTTTTGTCTTTCTCACTTATTTTTACATGTCTTCTTAGTAAAATATAAGTAAAAGTACACACTTAAAGACAAATAACTAAAATAGCAAATATTTTTATATACATACGAATTCTGGGAGAAACAAAGAGACACAAGTGAAAAGTAATAACTGGAATAAAGTTTCTTGGAATATGAATTGTTGGAACCTTGAATATGTTTTTTTAAATATATATTGACGTACAACAAGTAGGAAGGCTAACCCAAACAGCAGGGTCTCAACTATTAGGTGGCTCTCCAGTTACAGCACTTTGCACCACTACGCCTGGTATATGAGGCTTATCGTTGAGCGTGGGATAGTGGTCTATAGTAGCAAGTATCTTAAGTTTGTATACTCTTTTTTGTGAATGACAAAGGCATATTGTACAAAGAAAAATTTCGAATAAACAAGAGAGATCCTGTGGACGTACATTGGCTGAACCACGTAATTTATGTGTGTTGACTTTATTTTCATTCGATTGTTATATTCCACCTTTGTGTGCCTTTGGATAAAATAAATTTTCGTTCTACGGTCTTTTGACATATTACTTTGTTGCTGTCTGTGGAAAATGAAATGATTCATGATTCCTACACAATAACATGAGGAAGGGCACATGACCCCTCTTCTCCACTGTTTAGTCTTCCCATGAGCAGCTTTAAACTATGATCAAAGAAAATATGCAACTGCAATGCAGAACCACCCAACACTATGGAGGCCGTTTGCTGAAGATCGAGGCAAGGGGGAAAAAAGCAGCGGCAGAATTAGAACCCCAATTCCTCAGTGAAGGAGAACTAAAAGGAAATAGAAGTTCAGATAACTAGCTTAAGTGGGGCACATGAGGGGACCCTAGGTTTCTCTTGATGATTTACATTACACTGAGGATGTGTTACTCGATCCACTTCCTAAGAATTTTTGAAAAATTAATATAGTTGAAGTGGGGCTTCTGATTTTTTAGAGCACCTCTCCAAGTTCCAGCATGAGGCTCTACTCCACCAATATTTTAATGGGGTGAAGTGCTGAGTCTTTTTGACAACGTTAAGGGTACTGCCCAAAGGTGGCTTGACCATCTTCCCCCTGGGTCATATGGAATTTTGTGAATTTCTCCACCCTTATTTGGACATTAGTTTATTTGTAGCAAGAGATATGAGAAGACACCACCAACATTCTTCAGTAAAAGACAGGGCGAGCATGAAACTTTGAGAAAGTATTTGTGAATGTCCATCAATAGTGCCCTCAGTACTCCTTCAACCACATAAGAGGTGCTTGCTAGTGCTTTCTTTCAAGGACAGCTTGTGTTCAAGTATAGAAGGCTTCCAATTAGGCTGTGATATAGACTCACATCAACTGGTACTCCAGTATTATCCTTAGTAAACTTTGTGTTGACCGATATTAGAACTGTAACATGTCAAGATGACTAAAGGCCAAAGAACTTCTCCAGATTCTTGGCATACTACTTTTCAAGACAAATGTTCCATCAACAACCTATTTTATGAACGTGCTTAAGAAATTAATCAGCTTGTTGACTATACACATCTTGAACTCCTTCATCAACTCCACAAATTTATCAACATACTGCTTTGAATTAGATCCAATGACGATGTCATCAACATAGATCTAGGAAATGAGGACATTGGTGTTGCAATGTTGGATAAACAAAGTTTGGTTAGCTCTCTTTCTCACATACCCTTCTTTCAACTAATATTTCTCATACCTCCTGTACCACGCTCTAGGTGCCTCTTCCTCTAACACTCCATTTAAAAACGTGCTTTTAATATTCATCTAGTATTGCTTGATATTGAGACAACAAGCAATTAATATAAGCAATTTGATTACTTCAAGACATGCTACAAGTGCAAAGGCTTCACCAAAATTAATTTCGACTTGTGTGTTACCGTACCTAACTAATCTAGCCTTCTTGCGTATTATAGCACCATGCTTATCCATTTTATTCTTGAATATCCACTTGGTATCACACTCACATTCTGTGGCCACTCTACCAATTTCCAAACATCATTACAAGTAAATTGGTTGTGCTCCTCTTGCCTTGTAGCAATCTAAAATTCATTCTTCAAGGCCTCATTCACATTCTTCAATTTAAGTTTGGACAAGAAGCAAGGATGCCCTTCAAGGTCTCTGCAGTTTATCCTTTCTAGATTTCTAGTTCACCATGCCTTTACTATTCCAATGATTGCTTCTTTAAGATAATACTTTGTTATCATTGAGGTGGATTCCTTCCTAGACTGTGGTGGTGTTGCATCATTAATAGTGTCCTCACTGTCTAGTGCTAGGAAATCATTCTACTAATTTCCTTCCTCTCCTGCTCCTCCAGAGACATCATTGTTTGAATTTACATGCTTTGTGTCATCTACACCCTTCATAGGCTATTCTTTCCTAATCCTTTTTGCTTCATCAACAAAATCAATATTAATAGATTCCATAATAGCTTTAGTCCCAAGGTTATATACTTGATAGACCTTTCTCATGATTGAGTATCTAAGGAACATCCCATCATCACTCCTTGCACCAAATTTTCTTAGTTGCTTAGGATTAAGTATGAAACATTTGCATCTAAATTCATGAAAGTACTCGATGTTAGGATGCCTCCCTTTCCAGAGTTCATATGGTGTCTTCTTTGACACTAGCTTTAAAAAAACACGATTTATGGTGTGACACACCATGTTCACTACTTTAGCCCCTGATTTTACATTAACTCCTTTTGCATGAATCATGACCCTTACCATTTCTTGAAGGGTTTGGCTCTTCCTTTGCACGACACCATTTTGTTATGGTGTCTTTTGTTTAGAAAATTCATAACAATTCCACACTCTTCACAAAAATTTGAAAAATCTTTGTTCTTGAATTCTTTGCCATGGTCACTTTGGATTCTTCCAACCTTATCATCTCCTGCTCCCTTTTTAGTTAATCATTGCTAGTACAACATTTTAAAAGTAGCAAAGGTATCACCTTTCTTCTTGAGAAATTCCACCCATCCCTATGTCAAGCAGTCATCCACACAAGCATAGATGTAGCATCAACCTCCTACACTTGTAACATTAGTTGGTCCCATAATGTCCATATGTCACAACTCCATGATTCTAGATGTGCGTAAGTGTCGCAACATCAAATGGCTATTCTACCACTGCTTTCCATCTTCACACACCACACATGTAGTGATTTCAAAATCTACTATTCATGGGAATCCTTTAACTACTCCGAATAATGGGAGTTTGGCAAGATCATGATAATTTATACGTTTGAGACACCTATGCGAAATCTTGTCATCACTGGTTCAAGTCTTAAGGCACATTACAACATCATCCAATTGGTAGTAGTTATCAAATGATCTATAATTCCCATCAACATAGGTCAATCCTATCCTTTATAGGCACAAAACTGGTCCTTGTTGAATCTGACAAAGAGGTTCTAGTCATATAGTTGATTGATGTTGATCAAATTTGCCTTCAATTCTTCAACAGGAAGCATATTCTTCAAGGGTGACAAACCTTCTACATTTAGTGTTTCTTTTCTAATTACACTCCCTTTTTAGCCATCTCTAAGAGTAATAGGACCACCTTTATCGGCCTTATTGTCAATTAGATTTGCTTTTGTCTTCAGTCTTGTTTACGGAACATCCTCTATCAAAGTCTTATCTAGCGTTGGAACATGCCTTTAGTGACATGTAGAAAGCATAGCACCTTAAATCTGCTTTCCTTACCCAAAAGTTTTTTATGATTTTTCTTCCTTCAAATCTAGTTATAAACTTAGTGCAATCATATTTCTCATTCATGAGGTTTCTAAAGAAAGAAGGGAGAAATACACCGCACTCTCGTAAGATTTTGGGTATATATAGTAACATCCCCTCAAGTAAGAGGAATTACAAGGACCACCCCTAAATTACTTCTTCAACTTACAGTTTAGTCCATTTAGCGAGTAGGTGACTAGAAAATGATAGCATCAGCAAATAAATCATACGAAAATCCAATTTTATCCTCAGTTGACTTTAGGGCTGGTTGACCCAATTTTTCTGAGGAGATGTTATGTAAAAAGTCCAAACATCAAGAAAGGGTGCTGTAATTATCTTATTATAAATTCATAAAATATATTTTTTATATTGTTCTGATAACATTGTTGAGAAATATTATAAAATCTGAATTTTATATTTTTTTAGAAAATATAAGTCTTTATCTTCAATGTTTTAGAAAAATTAAAAATTTTCAAATTTAAAATTTATAAGGTAGAAAATAAATTTTCTAAGATATTTACACAAAAAATTAAACAATGAATATTTCAATATTTATAATTTATATTTCGTTAAATAAATTTTTACTTTTAAAATTTTTATATATTCTAAATGTTTTATAACAAGGGTATACCTCTAACATTTATTTTCACATAGAAAATTGTTTAATTTAAAATTAAAACAGAAAAAAAAATTTAAGATTTATTTTATAAGAACAAAAAAAATTATTTTTTAACTCATAAAAATAATTTAAAATTTCAATTTTGAATTTTCCTAAAAATGAAAAATAAAGATTTATATTTTATAAGAATTAAAACTTTAAAAATTTGTTACATATTCCAAATATATTATTTGAATAATAAAATATATATTTTAAGAATTATATGTCATAAAATAAAATTTTAAATTTAATAAAATTTTAAATTTAATAAAATTTAGAAAATATTAATTTAGAATATCTTCCAATTAAGATATCACAATAAATTTTTTTGAAACAAATAAAGTATTTAAAAATAAGTTTTATAAAAAAATAAATATTTATATTTTTGACATTTAAATCATGAAAATATAAAACATATACTTCAAAGGGTAAAAGAGTCATTTCAAAATTTTTAAATTTTAATTTTTTTGTTACACTTTAGTCCTTCAAACTATCGCATTTCGGTCTTTGCATTAATTTTCATCAAAATTTATTCAACATAGTCGATATAAAAGAGGTCTCTGTAATTCTTCATATTTGATAGGGATCATTGTACATAACCTTAATCTCAGGGGAGAGTAATGTAATTGTCCCTTTTTTATTCAAAGGGAGGTCTTTGTAGTTCTTCATATTTGAGGGAGGTCGTTGTACATTCCCTTAATCTCGAGGAGAGTAATTTAATTGTCCCTTTTTTATTATACTTTATTAATTTCAAGTTAGAACATTTCGATCATTTTATCAATTTTCACTATATGTCAACATTGTCGATACAAAGGAGGTCACTATAATTTATAAAACATGAGGTAAGGTATTTGTATTTAACCTTAACATCAATGGAAGGCAATGTAATTACCCCAAGAAAGAAAAACAAGAAGAAAGGAGGTGTCCTAGCCTTATACAGTTGATAACAAGTGAATTTACCCACTTTGTACTTAATTTTTCATGCATGTGAGTCAAAATGATTAAAATATATTCTAATGCATGACTTATATTTAATATGATAATTTAGACGTGTAAGAATGTGATTTTGGGGCTAAGTTCTTGATTTTAGATACATGCTACACTTAAAAGGCAAAATTAGTTTGCATTACAAGTTCGCTCTTGCGAGAGAACAACCTGTAGTCACAAATGGATGATTGGTAACCATTGAGATAAAGTACAGCCTATTTTGGAATTTCCCACAAAAGTTCCTCATGATCACGAGGCTGAAGGCCGCAGGTGTGAGAGCAAATGGCAGTGTAGTGAGAAGGGCCATGGAGTGCACTGGAGCTAAGGTAGAACATGTCGTGTGTGCTTTCACAACAGCGAGGAATGATTGTGTGGTTGTAGGGTTAAGATTTGCGATTGTGGAACGGTAATGCAAAGTCAACTGTTTTAAAGGCAAAATGCACAATGGTTTGTGTTGTGATTGTGGTGATGAAAAGTTGGAGTGAATCCATGAGACCAAGAATTTAGAGGTAGAAGTTTATACAAACCCATGCCTGGGTTTGAAGGTGTGAAGAAGGCTATCATGACTATGGAACTTGCTTTCAAGGGCCACGAAGCATAGCACGACAGATGATCTTGCAAGGTACCTACATGAAATCATAAGTGCATTCTCGTATTTTCTCCCACATTAAACAATCCTTAGACATTTTCCACCTATAGACACACACACACACACACACATACATACATATATATGTGTGTGTGTGTGTGTGTGTGTGTATTCTACATGCCTTTGAGAACACCATAAGCTTAGTTTTACACAACAAACACTTAGAAATCATTAGGAGCTAAGATTAAAGGGTGGAATAGAGGACTTTACACCACAGTTGAAGAATGCATATTATTCCATGCAACATGCAGAACCTTGGACTAAGTTCATACTTTTCTATTGCTTTTCATGATGTTTGGAATAATGAATAAATTTGCATTGGTTTTTGTTAAATTAATTATGAGTTGCTAAATTATTCACTAGTCTCTTGTGATTGTGTTTGGATACTTGATATTATGCTTAATTGTCCTTACTTTTTATTATTTTTAATTGGAGAATTGATTAGTAATTATAGGATTTGATCAATCCTATAATTAATTTGTGGCAGTGTGAAGAAAAACGAAAGTAAAACTTAGATGCTAGACATGTAGTTACAAACACATCTTGTTGGAATAATAGGAGTGAAACCATATGATTAGGATAGGTATATATTGATAATCACAGAACTTAATAACTTAACTTAATTTGACTTAGGAACTTAATAACTTAACTTCACTACTTGATTTCAGTGCTTTAGCTTTCTTGGTGTTAGCTTTCATTAGTTAATTTCTATTTTATTGCATTCTTGAGGCATGACTAATAAAACTCTAATTAATCAATAGACACTTAACCTCTCCTTGTAGATACGACATCCATACTTACTATAGTACTAGATAATTGCAAATTTACTTTTAGTGTGGTGACGACACAGATCAAATTTTAGTGTTTTTTCCAGAGAAAGTGATGATTACTATTGAACACCTTCGAGGACTGTTAGATTTTTCTCTCTTTATTTCTTCTATTTGTAATTCACTTTTTTCTTTCTTAGATATAACTTTATGCTCTTATCAATTGAATTCTAGTGCCTAGAGAATTGTGTATGCATAGGATTAAAAGTGTGAATCTTGATTTTGATCCAAAGATAAAGAGAACGCTACATAGGTGCTGAGCTCTTTTTAGACACGGATAGAAGAAAGAGATAGACATGACAGAAAACAACCCACCACCACTAGAGCCTCAAGAAAAACTTCCACCTCCATCAAACCAAAGAGCAATTAGAGACCATGTGCTGCTAATGATGAACCCTTACATGATAAACATAGTCAAACTGCCAGTTAATGCAAACAATTTTATGCTAAAGCCTACACTCATCAATATAGTTTACTTAAATCAATTTGGAGGAGCTTCACATGAGGATGGAAACACACATCTTTTTTCTTAAGCTTTATGATATAGTTATATTTATTGGAGTTTCAAGTGACATTATTAAATAAAGATTGTTTTCCTTTCTTCTTAAAGACCAAGTAAGGCAATGGTTGCAATCAGTAGCACTTGGGAGCATTGTTACTTAGAAAGACATGGTAAATAAATTCCTAGTGAAGTACTTCCCACATGCAAAAACTACGTAACTTAGTTTGGAGATTCGAATGTTTAAATAGTTAGAGTTTGAGATATTACTAGGGTGTGGGAGCACATTAAAGATTTTCTTAAAAAAATGCCCGCAGCATGGATACCCACTATAGATATAGGTACAAACTTTTTACTGTGGATATCTAGACAATTACGCACTATTTTGATGTTGCTATCGGGGGAGTCCTCATGAATAAACTTTCAGAAGATGCATTGGATTTAATAGAAGAGATGGTATCTAATGCTTACCAATGGCTATTTGAGAGCTCGACAACAAGCAAGGTTGTCAACATATATGAAGTAGACACAGTGAGAACAATTGCAGCAAAAGTGGAGCTTTTGTCCAACAAGATAGATAGCATCCTAGTAAGTAACAATCAGCCCTCTTCAGTTTCTATGATATACACTTGTGATATGTGCATAAGGCTTCATCCTGTATGGGTAGTAGGCTAAAAGAACATGTGAACTTTGTAAGTAATTCTAGAGCACTGGGTAATAACTCCTACTCGAACACCTATAACCTGAGCTGAAGGAATCATCCTATTTTCTCTTAGAGAAACTCACAAAACCCACCAGGATTTCAAGCACCCTATCTGCAATAAGAAAATAAACAATCCTTGGAAGATGTTGTCAGTAGCCTTGTGAAGTCCATCCACAAAATGATTGGTTATCTAGCAAAGACTATACAAAAGTACATAACTAGGACGAATAACCTTCTACAAAATCAACAGTCATCCTTTAAGAACTTGGAGGTGCAAGTTGGATAACTTGCAAAAGAGATAATGGATAGCCCGGTAGGTACGTTGCCTAGCATTGCAAAAGAACATGTGAAAAGTGTTCAAGTAATGAACAAAAGTGAAGCCAAGGACGGCTCGGCCACTACTAAATAGGAGAAGAAGACAAGCCCAGCACCATACAAGCCTAAAGTTCCCTATCCCTAAAGGTTAATTCCAACAAAGTGAAGGAGCAAGTAGGTAAGTTCCTTGATGATTTTAAGAAACTTATGGTATATGCTCCTTTGGTTGTAGAGGTAAAAAAGTCACCAAGATACGTAAAGTACCTACAAGAAGTAACAAGTAGAAAAAGAAAGTTGGCTAACATCGATAATACCATGGGTGATGAAAGGATTCAATCACAAAAACTTAATACCTTAGGTGTTTCAGCATTCAATGCATCATACAGAGTACTTTATTTAATAATGTTTTGTGTGATTTAGGTTCTAGTATAAATCTAATATCTTTCTCTACTTTTAAGGCACTAGGGATGGAATCCGTGAAGCACACACATATGAGAATCAAGTTGGCAGATAGGTTAATGGCAAGGCCACTTAAGCTCATAGAGGATGTGCTGATTAAGGTGAGTGATTTTATTATACTCATGGACTTTATTATTTTACTCATGGAGGGTGAAAAGGAGAATAGCATTATCCTGGGACGTCTGTTTTTGGCCACCCCCAAGGCGATTATAGGCATAGAGAAAGGTAGCCTCACATTGCACGTAGGCCTAAGTGAGGTAAAAAAGTTTATATACTCTGCACCCTTCACTAAAGATGGGAAGAAGGAAAAAGATAATGTATCTGTGCTACAAATGGTTAAGGATATGACTAATATCTTTAGTGATGTGGCTTGTGCGAAAAAAGATGTAGTGTAAGTGTAAGAGGGAAAGAAAAAGATAAGTGTGGGGGACAAACTAACATGGTGAATGGAGAGAGAGTCAAGCGTAAGAAGAAGAGCAAGGTAGAAGAAAAAAAAGGAGTATAGCTTAGGGGATATTGTGGATCCCCAAAGTCACAATTAATCCACCCTAGGTTATGAATATTATGTTAGGCAGCATACAATAAAAATGACATTTCTTGGGAGGCAACCCAAGCTACTTTTATTGCTCTTAGTTTCTTTGTTTCATTTTTGTGCTTTTTTTGTTTAGTGTTGTGTGAAGTATCTTTCATGTTTTAACTTTGGTGTAGGAATGTAAAAATGGAAGGAAGACAAGTGTGCATGCTACTAGCCTAATAGAAAAAGAAGGAGAATGTGCGCCACCCCCCGAGGTTGTCTCAATCCTTGTTGCTTTGCTTTATTTGTTGATCATACAATTGATATAAGGAACAAGCTAACTATGGGAGTGGGTACAGGTGAGAGAAAATCCTTTGTGGGAATATTGTGATTGCATGTGATAGGAGTTGATGGTATTTTTATGCATGTAATACTATGACATATAGCAAGAAATTGATGACATAAATATACCTTAAATTTTGTAGCCACTATAGTTAATTTAATGTGAAAGACTTTCATGAAATTTTTTGTTGTTTGGTTCATTAATTGTTCTTGAGAATAGCATACTACTCTAGTGTTGAAGACATGGTGCCATTTTATTGAGCACAACATTCTTCACTCATAGTACTAGAATATTTGAGAAGTCCTATACTAAGAATAGGTTGATTGTATTAGGGATGTAAGTCTTGTTTTAGGTATTGACAAATTTTCTAGCAAATGAGAGAGATTAACTAAAGAAAAAGATAGGAATGTGAGGACTCAAGAAAAAAAGTGTGATGAAAAATTCAAAGAAAAATAGAAATAAAAGAAAAACAATTATGAGCATATATTAAAATTCCTATTGCGCTGATTAGTGTAACTTAGTAATCAGGATGATGTTGAAACCTCTGTTCATTCTCACATAAAATGAATGCCCAATTGTGAGTATATAAAACTGCTTACATTAGTTCTGGGTTGAGTAACTAAGGGTGCACAATGAACTTAGTTCAGCTTCACATAAAAAGGCTTCTAACTCTTAAAAACTTTAGAGCTCACAAAATAATGTGGAAAACAAGTGTGAGAGAGAAAGAAAAAAAACAATTTAACCTAAATTAGTCCTCTTGGTTAGAAGAAATGTTAGTTGAACTTCCTTAAAAGAGAATGAGTTCATACTTAATGTGAGCAGACCTGAATTTAATTGCCTTTGAATTACTGTAGAATTATTATTGAATTATTAAGTAGTTGAAGTAGTGGGGGTTGAAGAGTGACACACACACACATTCATGTTGTAAGCATCAAGATCAATAGTGCTATCATTTTGAATGATTTTGAACTAAGTGATGTGTACTTGATTTCTAAAATTAAGAAGAGTCGTAGAGTTCATGAGTTACATGATTTTATGCATCCATAAATTAATTAAGAAGAAAAAGTGTTTACTTGAGGATAAGCTAACAATTAAATGTGGAAGTGTGATAACATGTAAATTTATAGTGTATTTGTATCCCATTTGTGCTTAATTTTTGCATGTATGTGAGTTAAAATAATTAAAATATGTTCTCACACCTGAATTATATTGAATATGATAATTTGGACGTGTAAGAATGATTTTGGAGCTAAGTGCTTCATTTTGGGCATATATTATACTAAAAAGGTAAAATTAGTTTGCATTAAAGGTTCACTCTTGCAAGAGAACAAGTCATGGCCACAAATGGACGATTGGCAACCATGGAGATAAAGTGTAGCCTATTATGGAATTTACCGTAGAAGTTGCTTATGGTCGTGAGAGCAAATGGTGTGGTAGTGAAAAGGGCCATGAAGTGCACGGGAGATGAAGTAGAACTTGTCACGGATGCTTTTGCAACAGCAAGGAATGATTGCACACCTGCAAGGACAAGATTCACAATTGTAGAATGAAAGTGCAAAGTCTACTATTTCAAAGGTAGAATGCACCACAGTTAGGGTCGCAACCACAGTAATGAAGAGTGTGACCGCAAGGAGTGAATCTACAAGAACAAGAATTGAGAGGCAGAAGTTTATAAGAACTAGTGCCTGGGTTCATGGGTGTGAAGAAGGTTATTGCGACTACAGAACTTGTTTTCAAGGTCGCAAAGCACAGCATGATAAACAATCGAGCAATGTACCTGCATGAAATTTTAAGGGCATTCTCATCTTTTCTCCCACATTACAACAACACTAGACACTTTCCACATATATAAATATATATATATATATATATATATATATATATTGTCTACATGCCTTTGAGAACATCATAGGCTTTCTTTTACACAACAAAGACTTAGAAATCATCAGGAGCCAAGATTAAAAGGTATAGATAGAGGAATCTACACCACTACTGACGAGTACATATTATTCCATGCAACGTGTAGAACCTTAGACTAAGTTTCTCATACCATTCGATTGTTTTTCATGATGTTTGGAATAATGAAAATTTTGCACTGGTTTTTGTTGAATTATTTATGAGTTGCTAAATTATTCAATAGTCTCTTGTGATTGTGTTCGATGGAAAGATGCATGCTTGATATAATGCTTACTTGTCCTTACTTTCATTATTAATAATTAGAGAATTGGCTAGTAATTATAGGACTTGATTAACCATATAATTAATTTATGCATGTGTGAAGAATAACAAAAGCGAAAGCCGAGTGTTAAACATATAACTACAAACATTAATCTTGTGGAAATAACTGGTGCGAAAGCATAGGATTAGGGTAAGCATACATTGTTAATCACAAAATTTAGTAACTTAACTCAATTTGGCCTAGGAATACCTGCTAAAATATAGACTTAAAGTTATAGGAGAATTTAGGAGAATATTCTATGGAATTTAGGATTAGCAATCTATAAAAAGGTAATGAAATTGATAATTAATATAAATTGGCAAACACTAGAGACCAATGCATCACAATAGACTTGGTTCTTTAATATTTGGTACTCCACTACTTGATTTCGATGCTTTAGCTTTCAAGGTACTTGCTTTCATTAGTTAAGTTCTATTCCACTATATTCTTGAGGCTTGACTAATAAAACTCTAGTTAAATCAATAGACATCGAACCCCTCCTTATAAATACGACACCTATACTCACCATAATACTAGGTAATTAGAAATTTACTTTTGGGTGGTGATGACACACATTGAAAATACTCACAGATGTCTGTTTGCTTAGGAGACCTCCTCTTCCTCTAATGTTCCAACATCTCCTGGGTAGGCAATGTATTCTGATTCGCTCCAAAAGGGGTTCTGACTTGGTATAGCTTCCTTAGTTCATTATTGGTGTGAGGAGCTTTTTAAATAAGAGCCCAAACATCAATTTTTTCTTCTTCTCAACTATCATTAGATCTACTAATGTGGATGCACCAGCACAATTTTTCTCATAGAAAGGTTCTGCACAAGTCAGTGCTATAACATTAGTTGATGATTTATTTACAAATTTAATTTTCAAACATGTTTCCTATCCATTTTCTAAATAGTTGGAGAAACCAACTCCAAAATGGTCTTTTGGTGTCTTTCCCATGTTGAGAATGTCTGCCTACTTGAGCTTCCCTAAATTCAACTTCCTCGATGTTATTCCACCAACCTCTGTTATTTCACCAACCTCTGTTCTAGAAACAACTATGGCATAGTTGTCTTCTAATTTATCATGTTTGAGCTTCAACTCCTTGTAACCTTTTTCAAACCTTGCATCATACCAAACAAATGATTATAGGTAGGTATTATTCTTTTGAAAGTTCATAGTCACTATTAATGCCACTCTTAGATTCTAGTGGTGTTACAACACAGGCTACAAAAGCAGGATTCCTTTTGTTCATGGTGTTAAATGTCACATGTGTTGACATAAGTTCATCTTACTCAGACTAGTTAGAACTACCCTTGCTCCATGCAATCACCATTGAGTTGCCCCATTTCTTCAAGATATTTGCACATTCTTTAAGGACATGCATGAAACTGCCACACTCATGGCACGGATTCCCTTTCATTCAATATTCATTTTTCCATTAGTTTTATTTGAATGACTATCCTTAGGCTTTCTAGGTTTATTGGTTACCTTAGTTTGAGTACCCTTATTATCTTTCTTTTGTAGGTTTTTGAGTCTTTAGGCAACAAGTATGCCTTTGTCCTCGATTTTGCAACACGCGCTATCTTAGAAACTTTATTCACTTCTGAGAGTTGTTTTCTTATCTATTTTGGCTTAAAGTAAATTCATCTCGTAAGTTTGCAGATAACCCATCAGCTTATCCAATCTCATGTTTTCTACATCCCTTACTTCTTCAATGGCATGCACTTTAGCTGAGAATCTTTCTCATAAAGGCTATAAAGTTTTATGTACAAATTTTGCTTTTAAATATAATTTCCCCAGTTGATATGGTTGATTAGCTGTATTCCTCTATCTACCATTTAATGAGGCTATATTTTCTTCTTCTCCCATTTTAAGATTCTCGAATTAGGAGGCAAGCTTTTGGAGCTTAGACATCCATACACAACTTGTTCCTTCTTAAACGTTCCACAATGTATCCCATGCCTCTTTAGCTAATTCACATATTGAAATTAGATGAAATTGCTCCTCGTCTACTCTTGTGAAAATGGTATTGATGGCTTTCTAAGTACCTAAGGTAGCTCTTTCTTGATCAGAGGTCCAGTCCTTAAAATCCTTGAGTACAATTTTTTATCAACTATCTAAGAGAGTGGACTATATCCCTTGGTGATGAAAAACCAATACTTCTCATCTTCAAAATTGATAAATGTTGTCATTTGCACTTTCGAATATGGATAGTTTGACCCATCAAGCCACAATGGATGAGAAATTGAGGCTCTCCTCTTCGTACTCATGAATTAATTAGAAATTTTAGGATCCTACCTACATGAAAACAAAGTCACAAAAGGGTAACACAGCTCTAATACCACTTGATAATTGTGATTAAGTATTGCAACACCAAATGCTATTAGAGAATGTCATGTTGGAACACTAACAATCACAAACAAAAAGTAAAGAGAATGAACATCATAATTGTTAATGCAAATCAAAGGCTTCCTCCTACATCTATAGGGCGCTAACCTAACTAAAAGATTCCACTATGTCAAATTTATCAGAGTACATCCAAGATTTAAGAGAAACACATCATGAAGTCAATCAATATTGACCTTAACCTCTCAAGCACTTCAAGTAGCCTTCAATACATAAGCGCACACTCAACCAACCCCCATTAGTCCTATCTAGGTTGTATAAGATGTGTTTCTATTAATGATATGCCCTCTAATACCAAATTGTTAGTGCGGGATATTGGTTGTAAATGTTATTTTTATTGATTAATAAAATATTGATGTTTATTTTATCAATATTCTAGTAGAATTTTCATACATATAAATCTTGAATGGCGTAAAGTGATATATGTGCCAATGTGATAACATTAAGAAGCCTTATTCATAAGGAGTTATGAGTATGGGCACAAGACTATCTTAGTATGCAATCACTAAATCAGTTTATGATATAAGTCACAGGCTAAATATTACTCATATCCTTCGACCTATGCTTATTGGTAGCTAAGAATAAATCTAGAGAATCAAACACACATAAGAACAAGGCGATGGCTTAAAAGTATTTGCAGAGTGGTGTGATTTGATAAGTCTTGTGGACAAGGCTTAAAAACTCTCTTGCAAGAATCAATTTGGTCGCAATTGAATTAAACCAAATGAAATAATTTATTCATCATCATTTTTGTTAGTGATGAACCTTTAATTTAATTAATAAGGTTTAACTAAATTAAAGAGACAAGACAAATAAAAAGGAATTGCTTTGCACTTATTATGATTGTTAATAATAGGGATTATTAACAAGAAACATAAAAGGACTTTAATTTAATTAGTGAAATAATTAAATTGAAGGAAATAATTCCAATGGATTTTAATTATTAATTAGATTAATAATTAAAGGTGGATAAGTTAGATTTAATTTTAAAGGTCTATGTAAAGGCCGCCAGAGCCTATTCCACAAGTCCTAGAAATCCTATTATATAAATGATTATGCCTTTAGAATAAATTAATTAGAAGAGTTCCAAATACAAAATTTGGGCACTATTCATGTGTGAACATCCGGTGGTACTATTCATCCACAATGCTATTCACAAAACCACTTTGCACGTGAGAGAGAGAAAAACACTAGCCTCCCTCTTATATTTTCTATTGATAATTCTGCAAAGTGCAAAGAGTTGGGGGTTTCATAATAGAGTTTGTGAAGATTCATTAGAGAGGCCTAGCTAACGCCTTGTTTGTATGGATAAATTAGAAGTCAAGACATTATCGGAACTATGGATTATAGACAAAAATTATAAGAATTTAATTCCAAATAATCAACCATACAAGTAATCTAAAATTTATTTTTATACATTTTGTGTAAGAAAAGTACACCAGGTTGGGAACTTTAATTTTGTGTTATTTGGTTATTTTTCATTTTTAATTTTGAAAAATTTTGTATCAAAAACCTGGTGAAACTCAATAATGGTATCAGAGCCACTATTTACACTCGCATAAATGTGTTTGGGTGCACTCATTTTGACATTTATATTAGTTTTCAATCTAAAATTCATAAACTTGTATTTAGATACTTGTTTGTGATTGCAAGAATCATTTTTGCATGTCTTGAATGGTTGAAAAGTGTTAAAATCGATTCTCACGTGTCAAGAAAAATTACCACATTGTGCCTCGACTGAACCTGCGATCGTGAGGATGGTCCTCACAATTGCACGACCATGGTCCACAATTGCAAACTTTAGTAGTGGAATTTACATAAATCCCATTACCATCGTTGTGGTTGTGAAGGGAGACTTCATGACTGTGAGATGAGATCTCGCGACTACGAGACTATGTGCGATAGAATCTATGACATTTTGTCACAACCACAGCAAGCATGTTCGTGGGCACAATAGTGGCTGCTATGTAGTAAAGTCCTATATTGCATCCAGTAGTGTGGCTGCGGGAACTGTTCCTATGGCCCCACAAATGTTGTAAAATGCTCTTTGTTATTTTTCCACAAATTTAAAATTTTGGAAAAGAGTTTTCCCAAAATGAAAACTAAGGCATAAGATGCATAAGTCATTAAAAGCTTGTTCTAGGAATTTTATTTTCTCTTACATGTGATGTATGAATGTTGTACAAATGTAAGGATGAATTAAGAATTTAGGACACCTATGGATGAAGTTTATTTCTTTTGGATTTTTGGTTTTCTGAATGTATAAAGTAATTTTCGTAGGTTGTAAGAGCGTAAACCCAAGTTTTTTTTTAAAGTAAAATACGAAAATTTTTTTATATGGTATACCATGATGCAATTATAATTCCAAGACCAAGACTTGGTGATTGCTTGGAGGCCAAGGAGTTGGTGGTTTTTCAGGCCTAAGAGTTAGAGTCCATTCGATGATCTAAGTGTGGTGAGCCTTAGAAGATGAAGGAGTCTAAAACTAACGAAGGAAATTTTAAAGCATTGTAATCTTATAGACCTTCACACACATGTGCATGATTTGATTGTTGGCTTCAATTGGATCTAAAATGTTTATAATCATCCATGTCTTTCTATCTTATGTTTTATTGCATGTATGAAATATTTGTATGTAAACTAGCTAATGTATAAAGTAAAAAAATAATATGCAGACCAAAAGCTTCCTGATCACTATTAAGTTGTAATAGCAAAACTATTTCACCACAGCCTTGCATTGAGCTCAGGGTCCTAGGTGTAGTCTTAGCATTTGATATCATCACATTTATGGGGTCACATTGTGATGGCATATTTAGGGCTTTGAGTGCATTTAATGTGACATTCAATTGATATTTCACCTTAAAAACTTAATGGCCACTGGTGAGGTTACAAATTCAGTGAGTTATCAATTAGTGGATGTGACTTAAATGGACTCATGTTGCCAAGAACTGTATATGTGAGGTTTCATTGGGCTATTAGCCGAAGTGAAAGATTGGACCCTGCATGAAATACCACTCTTTGGGTATATCATGCCAAGAATTGTATTGTTGAGGTATGCTGTGTCTAATGAAGGCCTTAATTACTTACTAGAACATTTTTCCAATGTAAATTCCTTTTGCCACCCGTGGGGTTGTAGGATTCGAAAAATCTAGTGGGAGACCATATAATTAAAGTCCATAATCATTAGTAACAATATTAACAACTAAATTAATATTCTTTCTCATTTTCTAAAGTTATATTATCCTTAAATTATTATATTCGCTCTGATAATTATTCTTGTTGAGATCATCATGTCAACTAGCACCATAACAGTCGATTCAATTTGAGGTTTGAAAAGAATTATCATTCCTTAAGAAATTAGTCGGATCTTGAAAGTTGTCACCTGATACATTAGGAATAGGTTGTACTTAGGATGCCTAGTCCCTCAATTAGTGAGACCATTGAGGGTAAGACTGAAAGAAGGAAACAAAGCATTCCCAAGGCCAACGGGAAGGTCATGGTGTCCAATGCTCATGTTGGCAGAGGAAAGAGTTTCCAATGTAATAAGGATAAACACTGGAGGTGGAATTCAGTAGGGTGCCTCAATCGCCTAAAAGATTGCACTAAAAGCGTGTAACTTTATGTTTATGAAATATTTTGTTTCATTGGTGTATTCTCTATATCTTGGATCCTAGATTCGGGTGCTTCCTCTCACATTTGCACTCTGAGTCAAGATTTAACCAAGACCAGGCTGCTTGAGAAGCAAGAAGGGGTGATAAAAGTTAGTAATGGGGCAACTATTATAACTACTATGATTGGCACTACTTCAATTATCATCTGTTCAAGTTTTAGACCTAAGAGAAAGTCATGAATTTTCTTTTAAAAATAATAAGTTCCAAATTTATTACCATAATAAATTAGCCGACATCACCTCGTTGGTAAATGGCTTATATTATTTGAACTTAGATTATTAACCTGTGATGAATGCCATAACAAACAAAGGTGCTAAAGGTGGCTTGAATCCTAAGCCATTGTGGCATCTTAAACTCGGTCATGCTACAAAGGCTAGAATTAGCAAATTAGAGAAAGATGAACTTATTGGTCCATTGGGAGAGGAGCTCTATCCGACTTGTGAACCTTTTGTATCTTAAGCAAAATGGCCAAGAGTTTGTTTGATGGCACATCTCGGTGTTGGAATTAATCAACACCAATGTTTGTCGGCCATTTAATGAAATGGCAAGGGGAAGATTTCACTATTTTATAACCTTTACCGATTATTTCTCTAGGTATGGGTACCTATACTTGAAGAATTACAAGCATGAATCCTTTGAAAAGTTTAAATCATTCAAGACTAAAGTAGAGAAGCAAAGTGGAAAACATGTAAAGACATTGCAATCAAATTGCAGTGGAGAATACATGAGTGCTAAGTTTGTGAAATTCCTTAAAGAAAATGGTATTATGTCGTAGCTCGCACCATTAGTAACTCTGTTAAATGTTGTAGCCAAGCGTAAAAATTAGACTTTATTAAACATGGTTTCAATCTGTGATATGCATCACCCACTTACCCATTTCTTTATGGGGATAAGCCCTTCAAACAACCACCCATGTCTTGATATGATTCCCTCTAAGTTTGTTCCTTTAACCTATATGAGATGTGGAGTGGGAGGAAGTCGAGCTGAAGTATATCAAAATTTGGGGATATCTAGCTTATCTTAAAAAAAGTAAGATGGAAAAGTTTGAGGCAAAGGTAGTTATACGTCTCTTTGTAGAATATCCCAAGGACATTATGTGATACAAGTTTGACCTTCTGAAAGACTAAAGGATTATTGTTCATTATCAAGCATGCTTCTTTAAGGAAGAGTTCATCCGGGAAGGCATTGTTAGTAGGACCATTGTACACAATAGAGTTGAGCATGAGGGATAAAGCGAGGAACCCACATGGTAGTTATCTACTCAAAAAATACCTTTTATGACACAACCATTGCGATGATCAAGTAGAGTCTTTCATGCACCAAAGAGATACGGTTATATCTTAGAGAACAGACAAAAGTTGTTCATTATAGGAGATAATGATCATAGAGATAATCCTTCTACTCATGATCAAGCAAGGGCTGATAAAGACTCCACTAGGTGGTAGAAGGCTATGCAATCTAAGATAGATTCGATATATTCAAACCAAGTTTAGACCTTAATCGATGCACCCGAGGGAATAGTTCCCATCAGATGTAAGTGAGTCTATAAAAGGAAAATTGGTTCGACTGGTGACGTGGAGATGAGGAGACCTTTTTGCCTGTAGTTATGATTAAACTTATTTAGATACTTCCTTTAATAGTCACCCACTTAGAGTATAAGATTTGTCAAACGGATGTCAAAACCACTTTCGTCAACGGGTTTCTTAAGGAGGATATCTATACGATGCAACCACACAATTTTAGGGTCTGAGATGAGTCCTATAAAGTATAAAAGCTTAAGAGGTCCATTTATGGCCTTAAGTAGGCATCAAGAAATTGAAATCTTCATTTTAATGGTGCAATCAAATCATTCAGCTTCATCAAGATTGAAGATGAGCCTTATGCATACAAAAAGGTTAGTGAGAGTATAATCACATTCCCAGTATTGTATGTAGATTACATACTTCTCATTAGTAATAGCATTCCAATGATGACCTTAGTCAAAATGGTTATCTACTACGTTTTCTATGAAGGACTTAAGAGAAGCAACTTATATCTTAAGATTCACATCTATTGGGATAGAGTGAAGAGATCGATAAGATAATATTACAGCATTCGATGCTGCAAAGGAGACTATTTAGATTAAGAAGTCATTCCTAAGCTTCAAGTGGTTCTGGGGATGGATCAATCATTGCCACTTCATTGTGACAATAACGGTGTAATTATGCAAACGAAAGAACCAATGTCTCATCAAAAATCCAAGCATATTGAGAGGTTATATCACATCATTCAACTAATATGTTGCTAACCTGGTCACTAAGTTAATGATGCAAGAACAACTAAATAACCATATTGAGAAGATGAGTATTAGATACCATAACGATTGGCATTACAGTACAAATGGGAGATTATTAGTGATATGCCTTCTTATGCAAAATTATAAACGATGGATACTTGAAGCATATTGGTTGTAAATATTACTTTTAATAATTAATAAAATATTTATGTTTATTTTACCAATATTCTAGTAGAATCTTCATACATATAAATATTAAATAGTGTAAAGTGACGCATGTGCCTATATAATTACGTTAAAAAGCCTTATTCATAAGGAGTTATGAATATGGCACAGGGCAGTCTTAGTACGAAATCACTCAAACTAGTCCATGAGTCATAAACACTTTTAAGGACATTAGAGACTTGATACAACATACACACCTTGTATTTTTGCGGAGAGTATCATGCCATTTAGCATGGAAAACCGAGAATATATGTATATGGATGTGTCATTAGAGAATAATCATTTGGACAATGACTCGTAGAATAAAGCAAATATATGGAGTTCACTCTTTACTATCAATATCTTACTTCATGACCGTTTTAAATGTACATGGACCTTAGATATGAGACAACAAGTTTGTTTTGTATGCATGACAGCTAATGTGTCACTAGGTCATTAAAGACTAATGGGATAAGGTCACAAGTCCAATATGCCATTGCTTAGGTGCATGTATGGAGGCATGTGTGCTTTTAATAAGAGATTTATCTCATTACAAGTAAAAAAGATGTTTGTCCTATGTAGTTGCATTCCATAAGATGAAAATCTTTGACTAAAGTAATGTGTGATTGGAAATGAGTTTCCGATTTAAACATTAGTATTATGAGGTAATGGTAATAAGCCATATGACTAAGTTTGTGAGTTTGACTAAATTCATAGTCCTCGCTTGTTTAGGATAAAGCAAGACAAAAGGTCTATACCACATGATATTCAAGACCAAAAGGATTCATTGTGATTCATGCACTTTACCTTAGAAAGGCTATAATATAGTTCACAGGTTGGGTGTTACCTATATTCTTTAAACAATACTCATTACTAACTAAAAATGAACCTAAAGATTCACATATATAAGAACAAGTGATAGCTTGAAGGTATGGTTTAAAGGCATTTGTAGAGTGGTGATAATAGGGTTTGAGAAGTCTTGTGGTAAAATTAATTTGATTGCAATTAGATTAGACCAAATGAAATAGTTTATTCCTCATCATAGTTGTTAGTGATGAGATCATTAATTAGAACCATGAGCCTTTAACTTAATTAATAGAGATTAGTTAAAATAAAGAGACAAGACACAAAGGAATTATTTTGCACTTATTTTGTGTGTTAATAATAGGGATTATTAACTAGGAGCATAATAGGCCTTTAACTTAAAAATATAATTAATTTAATTAAAGGAAATAATTCTAATGAGCTTTAATCATTAAGTAGATTCATAATTAAAGATGAGAAAGAATTAATTTTAAAGGTTCATTTAAGAGCCCAAAGAGCCCATTCTATAAATCCTAAAATTCCTAATATATATATAAGATGGTGTCTTAAGAATGAATTACTTGGAAGACCTTCAAATACAAAATTTGGGTAGTATTCATGAGTAAATAGTAACTAGTGGTACTGTCCATCCTCAGCACTATTCACAAAACCACTTTGCACATGAGAGATTAAAAAAAAAAACACTAGCCTCTCTCTTATATTTTCTCTTGGTAATTCTCCAAAGAACAAGGAATTGCGAGATTTCATGGAGTTCTTTAAGATTTGTTGTAAGGAGTTGTCGAATTTCATGAAGGAATTCGTTAAAAATTGTTAGAAAGATCAATACTTTATTTGTGTGGTCAAACTAGAGGTGGAGATATTATCGCAACCTGTGGATCATAAACAGAAATTATAAAAATGTAATTCCAAGTAATCATTCAAACAACTATTCTATAATTTATATTTATACATTTTGTAAAAGGAAAAGTGAACTGGTTGGGAATTTTAATTTCACTGCATTCTCTGTTTATTTTCATGTTTAATTTTGAAAAGATTTTGCATCCCCAAACCAGTGAAACTCAATAGTTTCACTCTTCCCTCACTTGGTGACTCCTTTCTCTACTCAATTTGACATAGAAATCAATTCTCATCACTAAGGGACAAAGTATTCACTTTATTTATGAAGTCTAAAAGATCCAAGTCGTCCTCCAAAATCCCCAAGCTTTGAAGCCTTCAACGTCAACAAATTGCAATTTTGGATGACTGATCACCAAAAAAAAATAGTCCATGTTAAATCCTAACTACAGCTATCTCCAACTAGTCTCTAAATTTGCTGTTCCAAAACTAGTTCGACTTTCCATCTTGGTGAGATGCTTTCCTATGTGAGCAGATTTTGTTACCAATCAGCAAGATATAGATGAATCCTCCCTTCTTATTAAACAAATGAAGTTAACTTCTTGATTTACATGAACACTTAACTAATTTTAACCGTAGCCACAAATTAACAATATTACACAAAAATCTTTCCAAAGATGCTAAAGTCACATCATTGCCAACAAATGTGCACATTAGTGCCATATCCACATCATCACCACACCAACACCTAATACATTGAAAAAGTTGGGGATTGTTATGCAAAAGCTTAGCAGAAGGTGGGTTAGGTTTCCAACACTTAGAAGATTTGCAACTTAACATTACTTGTGAAATGATGTTAGAGATGTTCATACAATCCATAAAGATCTTAATAATTTTATGGAGAGTGGGAAATGGAGTCCTACCTAATCAAGAAAATCTAGGTAAAAAGGGATGCAAAATGGAGCATGGATGTGCTAGGTGTGGAGCAAATTTGAAGAATATCCAACGTGTCTTCTAATGCTACCCATTTTCAATGAAAGTTAGCAATGGCGTTAGCTGGGATGGTTAAGGCGGTGCGAGCCCTAGCCACGACTCACATAATGGTAATGGCAATAACCCTCAATCTAATCCCAACAATCAAAGGGCTAAAGGATTCGCCAGGGTATTTATCATGACCCAAGAGGAGGGGGACAACACAAAAGACATTATGACAGGTAACATTACAATTAACTGACTGAATGCATACACTTGATTTGATTGTGGTGGATCATATTCCTTCGTATCCAAGAGGTTTACCAAATGCTTAGATCATAAGCCTGAACTACTAGACCACCCATATAGAGTAGCTACTTTAGAAGGGAAAACTTTAGTAGCAAGCTTTATTTAGAAGGACTATCACCTCTTGGACAGAACTACGAATTCAAGCCGATCTCATCTGGCTTAACATGAAGGAATTTAATGTCATTTTGGAAATGGATTGGCTCACTAAGAGTTTCACATGCGTGGATTACAAAAATAAGGTTGTAAAGTAGATGGGATAGGACTCGCTAACTAAATTTTTAATATCCAAGGCTATGCTGAAAAAGCCATTGGGAAGGGTGCAAAGCTTACTTCGCGTGTATTGTTGATATCGAGGAGTTGGAATTGAAGCTAAAGGATATCCTAGTAATTAAAGAATTCCCAATGTGTTCCTGAATAACCTACCTAACCACCTCAAAATAAGGAGATTGAATTCTAGATAAATCTAATCTTCAGAGCAACACCTATTTCAAAGGTCTCATACCGAATGGCTTTAGTATAGTTGAGGGAACTAAAGGTACAACTGCTAGAACTATTGGACAAGAAACAAATACAGCTAAGTAAATCACCCTAGGGAGCCCCAGTATTCTTTGTCAGGAAGAAGGATAGAAAATTAAGGCTATGTATAAACCACTAGGAGTTCAATAAAGTAATCATTAAGAACAGGTATCCCTTTCTCAAGATTGATGAATTGTTCGACCAACTTAAGAGGGCCAGGGTCTTCTCAAAAATTGACTTGAGATTAAGATACCACTAATTAAAAATAAAAGCTGATAACATACCTAAGATGGCCTTTCAGGCAAGGTACGGACACTCAAGCTCTTGGTGCTACCTTTCGAGTTAACAAAAGCTCAGGTAGTCTTCATGGATTTAATGATCTAAGTGTTCAACCTATACTTACACAATTTTGTGGTGGTATTTATCGATGATATTATAGTACACTCACCCGGCAATGAGGTACATGAGAAGCATCTAAGGATCATACTGCAGACTTTGAAGGAGAAACAGTTATACGCTAATCCAACAAGTATTATATACAAAGTATATCCCGTGAATATCATTCACAGGATATACTTTGTATATAAATAGATAAATGTATCTTTTGTGATTTCCAAAACATAATATTTTTATAGTATTATTTTTCATTTTAAAAGTCTATAAATTAAGCATTTCATGAAGAAAGCTTCCGATAAAAAAGATATATCTTGTACATGAAGCAAGAGTAGCAATTAATACATTAAATTAAAAACTTATTTATTTATCTTATTTTTCATGATCAACAATGGAAAAGCAAGTTAGAGTTTTTCAATAAAAAAAATTGATTCTTTTCTCTAATTATCATCTCAAATATTTTTTATTGTTTTAATTTAAAAGGTATTCTTATTTTTACATAATGATAATTTTACTACAATATTTTTGAATCGTTATTATTCATTTAATAATCTCATAATTAAATTTCAAAATATTTTACAAATGTTTTTGTGTTTAATAGTAATAATTGCAACTAAATTTATAGAAAATGTAATATATACCAACTACTGAAATTTGTTCTATTAATGATCTATTATAGTATAACATTTTATAAAAAGACAATATTGATGTAATATTTGCGTTATCCCATAAAATTGTTAATATTTTACTGCAACATCTTTTAAGTTGTTTAAGGCATTCTTTCTCTTTGACGATTTAATTTACCATATTTTTTTCTCAATTGCATTTTACATTCATGACTAAAATTCTTACAATATATGTAATGCTACGCGTAGCATATGTAGCTATATGATCTTATTCATAAAGAACTTATATATGCAAATTTATATTTTCATATTACAAGCAAAGTGCGCCCTAATTGCTCATATATATTATATATAATATAGAATATTAAACCTTATTAAGTGTAAAATATATGATTATTTAAGAATATATAGTGAAGTCTATAGTATAACAATCTATGAATCTATTTTTATTTTATAAGTATCAAATTAATTTAATTTGAATAGTATAGACAAATTTCTTAAAGATTTTTTTTATACATAATATATATTCATTATCTTAATTTAATTCATCAACTTAAAAATATATTAGTATAGTTTGTTTATTTAATAAATTGTAAATTTAAACTTCACCACAATCAATTTTTATATGAAAATTATTTAAAAATCCAAATTCTTCGAAGAGAATAGAATAAAAGTATAATTGAAATTAAACTAAGGCACTTAAAATAACTAAATTCAAAATAAAAAAACTATTATTTTATATTAATAAGTATGATTATAAATGGTATTAACAAAATTAATGATACATTTTATATTATAATTTATACTTTTTTACACATACATATAGACATCTAAGTTGATAGACTAAACTATCTAATAATCTTCTTTATCATATACCCTGCATACAATTTTAATTAAGACAGCATCTCTACACATGCATAGTAACACACACTAATGTGTGTACCTGAAGGTACATTGAAATATGTAACAGAAACTTTAAAAAGTAGAATAGTACGTATATATTTGTCGAATCCCCATCAACATCCATGCGTAATTCTATCAATTAAGGTTTTTCTATTTTATTACAAATTCAGATTTTTGCATGATAATAAATAATGAAATATGCAAGTATGATGTTACATTTAAAATATAATATTAAAGGATCAAATTAAATTTTAATTGACATCATTAAGTGCAATTATATTTGGTAGCAATTTATTGTTGAATTCCCATCGTCTTGTATATAGAAATATCAATCTAAGCTTTATTTCTAATGTTAGTGTAAATTCATCTTTTTTATAATAATAAAAAATTATATATATTTAAAATATCATATAACTAAATTTAAAATATGATTTATTTTTGTCATATTATATTAATAAATGCAATTAGTGAATGCACCAAAGAAATTCAAAAAACATTTTTATCATTATTTATACTTTTTACACATATTTAATGTATAAATATATCAATATATTGAATATTTAATAATTTTTTATTATATATAGTTAGAAGATCTAAAATTCTATTTTAATATGGAACCAATTTTATTTGAAAATTCAAATTAAACAAAAAGTTATGTAAGAAAGAGGGAAGAAAACTTTGTATTCAAAAAATCACTAATATATTTAATTTTTAATGTTATTTAATATAAGCTGTTACATTAAAATATGATATTAAAAGAACAAAATTGAATTTATTATATAAATAAATAGAATGAAGTATCTGATAGATTTTGTCTATTATTTTAACACTTTACACATAATTTTAGTAATATTAACTCAGTTACTAATCAATGTAGTTTTTTATTTTATTATAAATTCATAGTTTCATATATTGATACATTTTAAATAATCTTAATTTTCTTCTAAAAAGTCATTATATGTCACATGCGTATATATATATATATATAGTCCTTTCTTATATCTAATTTTATACGAAAGTGGTTTTCTTTAAAAAATTAATTATTAAATTCATATTAGCATATGCGTAGACCTATTAATTAAGGGTTAACACCTTTATTTACTTATAATCTTTTTTATAAATTCATAGTGTTGTTTAATAATAATTTTCAAATAATTATAATTTTCTTGCATAAAGTCTTGTATGTCACATGTGATAAAGTTAGAAAGGTTTCAAAGTTTAGTATTCTAATTATGTATAAAATTGATATTATTTGAAAATTTACTATTGAATTCTAATTAGCATATCAATCAAGAATTGTTTTTGTTTATTATAAATTCAAAATATTTTATAATTATTAAATATTGAGTTATGAAAGTATACTATTAAATTTGAAACATAATATTAAAGATAACTAAATTTCAAATATTACTTTTGATAATTTTACATTATATTTTTAAGTTTATCTATGTTTTACATCTATGAAGTTTAAGAAACATTTTTTCATCATTATACTTTTGACACATTTACTATCTATCAATGTATATAAATGAAGTATTTAATAATTTTATTATGGCGATAAAGATTTAAAATTCTATTTTATTTTTTTATTTTACATTAATTACTAAAATAAATTATAAACTACGAAATTCAAACAAACTTTACTTGAGCTTGTGTGTCACACACATTATTTACAAAATAAATGCATGTTGTCTACGGTAAACAAATTTTAAGAAATATTTTCTTCTTATTCTTCTTGATAATTTTTTTAAAATATTAAATAAGATATCTAAGAAATTTAAGAAATTCGTTTTATACTATTGATACGTGCATAAATATATAGATAGATTGAAATATTTTTAAATTTTCTATCATTTTAAAAATTTACATATAAGGTAAATAATTGCATCAATTAAATTTAAATGACATAATTCTCTCCTACAAATTCTTAAATATGTCTAACTTGTGTTTAAATATGACTTTAAGTATTTTTATTTTAACTTTTGACATACACTTAAATACATCTATAAATTGAAATTTTGAATACTTTTCTATCATTTTAATACTTTATATATAAGCTTAATAATGTAATTCCTTTGCTCACCAATTAACCTTTTTTTTTTAATATAAATTTTAAATAATCATAACTCACTCAGATAAAATCTAATATATGACATATAAGATATGGTTTGAAAAATCTTGAAGTCTACTTTTATACAAAATTGGCTTTATTTTAAAATTTAAAATACTTAAAAAGTTATGTTGAAAAGAAGAAAAAAACAAAGAATTTTGCATATAAATAGACACTAATTTAATGTTGAATATTACAAAATTCCAATTATGTCCTATATCTTTTGTAATACCCCAAAATTTTGGGGATTAAAGACAAACATTTTATCAAATGTTCTATATAAATTGGAATAGCAATTGGAGTTTTTTTTTTTCTTATTATTTTTGTTATTATTATTGTTATTATTGCTGCTGTTATTATTAGTGTGCAAATATGGCCAAAATTGGCAATGTATATTTAAGTAAGATATGAGTGCTTTATGGCAATCAAAACTTGCCAAATAATATAGATATTATTAGAGGAGAATGGGCCCTATTGGAAGCTTGGAAAATAAGGAATTTAGGTACAAAATTCGTGCAACAATACCATGAAAATGGGAGACCTTGTAAAAAGAATTTTAAAGCCATGAAAAATTTAGAAATTGGATTCCTCTCAAACACTTAATAAAACCCTAGCACATATATACATATATTGAGAGAAAACGTAATCCCACCCTAAAGGAAGCAGCAGCAAGGAGAGAGAGGGGGATTTTTGTGGCATTCAAACACCATAATTCAAGGCAAATCCTTTGCCAAATTTTAAGCTTTCATGCATACACATTAAGAATAATAATTTTGCATGTATAGGCACATTGAAACCTACGTTTTAGAGGCTTAAACGTGAGTTCATTCATAAAGTTAGGGTTTAAATTCATATATTATGTATAGAAATTATACGAAGCGTATATAGAAACACTGCACCAATTCTAAAACTTGAGCTAAATTATTTCAAAAACTTGCTAAGATGTTAGGATAAGTTCTACATGATTTTTTTACGCTTAGAAACATGGCTAAGAACCTTTAGAATAATGAGAAAATCAAATTTTGATAATTGGAATGAAGTAGAATGAGAAAACACAACCAAATAGCAATATATGCGCATGTAGTGTTGTGTCACGATCGCTACCTTAGTCCTAGTGCCTAGCAGCACAGGTGGAAGGAGAGACCTTACACATGCAAAGTGGAACTATAAAGCATACAGGATGTCTCACGAGCATGACACTTGAGTGTGGGAATTCCAGAATGCCATGCAGTCACCCATTGCAGTTGCAAGTCCAATCCTCATGATTGCGGAATGGCACCTTGCAATTGTGAGTCAAGGCACAATAGAAATAGAATGCATTGCAATCAGTAGCCACAAGTGCAGAATGAGACTTTGTGGTCATGGGCTTGTAGTTCGCGATCACAAGTCCAACTATGGACATTGAACAAATCTGAACCTTGTGTTATTTGAGCCGAATTTGTCGATTTCTAGACTAGAATAAGCTTAAATGCACTATCCAAGAGGTCATAAGACGTAAGAAATAATAAATGAAGGAATCCAAATAGAAATAATCACGTATGGTACACACAAAGACATTGGAAGATGTAGGATATCAGATAATTTGTGTAATGATATGAGGAAATTGTGTGATTAAATAGGGAATCAATAAATAGTAAGCGAGTGACAAAATAATCCACACGACTAAGAGAGAAGTCAGTGGTTACGCTTTGCCAAACTTTTGAAACTACCTTCTAAACTATTTTTACAATACAACATAATTCTCGACCACATAAATAAAATTGTTTTGAATATTTTCCCTATTTTATAAAAGCATGATTTACTGTATTGATTTTTGCAAACTTAAAGTGAGTTATTTTCCTAAAACTTGGATGTAAGTATTTGCAAAGTGACATTTTTTTAAGTTGAATATTTTCAATTCAAATGCATGTGATATTACACAATAGCCACTAATGTGACACCCATGATAGTGTGAAACGAGTTCTATCCTATAAATTAGGTAATAAATTGGGACCACCTAATCAAGATAGAAGTATTGGAACTGACAATGTGTGAAATTGATATACAGCCTTACCAATCGGGATACAATAGATTAGGATACTTTTTAGGTAGGGTTGAAGCCTGAGACTGTGGTGGTAAAACTGATTACATGTGGCTTTCCTTAGTCGAATGCATGTGCTATTATAAAATAGCTAATCATGTGACACCGAAAATAGTGTAAAACAAGTTCCATCCTACAAATTACACGTGACTCTCTTTAGTCAGTATATATACTAAGACCTTGATTAGTGGAAAGAGTACATGAAGTACGCATCTGTAGGAGTTAGTTGAGAAACAAGGATATGTGAATTATATGAATGACAAATAGATTGAATACCTATGAAATGTCTCTTTGCTATTATTATTAAATGTGAATTACTTATTCTACATTTTTGAAAATGTCATTATGCAATTGGTTGATTTCTTGCTCACATCCATTGAAAAAAAAAAGGCAAGTGTTAATATTTATTAGGCGACTTGTCTCTCACTACTCTTAATTGACATTTTTCAAAGAAAGCAAATGATGAAGGTTAAACACAAGGATGGTGGAGTTAAGGATGATGACCTAGTCATTCGCTTTAGTTCCATTTTCCTTATTATTCATTAAGACAAATTTAATGTAATAGTTAGGTTATTTATTTCCATGCATATTGGATTTTGAATGTTACAATGATTGATTAAAATAAATAATATTGGATTAATTGCTTTGACGCATATTGACTATAATATTTGTTGAAATAATTTACGAGTACTATCATATCATGGTCCAGAGCTTAAGGCATGACATTTTTAATACTTTATATTATTAGTTAGGGTAAATTAGAGAGTTCAAATACTATAAGGAACCATTCTTGCAACTCATATATGCCATTAGAGTGAGACTCTTCCTATATTTAATAAAGGATAACGCAAGACGATGACTATAATCTTTATTCCTAGGCTTTAACAACATGTAAAATGAGTTAACTAAACAATTGTTAAATAATTTTCCCACTAGATAAGACTTTCCAACTTAGAGGTGACGGCAAAATTTAGGCAATTGGATTTCCACTCATTATATGAGGCATGGAAGTTTTTCAAATATTTACGCAGGAAACGTCATCAGCATGGGTTTTAGGACTAGTTTCTAATTCAAATACTTTATAATGGTCTTAATGTCCAGATGATGACCATTGTTGATTCCATTTCAGGTGGTAATATATGCTCATAATGTATTCAAAAATTTCATCAAGTTGTTTGAGAAAACGGTGGCAAATAATTATAATTGATTGAAGGATAGAAGCATCGCAAGGAGAGTCGACAGCATGCATAAAGTCGACCAAATAATAGATTTGTCAGCACAAGTCTTGGCACTATCAAACCAAATTAGAATATTGACAGCTAAGAAATCCAAACTGAAGTATGGAACCTACGGCCAACAATGTTGTTTATGAAGGTATAGAACTAAAAAGATTTGGGCTATTGCGATTGAAATAGATCAACATTGAGATCGATCTTGTAGGCGGAATGCGCTGGAAAAGAAAGAAAAATGTGTGACGGAAAGGAAAGAACCAAGCTTACTATAATTCCTAAGTTACAAAGGCCAAATAAGGTTCATTAGCAACAATCAAGAAGGCCTGAAAGAGAGCATAAAAAGGTAGGGATCATAAGGAAAAAAAAAAAAAAAAGGAAAGTAGATTTCAACCAAAAATGAAGGGATGAGCAAGCAGAAGATCGAAAATTCAACGGCTTGGGAACAAGAATTTTATATTTTTTCTTCTTTTCTTTAATTGTAACTAAACATGATGATGATTTATTTGTGTGAACGTGGAGAAACAATGTTAGGCTAAATTGCTATAATTTAGGGGATTGATGAAACAAATTGAATCTAGGTTTTGATTTTATTTATTTTTTTTGTTTCATTTATTAATGAGGTATTTGTTTTCAATTAATTGTGCATCTAAGTTAATGCTTTCAGGTATGTCTATATGATTTAATTGACTTGTTATGTGTGGAATGAGTTCGAAGAAGTTTATTTTGCACAGTGGAACCAAGATGTATACATTAAATGGTGCTTAAAGAATCTTAGAAGCTCATTTCTACCAAGATGTATACATTAAATGGTGCTTAAAGAATCTTAGAAGTCTTATTTCTATATGGTGATGCATAGTAATATTGTTCCTGTTTGATTCATGTAGATTGTTGATAAGTACTTGGAAGGGGAGCATGAAATTACAAATGAGTCTTGATTAGTGATTGAGACAAATATTTTAAGTGAATTACATTTACACTTCTTGAAATTAAGTCTAATCACATTCATCTCCTTCTACTTCGAAAAATTACCAAAAATCCTCCCTAGAACTTAAAAATATAACTGGGGGTCATTGAAATAAACCAAATGACCCTAATGCCCTTACATTTTCAATAAGAAAAAATTCAAAAAAAAATATGAGATTACAAAAATGTCCCTATTTGTATTTGCACGATATGACAATTACCACCAAGAGTATTTTCGTCTATTAATTTACCATCAAACTTTCAACCAATTTTATCGAAGGAAATTTTTGTTACTTCGTCCAAATTTTCCACTAATTTTCCACTAGAACCTAGAAGGGGGTCCCTATTATAATATTGTTGAACTCATGAAAGGTATTTTGATAGTTTCGCGAAAGTAGAGAGATGTAACTAGGTTTAACCTCAAAAGTGTTGATGTCATTCACCCAAATATTTATTAAGAGCGAATTAATTAGTTGAACATGCTAAAGACGACAGGCTTGTCTCTCAAAATACTATATAGTACATTTGTGAATTTTGCTTGAGTGTGAATTCTTACTGTGCTTGCTAGCTAGGTAGTTAATTAGTAGATATTTCTTGTGAGTCGTTTAAATTTCTTAAATAGAGTTAGGGTAATTATGTTGGTACTTGGTACTGAATTACACCAAAAATTACTATAACTTGACCCTATTCACCTGCGATGGCAAGATAACTTGCATGAAGAGTTATTTATACTAATAGTGTTTGGGATATGAGTTTTTGTTGGAGATGATGTTTAATGAAAGTTATATTAGAATATCTAATATATTTGATTATAAAATTTCGATGTAATGAAAATCTTAATTAGTTTGAATATATTAATAATATAAAAATGATTGAACGATATGGTAATATATACAGATAATAATCTATATTTAGGGCTTCTTTATTTATTTGGATAATAATCTATATTTAGGGCTTCTTTATTTATTTGGATATGATTGTGATCTATAAGATTATTTTGAGTAATAAAATAGTTCATATGAATTAATTAATCTTAAAAAATTATATTTTATAAAGTTGACTATTTAATGTGATTATATTTATTTTCTCATTATAAATTTAATATAAAAATTATTCAGTTAATAATATAAGGCTAAAATAGTAATTTAAATGATATATAAGTAATTTCTAACATTTTGATTGTTTAATCATGACCCTCATATAGACTTACCTATTCTATAATTTTGTGATTTTATCGCAAACTCTTATTTAATTAAGGATTTTAATCAACCAAACTAAACATGTCCTTAAGTTAGACAAAATAATTTACTCTATCTTATCACTCAATATGTGTAATATATATATACACACACACACATAAGTACTATTTGATTGTGAATATATATATCTATATATATAATAAATAAAAAATAATTAATTAATTATATATACAAGAGAAGAAAAATTTAAATTTTGAATTTAAATAAAAATTTTGTTAAATAGTATGTTTAGTAATTTGAACTTTAACAAGATGCACGATGAATGGAAGTTTGGGCTCAAACATAGCCATTGTGTCTAATAGGATTCAAATTCGGCACATAAGTGCATCAAATTCAATTTAAATTCTTTAATTTAACTATTTTCATATTATTTAAATCTAATTCCAAATAAATAATGCCCAACAATAAGATTTCGATGGACCAACCAACTTGATATTAATTTTTTGCAAGTTCAGTGCTTCATATATGTTCAATAAGTTTTATGTTGGCAATAATGTGTTCATTCTACTCCTCTGAATCCTAGATTTTAATCATATTAATCAACTTGTTTCTATATTCACCTGAAAATCAGTAGGCAAAGCAAGAAATATCTTAAAATGGAAACAAAGGATAAGAACGTACAACCAATAAGAGTTCTCCCGTTTTTTTACTACGAGCATTAAGTTTTTGTACCCACATCTCGTTATATTGTACCATCGATGTCTCGCGTATCATTTGTATGTAAAGATTTATTTATTTATTTGTTAACAATAATAATATCAGAATAAATGGCAAAAGTAACCATCCGCCTTACATTCCACGTAATACTCTGCAGGCAAAATTTATATTTCTTGCACCCCAGCTCCCATCTCGCAGCCACTCTCTCGATCTTTAGGCCGAGGTTTATTATATTTTATTTTATTTTTCTCTCAGACACAGTTCATTCGGGGAGAGCAGCCGAAATCGATCGTTTCTTCTGCTTATAGTGCATCTGGAGAACGCTTTTTTTCATATAATTACATTTACCACGCATAATCTCTGTTCTTGGTCTTCCTCAGACTGGTTAAAGATTCAAGAGCGAATCTTGCAGCATGCGGCTTGCTTTTTCGTGGGAGAAAAATGGATGCCCATTTGGTTTTTGTAGTGTTTTTGTGTCGAGACGTGATACCAATGTTATTCGGTGTCTGAAGACTCTTTGCTTTTCGATGGAAAGTGGTGAAAATTAACGACTTCATGAAATCGTTATATAATTTCATGAGATGTTGGGGTTCTGAAAACTTGGTTTTTGATTTTTTTGGGTGGTATTGTCTGATTTGGCATTATTGTGCTTCGTTGGTGGTTTAGTTAATTAATCCGTTAGTCTATGGTTGTGCGGTTTTCTGTGGATTGGTTTGCCTGCAGGGGCCCTTTAATGGCAATATTGGTTTTTCTTTCGAAATTTTCTTCGTCCAAAGCTGCTGCTGTTAATGTTTTCTATTAAAAGGATGAGTGGTTTTAATAGAAGTATATCCTTTAAACAAAGAGCTGCAAATGTTGGTAGCCCAAGATTTAGTGGTAAGGCTTGGGTTTCACGGTTGTTTCCGGCTATAATTGCAATCGGATCATTGGTCTCATTCTTTTTAGCCATAGGCTGTGCCTACTTGTATGTTCTGCCAAATCTTACACATGCTTTCCGTGATCATGAGTATGGATTTACCCATTCCAGTGGTGAGAAAAATGTTTGTGATGTATTTGATGGAAATTGGGTGCTAGATAATAATTACCCCCTGTACAATGCTTCAGATTGCCCTTTCATAGAGAAAGGATTCAACTGCTTAGCCAATGGTCGAACGGATGATGATTATCTGAAGTGGAGGTGGAAGCCAAAGAGTTGTGAGATTCCAAGAGTTGATGTGCAGCTTGTTTTGAAAGCATTCCGAAATAAAAGAATTGTTTTTGTTGGTGATTCAATGAGTAGAACTCAATGGGAGTCTTTGATTTGTTTGCTAATGACTGGTGTGGAAGATGAGGAAAGTGTTTATGAAGTCAACGGAAACATGATAACAAAGCAGATTAGGTTCTTGAGTGTGAGGTTCAGTTCCTTTAATTTCACTATCGAGTTCTATCGATCAGTTTTCCTAGTCCAACACAACTGGGCACCCAGAAATGTACCAAAGAAAGTTCGATCAACGCTTAAATTGGACGAATTGGATGATATAAGTGATGAGTGGATTGATTCAGATGTTCTAATTTTTAATTCTGGGCAGTGGTGGGTTCCAGGGAAGCTTTCTGGAACGTAAGTTCTATTTCCTCAATGTTTTGCTGTGTGTCAACTAAGATATCTATCCTTTAATGTGATTGGGTGAAGAATATATGAAACACAACCCTCTTGACCTTTTCCTTTGCATCACTTATCATCATTCATTTCCACTGCATGTATATTTCAGTTTTGAGTCTAATCATGAATGCATAAAACCTGGATATTTCTTATATGGTAAAGTCATAATATATGGTATAGATATTTAAGACCAAAAGTAGTTATTAAATAGTATAAATTGATTTATTAAGAGGGATATTTTAAGAAATTCATTAAAATGACCACAGTTAATTATGATAACAGATGGCGTCATAATATATATACATATGCGACCATATACTCTTTACAATAAATGTCAAAATGTTAAACCTGCATTCAGTGTATAAATTGAAAAAAATTATTAAAATTCAACAGTTTAGAAGTGAATGGTGAAGTTTCTGTTTTCCATATTGTATATGTACTTCAAGAAGCTGTAAATCATAGAAGTTTGGTAGGTGATTTTTATACTATTGAAACTTTTGGTAGCTGCTTTTGAAATTTCTATATTATTGATATTTTGGCCAGACCTTATTTGGTGGCTTACGTGGATGACACTCTTATGAAGAGTGGACTGACAATGTACATTGTGTATGAGAACAACAATGTCATATCAGTCAAACATGTTAGTGCCATAACTTCTTGAAACCTTTAGATTCTGGAAGCGCATGCTGCTATGTATAGAAATATAAGATGAATCTCTTTTAGTAATTTGGTCTTTGATAGGTGCAATATGATTTTGCTCGTTGGGCTCTACTAATTTACTTTGCTGGCATTCACTTTTAGCAGTGATTTCTACAAGATAATCGACTTGCGAATTTATGCAATGAGCATACTTGCAATCTTCTCTATTCCATGCTTGATAAAAGCCTAGTGTTATACAGAAACTACTGTTTAATCAGTAAAACTTTGTTCCTCCTTTGGATTAATGTAAAATTATAGATATTCAAGAATCCATTGACTAATGTCATATTGATATGTTCTGCTCGATTTCTGTGAGTTTCATTGTTTTGACTGACTGTGTCACTATTCATTTATTTCTTCTACACTTTGTGTGAGACGATGGTATTATATAATTCATATCAATGAAATTTTTTTTATTATCCTTACTAAGGTTAATTATTCTTAAGTATATGGGTTTTCTATGTTGAAATGTGACTTTTTTTTGACAATCAGTCAATGCTAATAGCAAATGAGCAACTTTTCTAAGTTTTTTCAATCAATTATTTTCATTGAAAAACCAAGCACATCAGAAAGTGACTTTTTCTTGGGTGTACATGTTGTGTATCTTTAATTTCTCTTCATCAGAAACTCTTTCCTGTTCTGTTGCTTGATAAATGATAAATATTGAAACAATAATGTCAGCTGGATATATCAATCTGCATTTCCAACCCCCCCCCCCCCCCAACTGAAACGTCAGATTAAGACTGGTTATCGGGTAATTTAAATCTCATAGATAATGTCTAGAGCAGTCTAATAATTTCTGTTTGATCTCTCTCTCTCTCTCTCTCTCTCTCTCTATATATATATATATATATATGTATATATCTAAGTGTGGGTAAACTGTGGTTTCTTTTTCCCTTTCTCTTGACATGCATGTTAAGTCAAATTCCATGTCTTGACAGGGGATGTTATTTCCAGGTTGGAGGATCATTAGAACTTGGAATGTCAATTGCCATGGGATACAGAACTGCATTGCTAACTTGGGCATCATGGGTTGATAGGACAGTCAATCCAGAGAAAACACGTGTCTTCTTCCGAACATTTGAACCTTCTCACTGGAGGTATGTCACTGTATGTCGAACAATAATTTTCCATCTCCAAAAACTTGAAGATTTCAGTATCCTTTAGTGGTCCTTGCCATCTACATTACAGTTTCTTTTGCTAACAAAGGATCTGTCCACTCAAACGCACTTTATATACCTACTTGACTAATATTATGACAATGCTGTAGTGCTTGGAACCCATACATCTTATGGTAATCATGGCATATTTTAGCTTTCTAGATCTGTAGGTTCTATAGTGTGTTGATGAGGCAGTTGTATTGTGTAGAAGAGATTTTTCTGAAGAACTGTTTCCGTCTCTGCCAGGAATTTAACCCAGTGGCAGTGCAATGTGACTAAATTACCCCTTTCAGAAATTGAAGGAAATTACTTTAGTCGGTATTCAGATACAGTATTCCAGGTGGTAAAAAATATGACGGTTCCTGTTACTGTTGTTCATATAACGCCCATGTCAACATTTCGAAGCGATGCGCATGTGGGTACCTGGAGTGACCGGCCGTCTCTATCTGATTGTAGCCACTGGTGTCTACCTGGATTACCTGATATCTGGAATGAAATAGTCCTCTCATATCTGTTTGGCAACTATGAAGCTGGTCCTGAGGGCTGAGCGAAAAGTACAGGGTGAGCTTAATTGCGCCATTGACAAGTGTTTGCCTGTCGTGGATAGGCACATCTAAACTCATGTTATGCCTCCACTTAGGTTCCTACCAGCTTAACAACTTAGGACAATATCTTATATAAAAGACGTTGATTTTATAAATTGTTAGTGGACCATCAAAATTACCTTACAGACCTAGATAAAATTTCTTGATTTATCAGCCGTGTAAACACTGCCCAACCGGTTCCCTTGATTGTTATCCAGTGCTTTTTAATGTTATGCTATGGTCTTATCATACAGATATTTCATCTAGCTTACTTCATGCATTTTCATTGTTGATGTTTCAAAGGCATTTTCTTTAGTGGAAAGATCCATTAACCATATCTGGTGAAAATCATCTGACCTACCCTTTTCTTTGATCTTATGGAGATAACTCCTCATATTGATAAAATGCTCTCTTGTACAGTTGGTTGCAGCTTCAAAGTTGTGAGTGGCATGCATTCTGACTGGCCAAGATCATCCAACTGCAGACTAGAGAAATTTTGAAGAGATAATATACCATGGGCAGGAGTAAAGGTCTTGTCAACCGAAACATTTCATGTTGCCAATTCTTTTGCACCAGAAAAAGGAATACATGCACCATTTCTATGTTTGTACTCAGGTCACAATTAGATCTGTACTGTTGTAATTTCTGTCTACGACACAGGAAAAGTAGAAAAATGTTTGGGTTACAGTCAATTGTTTTGCCTTGTAGGTGTGCCAAAGTTTTGCTGATACTATCGTGGCCATTTTTAAAAATTTCCGTCTTATTTGCAGCTGCTCTGCCCCCTTTTCTTTCTCCTTTCTCCACTCTCCCATTTTGCTCTGCTCCGTGCGTATTCACAGAAGTTGAGCGCAGGTTCTCTTGAAATATTAAGAGTGGCAAAAGGAAAATTACTTGCGTAAAAAAGAGGAGAATTTCTTATCTTCGAAAGGGACAATTTTAAATTTCAATAAAATTATGTACCCACATATGTATGCTGCCTGCATAAGACTGACAAGGCGTTTGGCTGAGCTTATTTTAAATCATTTGTAAAGTTAATGTTATTTATTAAAATATTTTTGAAACTTATAACTTTATACATGTTATTTTTAAAATAAGTTAATAAAATGTCTAGATAAAAATAATAAAATCATTTCATAAAATTAATGTTTGAATTTATAATCGTAGTTTATTATAATTTTTTGATGTAATAATAATAATAAAAAACTAAATATGATAATAAAATATAATTTAAAATTATTTATACGACTTTAAATATATAAACAAACCAAGTACAGAAGGTTATAAGTTCATTGAAGCACCTTTTAAGAGTCCAATGAACCTTTGCTCAAGTTTTGTATGAATGTAAACAATTATAAATTTTATTTAAATTTGAGTTATTTAAAAAAATCAAATTTGAAAGAAATGCAATCTAATATATAGCTTTAATTTCAAATGAATTGTTTGAGTGAAAAACTATTTTATTCTGAATTATTTTTATAAATATGTTAAAGTTTAAACAAGTTCTAGAGATAAATTTCACATTGAATTATGAAATTTTGAATCATTTTCATTTCGAACTATTATTTAGAAACCCTGATCTGCAATTGGATGAGCATGCATATACTATTTTTCATTTTCTCATTTTTTGTAAATTTTTTTCTAGGATAGTGGCTACTCACTTTATTTATTGGAGGCATTTCTCGAAAAAATTCAATCTTACATTTTCTTTTCTTTTTCATTTTTTCTCCCTCATTCTCTCACATGACCTACCATCTCCGTTCTTCTCTCTCTTTCTTTGTTGTCATGCCCCAATGTTCCCTTACCTCTACATCTTATCTCTTTTATTTTTTAAAAGCGATTTAAGATTAATCTAATATATATATTTTTTTCATTTCAAAATTAGTAAATGTTAACAATCAATAAAAAGAGTTTTATTTTCCCCAACTTCAATAACGATTTTATATATTGTTGAATGGGCATGTAGAGTGATATTCGATAATCGTTCTGTGGCTAGGATTAGGCTGCAACTCTATCAACGTCAAAGTTCGATTTCATCACTCTTTACTATCACGTTTGTATCCAATGGAGGAGAATGGAGGAAAAAAAGAGGAATAGAAAGGAATAGAAAGAATACTTGATAATGAAAAATGAGAAGAGTAGAAAAAAATAGACAAATAACAAATTTTAAATTTAAATTTAAAACTCTATTAAATAGTAACGAAGAAAACCCTAGGTGGCCATTGCATGTGGCATAAATGAAGCAATAGCTAGTAATTTGGTGTGATCATTTAGCCCAACAGATAGAGGAATGAACTTAAAGAAAGAAAGATTGGTTAAAAATTAATTCTTGTAACATAATAAGATTTTATTATAATTAAAAAAATGTTCTCATAAAAAGTTATTCTTATCAAGTTGACCAATTTTGTATTGCTGCGTTTCACTTTGAACTTTATAAATTTCTTTAACATTAAAAAACTACAATTTGTTGTGTTTTTATCAAATAAATCTCACTAAATTCAAATTCAAAATTTTCAAACATTGAATTGTGTATTTAATTAAAGTACAATATTTTTGGGTAGTAAAATTCGCTTTTGTTGCTCAATTACACGTTTTTTGTTAATTACTATGAATATTGAAAATAATATTAATAAATATATTATTTGAAAAATAAAGATATTTTAAAATATAATCCAGTCATGATTAATATTGGTAATTAATAATGATAATAATATTAATAAAATTCCATGATTAGGTGGTTAATACAACAGTATTAACTGTTCATGATACTATTTATTAATGATATTAATAAACTTAGTCATAACATTATTACAATTAATATTGTCATACAAATATGCTAATGATATATTTTATTTATTCCCAAATATCTATATTTATACCTATAACTATTTGTTATATTTATACAACTTTACACAAATAATTACAAGTCACTTCACCATTATAATTATTTTTTATCTGTCAAATATCAACCATTCACAAAAATTTTTATCACTTTTATCCAGCCGCTTGAGAGAAGGCGGAATGGATGCTGCCTTGAATAATTTTCTTCGGATAACCGCAACTAATGAAAGCGCCTTAGTTTATGAAATGCGACTTCAGTACGCAACTCGCAATCTTAAAAGCGACACTCCGGATCCATTTCCCGCCAAAATCCCGTCTTCGTCGGCTGTTCACTACTCAAACCCTAATAAAGAAATTAGGAGAAAGTTGTTGGCTATCTTGTTACCACTGCTGTTGCAGAAGAAAATTAGAGAACCGAAAAAAATATGAGAGGCGGAACTGTTCAGATCAATTGGCACGACACCAAGCCCGTACTCGCCTGCGATTTCCATCCGCTCTCCGGCCTCCTCGCCACTGGAGGAGCCGATTATGATGTCAAGGTACATTCACCATTTTTAACCGCCTTTTTGCTCAAGTTGTTCGACGAAATTGAAACCCATTTCCGTCTTCATTCTGTGAAAAGGACCGCCTTGCGCGCACATCCACGTTTGTTAATCGTCATGTTTCGGAAACTATCAATTTCTTTGGTTGTGAAATTCTGTCCAGCTAGATGATAAGTGTTAATTTTATCAGGAACATGTGACTTCTGTAATCTATTCATATTTACATTTTTAAGCGTCCGGTCTGATAATGAATGGTTTGTGGGTATCCCAAGTTGTTCTGTGTTTAAAGTTCTCGAGCTGTTTTTCACTTCTTGAAATAATTGATGAATCCATATTGAACAGAACCATGAAATATGTGTACTTTTGATTTCAAAAGAGAGTAATGTTTGACATCAGTCCGTTATTATGGGAATATTTTGGATCTGAATAAATGTGAATATGCAGCTGTGGGCAACAGTTTCTAGCATAGATCAGAAGAAGGCTCCTGGAGTTAGTTATCAAAGCAGTCTTTCATACCATAGTTCTGCTGTGAATGCTCTTCGTTTCTCGCCTTCAGGTGACCTTTACTTTTGTTACTTTTTAGCAACAAATGGTGTTATTCGGTCTATTTTAATGATCATTTTGTTCTCATTGAGATATTATCATAGGCATCTCCTTATATGGCCTCTTGCGATTTAACCACCGTGATTCACTTGATGGTGCTGGTTGAAAAAAAGGAGGATAAATATAACCAAATCTAAAATGAGTAATGTGGAATGTGGCTTTTTGTTGAGTTAGCTGAGGCATGGAGGAATACAATAGTTTTTACTGCCTGAGTGTTGTCAGTGTTCAACAGTGTAGCTAATCTTATTATTATCTAAGGAATGCTTGTTATCTATTGTAATATCTTTGCATAGGAGTATGACTGTCTTCGAAATTGCAGGAGAGCAGCTTGCCTCAGGTGCTGATGGTAAATGATCTTTCTTCAAGCTCGATTACCCATTCCTAACTTGATCTCTATTTTCAAACTGAAGCTATCAACATATAGAAAGAAAATTATTCCTTTTGCAGGTGGTGAGCTAATTTTGTGGAAATTACATATTACTGATGCTGGTGAAGTATGGAAAGTCCTCAAGTCATTGGTGTAAGCTTTTAATGTATTTTTTAAATTTTCAAGTAGGTGCAGCCTGTTGATTGCATTAAAAAAAGTGTTATTGGCATGCACCTGAAGAAGGTTGGCCTGATCAATTCTATAACTGAATAACTAAATTTATTAATCCTTTTCCCTATGTTCGTTTTGAGCTACTTTTAGGTTTCATCGGAAGGATGTACTAGACCTACAGTGGTCCACTGATGGGGCATATCTCATTTCGGGTTCAGTTGATAATACATGTATCATTTGGGATGCTAATAAAGGTATGACGGTTAATACAATTTTAATGCTGATTTCATGTGGACCATAATTAAATCTTCAACTAGTTTTTCATATATTCAGGTTCTGTACACCAAATTTTGGATGCACATTTCCATTACGTTCAAGGTGTGGCATGGGATCCATTGGGGAAATATGCAGCATCATTCAGTTCAGATAGAACTTGTCGTATTTATTTCAACAAACTATCTAAAACAAAAGGTGTTGAAAAGACAAATTATGTTTGTAAACACATTATCTCAAAGGCAGAATCACAGATGACTGATGAATCCAAGGTTTTAAAATAATTTATGTTGTATTAGTTAGCATCTTTCATCACACCTAGAGGAAGGTCATATATAACCAATTTACTGGGCTTGTGATTCAGTCTAACAGAAGCCATCTTTTCCATGATGAGACACTTCCATCTTTCTTTCGAAGGTTAGCCTGGTCACCAGATGGGTCATTTTTACTTGTCCCTGCAGGTATCTTAACCTCTATATTATCTATTTCATGACTTCAAAGCATGGTGTTTGTTGAGTTTATAACAGGATGGAAACCTTCAATGTTTTGTACATACATTGCTAATATAAATATCATGCCATGGTATGAAAATGTGGCATTAAATCAATGGTATTCACTATCTCAGGTTGTCACAAAAGTACGCCTAATTCAGAATCTGTCAATACTGCTTTTGTTTTTTCAAGAAAAGATCTCTCCAGGCAAGCATTTAGTTATCAGGTTCTGATGATGCCTATATGCACATTCCTATTTTTGTGAGCTGTAAAGTAGACTCTCCTAAAGTCTATAAGATTCTACGTAAAACTGTTGGCATAAGAAGGTAAATTTTGTTCTTTTTGAATATTCACTTTTTAACGTCTATTTGTGTTTCAATGCAGGCCTGCACTTATGCTCCCTGCCGCCAGCAAACCGGTTGTAGCAGTACGCTTCTGCCCTCTAATGTTTAGTTTGAGGGGATCAAACACATGTATTACTTTCTTCTCTTTTCCTTCCCATGACATAATATGCAGCTACCTTCAGCTGACAAAACCATAGTTTTTTTTTTCTTTTATACAGCTTCATTTTTCAAGCTTCCGTATCGGCTAATCTTTGCTGTGGCAACTTTGAATTCGTTGTATGTCTATGACACTGAGAGCATTCAACCAATAGTAATTGTAGCTGGAATTCATTATGCAGCGATAACAGACATTGCATGGTAATATTTGTCCATCCTTTTGGACGTTTCCTTTGACAATGCCATTATATCTACTTGAAAATTCTAAATTCTGTTCATTTAGGTCACCTACTGGCAACTTTTTGGTATTGTCTTCACAAGATGGATACTGTACGCTCCTTGAATTTGAAACTCAAGAACTTGGGTCATCTGTGCCGTTTTCAGGTAGGTTGGTTTCTTGTACCAGAAACCACAACTGTTTTAAATGAGAAATATGTCAAATTGCTGAAATTTTTTTGTAATGTAGAAGAAAAGCAAGTCATTGGTGATGCAATTAAGAGCACTGTTCAGGAAGCTATCAAAGATAATAGTAACTGTGTTACTGTAGATTGTACAAAAGCGAGGGTACAGAATTTGCAAAAGGAGAAGGATGAGGATAAGGATGGGAAACATGCTTCGCCAGGTGCGAGAGCACCATCAAATCCAAGTACGCCTGCTGCCGCCAAGAGGCGCATTACACCAATGGCCATCGATTAGCTTATAGTATTATCTCTTTAAGATATTGTGATTGTTATCACTGCACATAACTTTTCCTGTGTCTGATCTTCCTTCCCGTGCTTATGAAGAGATAAGAATGCAGAAATTTGCCTCGATGTGGTTATGCCACGAATATCTGAGTGAAAACAAATGGAAATTAGCATACTGTGTTGTCTATACCCTGTTACAGATCTACAAAATGCTTCTTCGTTTCTGCCGTTTCCAAGGGAGATTTTTGTGGCAGATTTGGAAGTTGAGGCTTACAAAATATATCGGCTTGAATAGCATGACATGGGATTTTCTGATGCTAATAAAAGTTGTTTGGTCCATGCATTTAGTCGGGGAAAAGGTAAAAAATGAGAAATTGTTTTGGATGTTTAGATAGCAGCGAAACACGAGAATGGAAAAAGGGAAGAAAAATTTGTTATGGTTATGGAAAAAGGCGAATTGCTTCCACTTAAATTGCCTAAATTTCGGGTACGTCATTGTTTAGGAAATTACATCAAGACCCTATCGGGTTTAATACAACTAACAAATAACCCCACTTTAAGAAAATACACACACGCAACGTCGTCGTCATCAGCAACAACTACCAGAACAGCCATTTATGTGCAGAATTTTGAAGTTGACCGAATTAGACTTTGTCGACTAAAGTATTCTTGAGGTTGTCAAAGATGGTGTCACTAATAAGTATCTAGCTCTAGTTGGTTGTTGCATTTTGGGTGTTATTGTAAGTTATTTGCAAAACAATCCAATTATTCTCGTCCCATACAAAATAATTCAATTGTTCGGAGTCCGTTGTTCTATCATATTATTCCTTAATCGTTTCAAGTTTATTTCATGAACAAGGTTTAACAAAGTGAATTCTTGTGGAATAAAAAGCTTGTTACAATACATTATCATCTGCTATTGAAGTGGCATATCTCCCTTTCAGCAGCTGAGTCAAATTAGATGACTAACAACTCCTTTCAACCTCAACTTGATATTAGATTTTATGTGCCATTACGTTAACTTTGTATATATGTGCATATATTAATTTAGGCATAGTTCATAGGAAATTGTAATTTTATTTCCACAAAAATGTGAAGAAAATAAAAAATGCATGAGCCTTTTGTGTTTTATATTCTTAAAGGACATGTTCGGTTTGGTTTTTCAAAAATAAATAAATACATCCTTCAATTATTATAATTTTTTCAATTGTTTCTTCTCTCTCTTATTTTTATGTAGAAAATTGATATTTAAATTTGTGAACAAACGTATTTAAAATACACTTTCATTGATCCTTCAATTGTTTCTTCTCTCTCTCTTCAAAGAAAATACACTTAAAATTGATATTTAAATTTGTGAACAAACGTATTTCTCACAACTTCAAACAATTTATTCTCTCCACCTACCTAACAAAGAAAAATATTATCTAAATAATATAATTTTCTCATTAGTTTTTAAACAACAAAATGAAGTTAGGAATTTGATTTTCTTTTCCTTTGTCTTAGTATTTTTCTTTATGACAAAATCGACGAATTCAATAGTGTGTAGGGAAATAATATATTATAGATAGAATTTTTTTTAATCATGAGTTTTTGTGTTCACATACAATGTAGAAAAGCACTCATGCATGTTTAGTTTTAAATTAGCTAGTGTCTACTTTGACGTAGTTTAATCACTCATTGCATGCAATATGAAATGGATCATTGATCGACAACCTAATGTGTACAGTAACGAAATTGATTATTGATACGCTGCCACACCAAAATATATTCAGTAAGTGTAAGTGTTATATCTACAAGGAAGGTATATATGTATCTATCAATTTTGTTAAAGATTTATTAATTAAGCTGTCCTAAGGTGATGAGAAGGGAAATAAAAGAATGAACACTTTAAAAACAAAGTTGCTAGCAAATGAAAGCAAAGCACATATAGTGAAGAGTCTAGCCCCTTGCTAGCAAATGAAAGCAAAGCACATATAGTGAAGAGTCTAGCCCCTTTTGTGGTGTTGGGTCTTAATATATCAAATTATGTCAATTATTAATTTATTTGCTTTGTTATGAATTGTTAATCGTAAAGCTGTCAAAATATCTTCCTGAACTCTCTTAACTCTTCAATTCAAAATCAAATGCATTCCCACAATTCGATCAAATTGAGGATTAAGTGTGTTTAGTAATTTAAAATCCACACTAGTTCTAAAATTTCACTTTCGTTATTCTCATAAACTAATGTTTACAATTAAAAGTCTAGCGTACAGGTTTTACTCCTATTATTCTCTGTGTAACCACAATTTAATTAATAGATTGATCAAGTCCTTTAATCTTAATACAATTCACCAATTGCAGATAACAAGTGCAAGGACAATTAATCATAACATCATGCACCCATTGTTCACCGAATACAAACACAAGAAACTAGAAAGAATTTAGCCACTTATAATATATGTAAATAAAATCAAAGCTGAATTGTTCATCATCCAACAAGCTCAAAAATCATAGAAAAAGTTTGCAAGAACTTATTCTAGATAAGTGGGTTGTGCAGAAGTGATGAACCCCCTCCAACGTGGTGTGGATTCCTTTTTTATTTGGTCTCCTAAACTTGATCCTTTGATTCCTAGGTTATTAATGTGCAAAACTATCTAAAAACCCCTACATACCCTGTACAATCAAGTTTATATAAGTTTGGTTGACTAAGGTTGAACAAAAAAGCCCTTAAAACCACAATCCATCTACGTTTCACTTTGTTGCTCGTGGTTGTGAGCTCAAGCTTTGCAGCCACGCAAGCTTCTTTTGTGCTGTCCATGCTAGGCACTAGCTTTACATCACTTTCTGTGTAAATCCCGTGGCCATGCCATCTCGTCTCACGATTAAGACTATGTCTCTTGTGGTCATGCCTTTAACTGTGAACTTTTCTTGAAAGTCCTCAAATTGCTTCACTCTCCGCTTTGCTGCTGCGACAACAAGCCTCACAGTCATGACTCCACTTTTTGAGGTTGTGAACCTTCCGTAGAAGAATTCCAAATGTCTAGATAGCAATCGTTTTCAGCTTCGTAGGTGCAACCTCATCTTTTGCAGCCACTTACTCCTTCCTTCATGTCGCAAGCCTTGAAACTTAGACATATGAATTTTTTAAGTGTAGATATTGTTCGAATTCAATCAAATATCACCAATAATACACCCAAGCCAATTCACTATGAATGACATTTTTTCATGTATGCAAGCATGATGCAACCACTTTATCTCCAAATGTATGCAAAAATTGACCATTATAGGATGAGAATATGCTACAAAATCAAGACTTATCACACCTCCATACTCATTTGCTAGTCCCTAGCCAACAATTTTGCACTTCACATCAAGTTATTTTCAAAGCAATGATGAACGAAGTTACTAAAACATGAAACGGCCATTCCTCTTAATTTCAGAAATCAACACACATATAAATCACATAGTGCCAAAAACATTCAAGAACTTAACACCCTTTCCCAGTTGCATCTCCGACATACATTCTTTTGTGTGTGTTACTCCTTAACCCTTAATCACTCCAACCCTTTGATGGTTCTATTACAAAGTAAAGACACTTAGCTCAGGGACAAGTTGCTCTACGAGTCAACTCACTCTCTTTCGAGCAAGTTTAAATAACAATCAAAGAGATTCATAGGACTTTCCATGTGGGCTTCAAAGTTTTTCCCCTTTCCCCCCTAAACTTTTTCTTTTTATTTCTTTTGTGAGCTTTCTTAATTTTCTTAAGTTATTTTAAGTGAAGGTGAACAATGGTCATCACATATTGCCGGTTACTCAACTCACAATAAACTTAAGATGATATGCATACTAGCTAGGTGAATGTTTTACTTGAGAATGAATATAGGTCTTTGCACAATTTTAGTTACTAAGTCACACTAGCTATTGAAGTGGAAAAATATTCTACATGCTCACTCTTTTTCTTTAGATTTTTCCATATGTTGATTTTCCTCAAGTACTCTTCTTCCCATTAATTTCACCAATTCTCTAGAGAATTTGTCAACACATCTAAGCAAGTCTTATATCCCTAAAACAAATATCTTTTTCTTACAATAGAACTTTTCAAGTGATCAAGTATTTAGAAGTGAAAAGTGGTGTGCATAATTTATATAGGAATCTTGTCTTCAACAAAACTAGGCACGAATTGGTGTTCTTAAGAATAATTAAGGAACTACACTACCAAGAAAGCTCATAAAAATTTTAATTAAGTCCAGTGGCCACAATTTCATTGATCCTTCACTACATCATCATAACAGTTTTAAACCACTTGACGTGTAAAATATTTCTAGCAATTTTGAACATGCACAACACAAACTCCAAAATACAAACACAATCATCCTCATTAATTCCAACATCTACTTAGGCCCCTCTCCCATACTTGTTTTGTTGCCAACGTAATAAACATAATCACAATTGTAAATCACACAACAAAGAACAACCTGGGGGCATTAGTGGAAATCATCATTTCCTCTTCTTCTTTTGCATTCACAAATGCAACAAAGGCTCCCTACGTTACCTCAATCCTACACTAATTAAAAACACCAAATAATATATTCCACGCAACTAGAAACCAAACAAAAGTGAAATGAACCTAAACACTAAAGAAATCACTGAAAGTATTTAAAAGTTTGGGTTACTTCCCAATAAGTACTACATTTTGTGTTTACAGCTTGACATTCTCATGGGCAAGGTTGGATAAATGGGATGCTTAGGGGTCCACAAGCCCCTATGTGCTGCAATGATCTGGCATTTTCTTGCTCTTCTTTCTTTTTGTTTGGCATTTCTCTTCTGCAGTTGCCCTTCCTCCTTATCAATCAACCATAAAGGCTTTTTAAACTCTTCCACTATCTTTCCTTTATCTTCCATGCTTAGTCTCTCGCCTTGTACCTGTTCCTATATTTTTCCCTTCCTCACAATGTTACTTGAAGCATCATAAAAAGAGTTAGGTACTTGTAGCATAGCAACCTCTTCTCTTGCACTTAGGGGGGATCAATGGAAAATAAGGAGCACATAGTGAACGTTACCTCACTAGGTCCAAAGTGTAGGATCAAGCTACCTTTCTCCATGTTAATCAATGCATTTGTAATAGCTAGGAGTGGTCGACCTAAAATAAGAGGTGACTTCTTTTCACCCTCCATTCTTCATAACCACAAAGATAATATGCATGATAAATTTAACCACCTTTATATTGCTAGGTCACAATCTGCGTGATTTTTCAAGGGCATTTTAATCTTTTATAACTTATTACTTGAAACTTTGGCCTCCAAATATATTTATATGTGGTCTCAAATGGATAGAAGAGTCTTAGCCTAGTTTTTATCATTTCAAACACTTAGAAAACATAAGTTACAAAGATTGAAGAGGTGTAAGAGAAGGATTTTACACCAAGTTGGAGAGGCATTCATTCTTTGACATAATGCATGATTTTTAGACTAAGTTCTTAGAAAATTTGTCTATTTTTTGAGTTGTTTGGATAATGAACTTATTTGCAATGTTTTTATTGATTATAATATGTTTTGCTAATTTATTTTTTGGTCTCTTATGTTTGTAATTGGTGAAAGATGTATGCATAATATTGTAGTTGATTGTCTTCACTTGCATTATTTAAATTGGAGTTTTGAATAGCAATTATAGGACTTGATCAACCCTATAATTAATTTGTGATTGTGTGGAGAATAACGGAAGTAAAACTTGTGTGTTAGACAACCAATTGTAACCATTAATCTTTTGAAAATAATAGGAGTGAAACCATATGATTCGTATAGAAAAGATATTGTTAATCATAGAGCTAGAATATTTGATTCAATTTGACTTGAGAAAACCTACTAGAATCTTAAATCAAAGCTATAGAAGCGTGCGGAGGATATCTTATAGACTTTAGGATTAACAATTTATAACAAAACAATTAAACTAATAATTGACATAAATTAGTGCTCATTGGAAACCAATACAACATAAAGGTGTAGACTCTCTAATTATTGGTACTTCATCACTTCAACTTTGTGGTTTTGTTTTCCAAGTGCTCGCTTTTGTTTTATTACCCTTATCCTTGCTACATTTTGACGGCTTAACTAATAAAACTCTAGTTACACTAATAGACAGACACCCTTCTCCGTGGATACAACACTTATACTCACTACCGTATTAGTTTACTATAATATAATTTTGTTGTGGTGACAATATGTATCAAATTTTGCTACCTTTATCGGAGAGGGTAACAAGTGCTATCAAACACTCTAGGGCACTATTAGCCAATATTTTTCTTTAATTCTTATTTCTCTTCTCTTATTTTCTCTTTTTGCTGAATTTTTTAAAATTCTCTCTTTTTTTCTTGGTGGTTGATTTTGGGTTGGTGTTGAGTGTTACGTGTGTAGAAATAGGAGTTTGGATTAGGAATATGATCCAGAGATTGAAAAAACACACTATAGACAAAGAGCACTTTTTATTCAAGAACAAAAAGTAGCCATAGAGGACAACCCATCACCAACACTTCCCCCCATAGCCATAGGAGCATTCACACCAAATTAGCGAGCTATTAGAGATTACTTGTAGTCGATGATGGACCTATACCTAACTGGAATTGTTAGAACACTAATAGTTGCCAACAATTTTGAGTTGAAGTCTGCACTTATCAATACGGTGTAACTAAACCAAGTTACTGGAGTCCCACATAAAGATGCTAACACAGACCTTGCCAGCTTCCTAAACTTATGACATGGTAAAATGTAATGGTGTGTCAGATAATGCTATAAAACTTAGATTATTTCCTTTTTCTCTCTGGAATAAAGTTAGGAAGTGGTTGCTATATTTACCACCAGGTAGTATAGTCACATGGTAGGACATGATCAACAAGTTCTTAGGGAAAACTTTCCACCTACCAAAGCTGCATAGCTAAGATTGGAAATAGGCTTTCAAATAGTTGGACTCTGAGTCCTTGCCAAAAGTGTGGGAGAGGTTTAAAAAATTACATAGGAAGTGGCCAAAACATGGCTACTTACTTTGGATGCAAGTACAAACTTTTTATAGTGAGATTTCTAATTAGTTAAGAATAGTAATTAATGCAGTTGTAAGGAGTGCCTTAATGAATAAGCTGCCTAAGAAGGCTTGGGCTATACTTGAGGAAATGGTTGTGAATGCCTACCAATGGCTAGCTGAGAGGTTCATAGCATCAAAGGTACTGGCATGTGTGACGTCGACACTTTGACGACACTATTTGTGAAAGTGGAGCTCTTGTCAAAGAAGATTGACAACATGGTAAGTAATAATTCCCTTTTAGTTTCTTTGATTCAAACTTGTGATACGTGTGCAAGACCACGTCCAACACATAAATGCAAAGGGAAAGGATCACATAGTGGCCAAAAAGAGCAAGTAAACTACGTAGGTAACCAAAGGGGTTAAGGAAATAATCTATACTTAAGTACCTACAACCTTTGTAGGTGGAACCACCCTAATTTTTCCCTGAGGAACCAAAAATATTCATCGAGATTCCAAACACCTTACTAGCAAGAGAAGAAATAGTTGTTGGAAGGTACTATGGGTCATCTTGCAAAGTCCACTAATAAGATGATAAATAATTTAGCTAAGACTATGCAAGATTACATAAATTGTACTAGCAATCTCTTATAGAACCAGCAGTTTTCCATTAGCAACCTGCAAGAGCAAGTAGGGCAACTTGCTAAGGAAATGGCTAATTGACCAGTAGGTACACTTCCTAGCACTACTGAAAAAAATCTTGTTGAACATGTGAAATGTGTATAGGTAGTGAGGCCTACAAGAAGGAGGACACATAATTATCAAGTGAGGAGAAGATGTGGAAAAGGAAGTTAGCACACTATTGCCTTACAAGCCTAAAATTCTAAATCCTCAGAGGCTTATCCAATGAAGGTAAAGGAGTAGGTAAGTAAATTTTTAGGTGAGTTTGAAAAATTTAATGTTAATACTCCTTTGATTAATGAAATTAGGAAAGCCTTTGGTTTTGTAAAGTGATTATATGAATTAGCTTCAAGGAAAAGGAATTTAGAAGAGTTGGGAGACAACTTAGATGACACGGACGTCCAGCATGATAAAGAAGAGTCGCTGGCAATTCCAGCTGGACCAATAACCAGGGCACGGGCAAAGAAGCTTAAAGAAGCCATTAACGTCTTGGTGTGCGAAATTCGAGAAGATGTCACGCGTGGTGCAAATTCGAGGAACCCAAGGAAGAGCGCAGAGTAAACATTGTGAGATAGATGGAAGACTTGGGGGTGAAGGAATACAGTGGGATGATTAATTCAGTTAATTATTTCCCCTTTAATTTATTTTAATTCTGGGCCCAGTCAAAATAAGCCCAATAGGAGCCCGCAGCCCAACTAGGCTAGGGTTTTGATACTATAAATTCATTATGTACCATCAGATTTCAAACAGAAAGTTTTCAATTAATTCAGGTTTCTTCTCAATTCCCTGAAATTGATTCTTTCAATTTCTCGTGAGTTTTATATCCCAAATCGAGTCATTCCGAATTGGTTCGAGTGATTCGTAACGTATCAATTAGTAATCGGTGTGTTGATTGTGGCTGTTCTTTATCGGGTTCAATCCAATCCTACCACGTTGGGTTGGCGTTCTTCGCCCGGTTTGCGTCCCTAGGGTTATTGGATTCGGGTCCAGTTACATCGTTATATCCGACGCGATCGTTGATCACGTCATTAGAAGAGGGACATGTCTTGCCTTCTAAATTAGAAGACCTAAGGGAGTTTCACTATACCTTTCACCATTGGGAATTTGTCTTTTGATCATATATTCTGTGATTTTAGTGTTAGTGTAAATGTCACGTCTTATTTAACTTTTAAGGCACTTGGAATAGAGTTGGCAAAGCCCAAAAGAACGTTAGTGAAGCTCCCCGATAGGTCCATGAAGAGGCTGCTAGGAGTGGTGGAGAATGTTCTAATAAAGGTAAGTGATTTTATAGTATTATTAGATTATGTAGTCTTAGAAACGGAGGTTACGAAGGAGACACCATTGAGTTTTGGGAGACCATTTTTGGCTACTACCAAAGTCATCATAGATATAAAGAAGGGTAGCTTGACACTACATTACATCTTCCACTACTCATGTCCTAGAGGTAAAGGAGAATATTTCTATATTACACATGATTGAGATGTTTACTAATGATTCTAGTGATGTAGCTATAGAAAAAGAAGACATAGTGCAGGTACAAGGCATGAGTGAGCAAGCAAGTGTGGGAGAAGAGCTAAAGGAACTGCCATGGCTAGTGGAAAAGTAGTTGAGCAAGAGAAGAGCAGAAAAGAGAAAGGAAAGGGGAAGGAAGGGATAAATAGTTAAGATTCATGGGGTATTGTGAATCCCCAAATTTTCAATTAATCCACCTTAACTATGAATACTCTATCTGGTTGTAGACAATAAATATAACGCTTCTTGAGAAGCCACCCAAGCCTTTTATCACTTTTAGTAGTTGCTTTTGTGTGTTTTTGTGTTGCGTGAAAATTAATTTGTTTTAATTATGGTGTAGGATTGAAAAGGTCAGAAGGGTGTAGTGGTGAGCTAGTAATGGAGACAAACAAGTGGATGAAATTTGCCAAACCCATCAAGCTGTTTCTTTCCTTGTTGCCTCATTTTATCATTGTGATCATATTTATGGAATAAGTATCAAAACTATATGTGGGGGAGGGTGTATACATATAGAAAGGTCATTTGCATGTGAGTAGTGTGCTAAAATTTTATTTTTTAAATTTTCGCATGCACATGTATGGTTCTTATGATTAAAGAAGGGTATGAAATCCATGAATTTTTGTAGTCATTAGACTTAATTCATGACGAAATGTTAAGTGAAAATTATTGTTGCATAGTTCTATAAGTATTCTTGAGAACAGTTAACTCGGTTTAATGTTATAGACATGACTCCCACTCAATTGTACACAACACTCTTTGTTCTTAGTTGCTAGTTCACCCAACAAGTTCTATTATTAGGGTAGAATAGTTGATTTAGGGATATAAGCCTTACTTTGAGTATTGATAAATTCTCTAGAGAATAAGTAGACTTAACAAAAATAAAAAAGGAAAGTGAGAGGGGACTTGAAAAAATTTTGGAAAAGCCAAAAAAAAAAAAAAGGAAGAGGAAGTTAGTAGGTTTGAAAATATTTCTACTCCACTAATTGGAGTGACTTACTAAGATTACGTAGAATCCCCAATTCTTTCTCCTGTAAAATAGTTGCCCAATTATGAGTATACATAGCATTTTAAGTTAAGTTATGAGTTGAGTAACCAAGAGTACATGGTGACTCTTGGTCACCTTTACATAAAAAGGCTTCCAACTACTCAAAAAAAATTATGATGCTCACAAAATAATGAAAGGAATAAATGTGGGGGAGAAAAGAAAAAAAAATAATTTAGTCCCACACTGAAGTCCTCTTAATTATTATTGTTGTTGATTGCAATTGCTCAAAAGAGAGTTAATTAATGCTTAGAGTGAGCTATCCTTGAATTGATTGTCATAGAATTATCAATCGGTTAAAGTGATTAAGGGTCGAGGAGTGACACACACATGAGAATGCATGTTTGAAACACTTAGGTTAAGGGGGGCTTGACCTTGAGTGATTTTAGACTATATGATGCATTTGTATTTTGATTTCTAAAATTAAGGGGGGAGGCCAAGTTCCCAATTTTCATGGTTTCATGCATCAACACTTGAACATAAATTAATGTGAAGTGAGAGTGGTTTGCTTGGGGACAAGTAGATGAGCAAATGTTGGGGTCTAATACATAATGAATTTTTACCTTGACTATGGTTAATTTTTGCAAGCATTTTAAACTAAAACCGTTATATTATGTTTGAATGCAAGTAGAAATATTTTTCTCGGTGAATTAGTGACGTTTGGGTGCATACATGGTGCTATTTTTGGTTGAATTTGGATATAAAATGCACTAAGAAAAATTTTCTATTTGAATTTTAGGTCTTAAAACCATGAAAAAGGTGTTTATAGCCATGAGAAGTGGTTTTCCAACCACAAAAATGAAAAGAACAAAAAGTGAACATTCTATCGCTATCAGGCTCGCGGTCCTGACGTGGAGTGGCATGATCGTGGGGAGGTATTTTGCGAGGCTGAACGAGGCTATAGTGCATACTACCCAAGTGTTAGTCATTATCACAATTGAAGCCATGGAAGAACATGCCACGAGTACGAGAGCTAAAGTCGTAGTTGTGGAATGAGGAAAAGAGAGGGGGGTTTTCTCGCGATTGATATTGTGACAACAAGAGAACAATTCATGATAATGAACTAGGTTGATGTAGCCACAGTGTTTAAGAGGTGAAAGTTATGTGATTCACATGCTTGGGATCCTACCACAGAAGATGATGTCGCAATTGTGAAGCTAAAGTCTGTGCTTTGAAGTGTAGTGCAAGACGTTGCCAAATTGCTATCCGCTTGATTTTTCAAGGGTTTTTTTGCCTTTTCTTACTTTTTACCCAAACCCTAAGTCTCCAAACATATTTATACATGGTCTCACATGGTTAGAAGAGTCTTAGCCTGGTTTTTATCATTTAAAACACTTAGAAAACCTAAGTTACAAAGATTAAAAAGGTGTAAGAGAAGGAATTTGTATTAAGTTGGAAAAGCGTTCATTCTTCCATGTGACACAAGTTTTTAAGACTAAGTTTTCCCAAAATATTTCTAGTATTTTTGAGTTGCTTGGATAATGAACTCATTACCCATGGTTTTATTGATTATAATATGTGTTGCTAATTTATTTTCTAATCTCTTGTGTTTGTGATTGGTGAAAGATGTAAGCATAATATTGTAGTTGATTGTCTTTGCTTGCATTTTTTACAATTAATTTGTGGCTGTGTGAAAATAAAAAAAGTGAAACCTATGCGTCAGATAACTAATTGTAAATATTTATCTAATAGAAATAATAAAAGTGAAACTATAGGATTAGTGTGCAAAAAACATTATTAATCCCTGAAATAGAATACTTGACTTGATTTGGCTTGTGAAAACCTGATAGAATCTTAAGTCAAAGTAGTAGGAGAGTCTGAGAGGATATCCTATAAACTTTAGAAATAGAAATCCATTACCAAAGAAATTAAAATAATAATTAACATAAATTAGCATATATTGGAAACCAATATAATAGAAGGGGCTAGACTTTTGGATCTTTAGTGCTTCATCACTTCAACTTTGTGATTTTGTTTTCCAAGTGGTTGCTTTTGTTTTATTACCCTTATCCTTGCTACCTTTAAATGGCGATATTAATAGAACGCTAGTTATATTGATAGACAAATACCATTTTTCGTAGATACAATATCTATACTCACTACAGTACTAGTTCACTATAATAAAACTTTGGTGTGGTAATGACACGTTTAATGGTACAAAATTGATTTGGTGTTCAATCCCTCAAATTAGCAACAATCAACTAGACAATTCTTCCATAAACAAATCTTGGAAATCTTAGAAAATAGAAACAATAATCTCGGTGAGGGAAGACGTGACCTCTTCAGATAAGAGGTGGATTTCTTTGTAAATGAGCTGTACAATCCCTCTCTCACTTCCCATACCTACCTTCACATATCTCATATTTGCCAACATACATTTTTGACCCCATTTTCTTTCCTCTCTTTTTCCTTTCTCCTCTCCTCCATTCTCATTTTTTTCTCACTCTCCTTTTTCTTTCTCTTTAGCTCTAGCTCATATTGTTGTTGCAAATATTTTTGATTTTCTTGGACTTCGTTCGCGGTAAGATGCACTAGAGTGATCTTCCAATTATTGTGATATAAGATATACTTATTTAACTTGCCATTAAATGTAACATTCTTATCATATTACCTTGGCCTCCCTAGCAAGATGTAGCTAGCTTGCAACGGCACAACATCAAGAAACACTTCATCCTTATATTTACCAATCTCAATTACAACCAAAACTTGTTTAGTCATCTTCACCTCACTACTTTTATTTAACCACTACAATTTATATGGACGTGTGAACTTCTACCATCTATGATTAGTCTACAAGTCTTACCTTTAATCCAATATCTTGCGTCGAAGATATTTTCTCGCTGCTCTTCGAACCCCTTTTTCTTGGCTTGTGCATCTAATGTGCACATCACCACCAAACTTACATTACTAGATTCTTTGCAAATTCGATCATCCTCATCATTAAATAGTGCCTCCTTCAAAGGTGGCTATTCATCCTTGTTGCTAGTCTCTTCATTTGTCACTATTTCTCCTCAATCTGTCAAAACTATTGTCCTCCTATTTAGGCATTGAGTACCTTCGGTGTTTCAATTTTTAATAGCACATTCAATTTAATAGCTCCAGAAAAGGTGGCCAGGTGCTTCTCCTTATGCCTAGGAAATGGCTGTGCAACTGGACTCTACAACTACTACCGTTTACCCCTCCTCTTGAGCTAGTTCTCAATCTTAATGGCTCACTCCACTAATTCCTCTATATCTATATAATGGTGTAGCTCAAGAACATCAGCAATATCCTTATTTAATCCTCCCATGAATTTAGCCATAGTGGCCTCTTTAGCCTCCTCTACATTGGCTTTCATTAAGGCCATTTCCATTTCCTTAAAGTAGTCCTCAATACTCCTATTTCCTTGTGTTAAGGTTTGTAACCTATTATACAAGTCTTTGTCATAATAACTCAGTACAAAGCTCTTTCTCATTAATGCTTTTAAGTCATTCCATGTCTCAATGGGGCATTGACCTCGTTTTCTCTAACTAATACAAATTTGATCCCATAAAACAATAGCATAATCGGTGAATTCTACAATAGCTAATTTTACCTTTTGTGATTACTGCTAGTAATTAAAAACCAGCTCTACCTATCTCTCCCACTCTAGGTAAGTCTCAAGATCTGACTTCCTTTGGAATGCAAGTATGGTGAACTTCACTCCTCTAGGGATTCATCCTCCTCATCCCTACTACACCTGTTTGACCTCCTAAAATTACTAAATTCCTTGAACTCATTTGGATGATCAAAATCATCATCACTAACATACCTTCCCCTACAAGGTTGTCATAAGGAATGTTCCCTTCTAGGCACCAACTACTCTCAAGGAAAAGGGCTTCCTCGTGTAGATGCCTAGGATGCCTCCAAGTTATTCAAATGTATGTTAATACAGGCTAGTGTATCTGCAAACTACTTCATGTTGAATATATTATCTCTGATAGTGGCTTCTCCAGACATTCAGTAAAATGAACATATGAAGAGCAAAAGGGAATGTGCATATGTGTGTAAGTGTTCTCCCACCTCACAAGACGTATTCAGTCATGTTTTACCTCTCATTCGTGTATCACACAATTATCTCTCAAGAAACACTCTCACTAACTCAAATCTTTTGTCTGTCTTACAAAATTCTAATAGTTGTTGGAAATTCAAGCAATGTATCCTTAAATGGTGAGTAAGTGTGTGAAACGGTGAAAACTAGGGATTTAGGATTAATCTAAACACAAATGGATCAGTCCAAGGTTTAAAACAAACTTTAGGATCGATTTGGGCACATCAAATCAATCTTAGCTAAAGAAAGGCACAATGAAATTGATCTAGGACAAGTTGGATCCATCTCAAGGTAAGCAACAAAGTGCGATCAATTGGCTACAGGGTGCGATCAATCGAGATTCAGAACACAGGATTGTTCGGGCTGGGCACACAATGTACGATCGATCTGTAGGGTGGATAGTTTGATCACTGTTATAAATTTCCAATAGAAATTTGATTCTTCCACAAATTTCACTCAAAATTCAATCCTTTTGATTTTCCAATGTTCTATATCAACCAAGGAACTTCCTAAAGCAATTTTTCATGCAAAGATCACAACTTTTTTACTTTTTTTACTCATTTTCTTTTTGCAAAATTTTTTTTCACATTTACTTTCTTTTATTTTGGCTGTGAAGAAAATGGAGAAGAGGGTAGGAAAAGAAACGAAAAGAACAAAAAGGATAGAAATTGGTATCTAGACTAGTGATCAAATTAAAATCCGATACAGTCGGCTATGACGCTAGCTGACTCATGTGTGGAAGCATAAAGATACAAAATTTGGCATATGCTTAAACCTAACAAAACTTACATGTGTGAATTATATGAAGACAATCCAAATGCAATGATTTGAGAAGAATTTCAGTGAAAGACGAACACTACTAACTTGCTAAGTTAGTTGATGCATCATGAATTATATATACTAAGAACACTTGGAATAACATGATCAGCTATTGTGTTGGATTAATTGGGCATGCTCTGGATTGATTAGTCCTAACCATTAATTGATGTAAAAGTTGTTCGAAAGCTTGTTTCATGCTCGTTTGCACTAAGTAAATCCACGGAGGCTCTTCCTTCTCCTTAAAGACTTCTAAATGTCCAAAACCTTCTTGAAATACTTTTTATGAGAATTGCTATGATTTCTTTGTGTCTTTTAACTTTAGTTCATGTCATAGGTCCTTCAAAAAATTCCTTGGGTAGTCTAGCTTGGTTTTAACGCCTGCGTCACACATGGTGTACAAGTCATACCATTGCTCTAATTCCTATTTAGAGAATTTGTAACTTGTGACCAAATTTTTGTGATTTGTACTAAGAATTTTCATATCCATATTTATAATCCCTTTATGAATAATAGTCTTTAACTCAATTACATAGGCACATGCTTAACTTCATACCATATAAGATTTGCATGCATGAAAGATTATCAAGATAATAATATAAATAAATATCAACATTTATTAATTAACCAAAAGTTTACATATATAACCATTATCCCTCACAATCTATTAGCATTAGAAGGTATATCATTAACAACCTCCTAGAGGTACTCTAATGCCAATGATCTTAGTGCTAGTCACCAAGGTATCTAATACCTTTCTTATCAAGATGGTGATCCAACTGCACTTGCGTCATCAGCTTGGTGAGAGGGTCAACCACATTGTCTATTGAATCTATTTTCTACATGGTTATGTCGCCCCTTTCAATGATTTCTTGAATCATATGATAATCCCTTTCAATATGTTTGAATTTTTTTATGAGACCTTAGTTCATTGCCCATGTGATCACACTAATGTTAGTGGTAATGATTGATCCATATCTAAAACCACCTGTAGTTCTGTTACAAACTTCTTTATCTAAATAGCCTTTTTTGCAACATCATATGCCATGTTGTACTTAATCTTAGTGTTAGAATTCATAATGGTGCTCTATTATGAACTCTTCCAACTAACTGTTCCTCCATTGAAAGTGAAGATATACCTTGAGATAGATTTTCTATCATCCACATTTAACTAAAAGTTAGAATCGTATATTTGTCTATTCTTAGGTCTCCATCTCTATGTATAAGTATATAAATATCATATCTTTAATCTTTCTTAAGTACTTAAGGATATAATTGACAGCATTCTAATCCTCTTTGCCAAGATTCGCTTAGAATCTACATATAACACTTATGTTATAGATAATATCTAGCCTTCTGCATGGCATTGTGCATATTATGCTTTCAATAGCGAAAGCATATGAAATGACTTTCATGCTCTTCCTCTTATTGTCAGTTTTTGGACACATGGACTTTGAGAGATGGATGCCATACCTAAATAGTAACAATTTTCTTTTAGAGGCTACTATGCTAAACCTTTTAGAATTTTGTCTATAGACAAGGCTTAAAGAAGACCCATCAATCTTTTCACTCTAACTTTATGGATGCAAATGCCCAAGCTATTGGCTATTTATCCTAAGTCTTTTATTGAGAAGGTACCAGATAACTATATCTTGAATGAGGAAAGCATTCCAACATCATTCCTAATCAACAATAGGTCATCCACATAAGTATTAAGAATGTAATAGTGCTCCAACTAACCTTCTTGTGGATGCATGGTTCATCCTCATTCTTGATGAGGATAAATAATTTAACTTCACTATTAAAATAAAGATTCCAACTCCTTGATGCTTGCTTAAGGCCATAAATGGACCTGTTAAGTTTGAATACTTTATGAGATTCCCCTTTGATTTCAAAACTGCACCCTTGCACCATATAAATGTCTCTCTTAAGAAACCCATTCAGAAAAGCTGTTTTATCATCCATTTGTTAAATCTCATAATACAATTGGGTGGCTAAAAAAGGAAGTATTTGGATAGATAAGATCATTGCTATAGGTGAAAGGTCTCTTCATAGCCAATTCCTTCCTTTTGACTATAGCCTTTTACCACGAGCTTAGCTTTATAGGTTGCCATGAGCATGGCTTATAGGTCTCCGCCTTACCAATCAAACTAAATTTCTTCTTGTAGACCCACTTGCTTCTAATGGGAACTACTCCCCTATATGGATCATCAACTAAGGTCCAACTTGGTTTGAATACATCGAATCCATTTTGGACCGCATAGTCTTTAGCCCCTTTATAGAGTCTTTATCTGACATTACTTAATCGCAAGTAGAAGGACCATCTCTATGATTATTATCTCCCATAAGGAACAACTCTTGACTGTTCTTTAGGGTGTAACCAGATCTACGCAGTGTACAATAGATCCTACCCAATCATCGTAATGCGGGTGTTGTAGCATGGTGTTCTTGAATAGGAAATTCCCATATATGCTCATTACTTTGTTGCTCATGCTCAATCTCCTTGAGCACAACTGCTCTTCCTACTTCAGCTTCTCAAATGAATTCTCCGTCAAGAAATTGTGCTTGATAACCAATAATTATTCTATTATCTTTAAGTGGGTAAAACTTGTATCCCATGGAGTCCTTGGGATATCCTATAAATTGGCTAATGAAGGCCCTCACCTCTAACTTATTAGTCTTATTCTTTTTAAGGTAAGCCAAAATCCCCAAATCCTAATGTCTTTTAGGCTTGGTTTCCTCCCACTCACATCTCATGCAGGGTTAAAGAAACAGGCCCAGAGGGAATCATATTCAAAATATACACGACAGTTAAAAGGCTGTGTCTCCACAATAACATAGAAAGATTTGTGAAGCTAATCATAGATAAAACCATGTTCAATAAGGTCTTATTTTTGTGCTTAGCTACACCATTTAATTGAGAAGTTTCCCATGGTGTTAAATGCAACACAATGCCACTTTTTTTTAGGAACTCAATGCTCATGTATTTACCACCATGATCTAATCGCAATGTATTTACTTGCTTGGCAGTTTGTTTCTCTACTTGAGCTTTAAATTATTTGAACTTTTCTAATGATCCATGTTTGTTTTTCATCGAGTACACATAACTATACCTAAAATAATTATCAGTAAATGTTATGAAGTAGTAGAACCCTTCTCTAGCCATTCATTAAATGGCTCACAAAAGTTGAAGTGAACTAACTCCAACACTACCGTAACCTTTTAACATACCCATCAAATGTACTCCTTGCTAGCTATCCTAAGATGCAAGGTTTACAAGTCAAATAAAGCTCCTCTTCCTATAGGCTAATAAACATATCTTTCTTTACCACTTCATACTTTCCAAGCATCCTACTTTTGGCCAAATCTTGATGTGAAGTACAAATATGAGGTGAATTACTAGAATCAAAAATCCAAGAAGTAGCAAATACATCAATAAAATAAGATGTTTGATAAACATAAAGTTCCTTATCTCCAACACCAATTTTGAGGCTTTTGAGGTCCCCGAGATAATTCATATTCTAGTGCCCAACCTTACTGTAATGAAAACATTTTCTTTCATTAGTAGGAGCATCACCCTCCTAAAAACTCCCACCTACCTTGGAAACCGTAGGCTTCTTTTTCTTTGTCTTGCCCTTCTTAGTCTTACCAGATAAGGTAGATGCAACAAGAACCACCTCTTTCCCTTTTTCTTTCATGGCAGTTTATGCAATCTCTAACTTATTAAGGAGCCCAAGTAGTATACGCTCAATATCAATCGAATGATAATTTATGATAAACAATAAGAAGAAATCTAAAAGTGAATTTAGGATTAAATCTATCTACAAATTGGAATCTATGATGAAGTTGAGTGACTCAAGCCTCTCAATGAGTGAAATTATCTTAAGGACATGCTCCCTAACATCACCATCTTCTACCATGCACATCTTAAATAACTACATCGATATCTCATTTCTAGTAGTACGACTCTACTCACCATGTAACTCTTGCTGATTATAAACAATCTCCCAAGTATTTGCCATGCCTTCGTGCATCCCCTAGGGATCATTGATCACAAAAGCCAAAATGTAGCTTTTCACCTACAAATCGTCTTCCACCCATCTTTTATTGCTAGAAATTTCCTCCTTACTAACCATCTCAGTAGGGATTAGTGGGATATCAGCCGCCAAAATATAGTTGATGTGCATTTTATTAAGAACAATTTTCAAATTGTAGAGTTGGTCGACATAGTTCAACTTAGTGTACTATTCTCACGCAATTTTGCAAAAGGTGTAAATATTATTCAAAATATATAATGATTGCAGAAAATGAACAAGATTTTTTTGTTTGGTTGTATATTGTGTTACCACCACATTATCATGGACTTTAAATCAGATGGCCTTCCACTAGATTATTAGAATCCTACTCTCTCTTCGGTAGAAAATAGAAATTCTATTGAAAAAATTTACTAATGAGTGATTGAGATATTTATTGGAGATAACATATATATCACAAATTAGTTTTTGGCATGCTACTCCCAATGAGTGATAACTCTTGCCAACACATCACATTTTGGTCCAATCTTTTACTTTGACCCATGTCTCGATAAAACCTTAAAACATATAGTTTTTGCAATCGTGGGTCTACTTAAATCATACCCATTAACTGATAACCCATTAGATTCGTAACCTCATCCATCCCTTTCTCAGTTCTTCAGGTGAAGTATCATTTGAATATTGTATCTAATGCACCAAAACTACTAAATATGCCATTGGAATAAGAACCCACGAATGTGATGATATCACAAGTTAAGATTATACTTAGGATTCCGAGTTTGATAGAGGGCTACGAATAAACAATTTTGCTACTACCACTTAATCTTGAAGGAGGAAATTTTTGGTCCAAGTAATTTTATGTTTCACTTTGCAGATTAGGCAATTTCATGTATATATCTCATACATACAATAAATAAATTTAGAAAATATATAAATAAGATGGAGAATTATGGACATCTAGATCCAATTGGAATTGACAATTGGATTGTGCAGATGCTTGAATCCCAATGGCTATGCTTGTTTTACAATTATTCACCACCCAAAAAACACACACTCAATTATTGCTCATCTTTTCTTACCTCTTCTCTCTATTACTTTTACACAATTCTTGAAGTAAAAACACCTAAAAACGCATACTAAAATTTAAAAACAATCAAAGCCAATACAATTACATGGCATAATAATATTGGTCATCATAGCTTCCTTCATGAGTCTACCACGCCATGGAAAATGGCACCACCTCTTGGTCTCTGCATGATCATCAACTTTTGATCTATGAATGTACATGTACATGTAGCATATAACAGAGAAAAAATTCCTATTCCACGTAGAATAAGACTTTAGACTTATGCTCTTACAACTCATGAAAAAAATTATATATCCATAAAAAACTAACCCAAAATGAAAAAATATTTATCCATAAGTGTCGTAAGTCCATAATTCATTCATAGCATCCACACAAGCAATTATGCACCACATTCATAATTGAACAAATCCATTTAATGACTTTCTATGGCTTTTGCATCTCATAACTTAGTTCTCATTTATGGAAAATCCTTTTCCCATTTTCAAATTTGAGAAAAAGCATTAAAACACCTTCTGTGGGCATATGTATGGTCGTGGCAACAGTACTCGGATCATCAAGCCCCTCGAAGGCAACCAGGAGGAGGGTTGCAACAGAATAAGTGACCATTCTATCGTAGTCAAGGTCACGACCGCAACCCCATTTGCCATGGCCATGGCAACAGAAACAGGATTTATGTAAACCCTGCCATTGAGATTGCGACCATAAGACCACTTCTTATAGTCATAACCAACAGTGGCAGTGGCACTAGAATACTTTCTTGACGCTTAAGCTTTGATTTATAATGCCTTTTCTCAATTCAAAACATGTAATAAACAATTTTGCAAGTATTCATAGGTATCAAATACATGTTTGATTGATTCTCAAATGAAAATTATGATAAATCCAAGAGAAATAATTAATCTTTGAGGTTATGTGAGGAAAATGATGGCTCTGATACCACTGTCAAGTTTCAATAGGTTAGGGGTGGAAATTTTCAATTGTAAAACATGCATAACAGGAGAAAATACAGTGGACCAACATTCAAACCCAAAACCTTTTTAGACATACAATACACAAGAATCGAATAAATCTAAAACACATATAAAGTTTACCTCTTGGAGTTGTATTCCAGTTGAGACGTACGCCTCACCAACAAACTACAACTGTCAAGGCGTGACTTCTAGTTTATACACATACTTGGAATGTGAACAAGCACCTCTAAGAACCGCCTTGAACTCTTTCTCAAGGTCTTGACCTAAACTTTTTGGATGTGGAGGTTTTAAGACAAGAAAGAGAACAAAGAAAGAGGCTATAGGATCTTCTCTTTCCAGCTTGCAAGCAGGAAATGAATTTTGATTTCTTTTTCTAATTGGGTGTAATTTGAAACTCCTCTAAATTTATTTATTTTCAATACACAATATTCTACACTATATGATTCATATTGCCATTTGAAGCACCTAAAGCACACATGGCATGGGCTCTATGGGTTTCTTATATAGGCCTTTAATTAATTTAATCTCAAAGCTTATTTAATTATTAGTTGAATTAACAATTAAAGCTCATTTGCATCTTGTTCTTTAATTTAATTTATTTCACAAATTAATATTAAAGACAGGTTATGCTTCTAATTAATAATCTCATTATTAATAAGCATAATGAGAAATTCTTTCGGTCCAATGTAATAAAAAACAAATTAAATTCATCATGTGATTTCTCAAGTCTTATTTATGCCGCTAAACTAAATTACTAACTGTTCTTATTCCAACATTTTGTGTATGACTTTCTAAATTCATTTTCAATTGGAAACAAGTATAGCTTGAAAAATATAGGTAATGTCTAGCCTATAATTCATATCATAACCCAATTAAGACAAAGTGAATGGGATACATATACCTTCTAGTATAAGCTTTTTATCTTTCTTTATATTGATAAGTAAGAGACATAGATTTAGTCAAATTCACTGGCTCAATTGTATGACCAAAACAATGTTAACTCATGAGATTAATGTTCTATCAAAAACTTTTTTCCAATCACACATTACTTTAGTTAAGGATTTTCATCTCATGAAACATCGATCATATAAGACAAATGTGTTACTCACTTGCTAAGAGACAAATCTTTTTTGGACGTACATATGCCTCCATACATACTTAAGCAATGGCATATCGGGCACATATGATATTGTATATCAAGATAGACATTAGTTCTTAATGCCATAAAGAAACATTGACCTTCGTGCACATAAGACCACCATATTGTCTCAGCTCCAGGTCTTATGTGCACTTAATACAATTACGAAGCAAAACATTGACAGTAGTAAGTGAACTCCATGTGTCTACTTTATTCCTGAAGTCAGTGTTTGAATAATCATTCTCTAATAGTGTATCCACAAACATATGTTCTCAATATCTATTACTTAATAGCATGACACACAATACAATCACCCAATGTACAAGTTATATCAATTCTCAAATATCCATTCGGAGAATCTACGACTTGCAAATAAGATTTAGTGATTGTGTATTAAGAAACCTTATATCCATATTCATAACCATTATATGAATAAAACTCCTTAATGCAATCAAAATATTACATGCATAACTTTACATCATACAAGATTTATATACATGAAAGATTATCACAATATTGATATAAATAAATATCAATATTTTATTAATTTGAAAGTTAAAAGTTTGGTATGAAACTTATGAATAGTGTAAAAGTAAAAGAAAAAAAGAGATAAAAATTATTATTTTTATATTTGAAATATTTAAGAGAATTTTCAAATGATGCAAATTTGCATTCGATTATATCCCCCTTTGCATAAGATCTAAGAAGAGTAAAATGAAGACATGACTAGACAAGTTTGGTCAAACATCATGGCAGGAATTAATATTGGAAGAATTGTGACGAAGCGACGAAGAAAAGTCAAGTCTCACATTTGACCTTATATCTAGAGGGTAGAAGGAGATATGATTGAATAAAAAGCTAAGCTCCGTAGATACTGTGGAGTGACAGCAATGCTTGCCGTGGAGGAATAAAAATGGTTGGTGGAGATATTTTGTGCAGTGGTTACCCCCTATCTAAAAAATTACAAATAAATAAGAGAAATACTAGTAAAAACAGATAATCAATTTACCATGTCAGTGTCTATTTGGAATTTTAATTAATTTGTAAAGACTTTTGATCAAATTCATATTATTGTGGATTTATGATCAAATTGAAGGGAAAAAAAAGTATAATTGTAGAGTTATTCAATGACTTCATATATATCATCGTCAATTAATATATTTAACAAGGAATATGGATAAGAATCTATGACTTGTTCAAAAATAAGATAATGTTTTGAGACAAATAAAAGAACAAATTAAGGGTGTGTTATTAATTCTTCAATCTAATCTTACACCAAACAAAATAAAACCAAAGGCCCTTCAATAACTATGAAGCTGGAAAAACTTACTGCAAGAATATTTAATGCTATAATCTATTGTGCCCTTGACATATCTTAAAATCTATTTAGCAGTTGAAAAATGCACTTCACTAGCACAATTCATAAACCTTAATAGCAGGCTTACCGCAAACATTATGTGAGGCCTTGTGGTTGTGAGATACATTAGACAACCAATTAGACTCCTATATTAGCCTTCATTAACCTTTTCAGCTCCGTCCTCTTTGCTAAACTTCTCCTTTTGATTAATGGGTGTGTTGGTGCTTTTGCAATCTTACATGTGAAATTTCTTAAAAATTTCCTTTGCATACTTCTTTTGGCAAATGAAAACTCCATCATGACTTTGCTTCACCTCCATGCCTAGAAAATCAGACATCAAACTGAGGCCTGTCATCTCAAATGCTTTGAGTATCATAAACAAAAACAATAGTTAAGCTAGCATCTACTTTCTTCTCCTGTCTCTTAACTTAGAATCCTTCAGGTTGCTCTACATATATTTCTTCTTGAAGATAACCATTTAAGAAAGCTGACTTCACCTCCAGCTAGTAAAGCTTCCATCGATTTTGCACAGCCAAGGAAAGTAGCAACCTAATTGTGTCTAAGGGCACTAATGGAGCAAACATTTCTAAAAATTCCACCCTGAAAACTTGGCCATATCGCTTCACAACTAATCTGGATTTGTATTTGTATGTAGAACTATCTGCGTTGAGTTTGGTTCTATAAACCCATTTCACTCCAATGATCTCTCTGTTTTAAGGTCTGTCCACCAGTTCCTAAATGCCATTCTTCTCAATCATTCGAAGCTCCCCTAGCTTCAACCCACTTGTCATCCTTTTCTGCTTCTTTGAATTCTGTAGGTTCAAAGACAGCAACATTGCTTCTTTCATAGATTTCAGACAAGGATCTTGAGCCACAAATTGGGACATCATCTATGTTGTTATCAAGATATTACGGAGTCTCTGGCAATTCCTTCTCCGTTGGTTCTTCCCAACTCCATCATCTACATCTCGGCTTACAACAATTTTCCCATTTTGAGGTTGGAAAATTCTGTAAGCCTTGGAGGAGCTACCATACCTAATGAACACTTCTGGTTCTACCTCCTTATCAAGTTTGTCTCTTTGCACTTGTGGCACACAAGAAAAACACAGACAGCTAAAAGTTTTTAGATTTTGTATATCTGGTTTGTAACCAAACCAGACTTCAAATGGGGTTTTTCCTTGCACAGATCTAGTTGGCAGCTTGTTTAGCAGGAAAACAACAGTGCTTATAGCTTCTGCCTAAAGCCTTTTCAGCAACTCCTTTTCATGCAACATGCACCTTGTCATCTCCATGACACTCTGATTTTTCCTCTCACTTACACCATTTTGCAGTGGAGTGTAAGGTGTTGTGAGTTGGTGCTCAACACCTGCTTCCTTACAAACTTGTCAAAAGTCTTATTTGTAAACTCTTTCGCATTATCAGACCTTATTGTGCGCAACCTGCAACCACTTTGATTCTCTACCCATGCTTTATACTTCCAAAACACATTAGCGATCTCAGACTTGAATTTAAGAAAATAAATCCAGCAAAATCTAGTATAATCATCAGTAAAAGCAATGTAGTTTTTACTACCATTCATGGATAAAGTTGCTTGAGGTCCTCCAACATTTGTGTGTACAAGTTGCAGCTTGTGCGTCGCTCTTCAAGTTGATTGAAGGAATGGTTTTCTGACTTGCTTCCCATATTTACAGGCCACACAATTGGCTAGGTTGTCTTCTAGTAACGGCACGCCCTTCACCAAATTGTGTTTTTGCATGTATAGAAGTCCAGTATGGAAGTGGCCAAGTCTTTTGTGCCATAATTTTGCATTGCTTATAGGACTTGCAAGTGCCACTTGCTCCTCCACTATCAAATTTAAAGTAAAAATTTTCTCTCTCATCTTCACTTTAAATATGTCTTTGCCTTTCAGGTCTTTGATCAAGCACCATTTGTCTTCAAATATGATCTTAAAGCCTTTTTCAACTAGCCACCAACACTAAGTAAATTTTGGTTGATATCAGGCACATATAAAACATCACTAATGTGCTTCAAACCTATAAAACTCTCTATCGCCACCGTTCATTTACCCTTGACTAAAATAAACTCACCATTTCCAATTTTTACTTTGGAAATAGGTGTTTCATCAATCTCTCTAAAAATTGTACGATCATTGGTCATGTGATTGCTGCAGTCGTTGTCTGTCAGCTAGGAATCACTTGAGCTGTTACTCGTAACAAAACATGTTGCCACAAAAAGTTGCTCTTCTTGTTGTTGTTTTGTGGACACCTTTGCTTCTTCATGCTGTTGGGATTTGCACAACCTCTCCATGTGCCCCATACTACCACACATCGTGCACTTAACATCAAGCCTCCACCAACACTTCCTTGGCATATAATTTGTCTTGTTGGTAGTGTGGGGATGGTGATTTTGCCTCACTTTTGTCGTTATTGCTGGGTGTGCTATTCTTCTCCTCCTCCTTTTTCTTATCTTTACGTCGTCCCTAGTTATCAGACTTAGCTGGAAAAGCACTTTTCATAGTTTCTTCTTTTCTCATCATTCTTCTTTGCTCTTGAGCCTACAAAGCATTAATCAATTTTGCCAAGGATATGCTTGAGAAATCCATAGACTCCTCCAACGAAGATATTTTGAAATCATATTTCTCACATAAAGTTACAAGAAATTTTTGGACGATTCTCTCATTAGAGAAATTCTTACCCAGCAAGCTCACCTTGTTTACGATACCCAGTAGCTTGTCAGAGTAGTTTTTAATTGTTTTGGTCTCCCTCATCTTCAACATTTCGAACTCCCTAATCAAGTTGAGCACTTGCCTATTTTTTTGTTCTTTCATTTCCCCGGTACTCCCTTTTGAGGTAGTCCCTTATATCCTTGGCTGATTCCAAGTTCATGATCCTGGTGAATATGGTGCTTGATACAGAACAGAACAAACATGCCTTAGCCTTGGACTTCCTTGTCCTCTTCTCCTTATGTGACTTCATTTGTGCCACCATCAGATTTGCCAGTAGTGGAGGGACATCATAATCTTCCTCTACAACCTCCTAGAGATCTAATGCATCAAGGTAGACCGCCATTCTGAAGGCTGTGTGCCTGTAGATTGGTTTTTGTATTTTTCATTTTTGGTTTGGAGTTTTTGAATCACTCAACTCACAGATCCCTCAAGACAATGGTTCTGATACCAATTTTCTTTTTATAATTTGAAAATAAGGAGAAGAAAAAGACATGAAAACTGTGATATATCAAAAAGAACCAGAATATTTCATGACTTAAGAGCACACACAACTACTTCCACATTTCTGAATATATAGAAGAAAACATAACAAATAACTCTAAACTGACTCCCACAAACCAACAACTACATCATAACTGATTCCTAAAATCATGCCATAAACTAGCATAGAATAATGGGTTTGAGATCCACTAGCCTTCTTTGACTTCAATGCTAGTGACTATGATGGTGTGAAAGAATGAGCTGTTTCATGGCGTTTTTTTGAAATTAAATGGAAGGGTCCGTTTGGAAGGAAAGGATGATATTGCAATAGGGTTATTTAGAGACTGGCTAAATTCCAAAACTGAGGTCACGGGCTCGCCATTCTAATGGACAAATGGACATGCCCCTCTTGCAGTGCTTTATTTCATTTTTCATTTTTCTTTTTTTTTTATTGGTTGCTGCGGAAGTTTTTTTATTTGTTTGAGAAAAATAGAGATCCATAATTTTACAAGATGTGTTTGAAGGAACGGGTACTCTGGTCACCCAAGTTACTGGATTGAACGGATTAAAAACTTTCAATATTTGCTGGGGTGATTAACTAGGCCCTCAGAATTTTTGCTTCCCATGCATGATCGACATACATTGATTTTTCATCCATCTTCATCACAATGAAAACCATGTGTTCAGAAGTAGGTACCAAAGAACTACTTGTGAGATCGGTTGGAAGACGTGCCTCATTGATATTCCACAAAATGAAGTCATTTATCTATAACAAGATCGATTCCAACTAGATAGCCCTTGAGTAGATCAATTTGTGCCAAAATCTATGCAGGCAAACACAACTAGTGTTCCAAAACCAAAGTAGAAAAATAGAAGAAGATCCCAACAACACAAAACTCACTATAAGGGTGCACCAACTAGTTAAAATCAAGAAACTTGATTCAAATGAAGTGTTAGAGAGACAAGAGACTTGAAATAGTTTGATTGTTTGTAATCATTTTGATTAGTGCATCACCTTGATTTGGGTGAGTACCTTACAGACATGAGAGGTTGATTCTTCAAACTACGTAAACATGTTGGATGTTATTGTGTTTACTTTTATTTTGTGTTTTGTGTGTGTGGTGGTGTAGAATGTCAACTTAAAAATTGTCTAGCAAGATTGCAACACATTGAACTAAATGAATTTGGAATTAGAATACCTTGTCTTACCTAACCTATAGATAGGGCGGGAAATAGTTGTTATTGAGTCCCTCACCTTAGCAACAAGATTTGAAACTTTTAAATTTTCTCTCCTCATCCCTTGCGAGGCAGTGGTTTGAACCCTAAAATCCTACCTTTTATGTTCAAACTTACCATCTATTGGCTAGGATTTGTGGCCACTTTTCAACAAAAATGTGGGACATCTTTTGTTCACCCTTTTCTTAGCTGCAATACTCTAAAATTTTCTCTAAACCTCCATCCTCAAAGAAAAATCGCGAGAAGGAAGGTAACAATAGGAAACAAGATGAGAAAGGAGTGGATGATTCGTTCAAAATAGAGCATTTAAAATATGATTTTCTCTCCTTTTTGTGTGTTTTTGAGTTATTTGGAAACTTCGTGAATTTGTTAATGATGGATAATATTCATTTTTCGATGAGTGGCTTGATTTATTTAATATAGGAACTTGTGTTAATAGTTTTGAAATATTTTGCATTAATTAATGTCTACATGTTCTTGTTGAAGCTAAACATATTAATGTTTTGAATGCCTTCAAGAAATAAATAAATTCTTGAAAAAATTTGTGGCCTATTGGAGAATAGTGGAAATTAAATTCATAAACTAAACCTTAGAATATATATAGCTTCACTCTCATTTTTCTACTTATATATATATAAGTAGAAAAATGAGAGTGAAGCATTGAACCTATGTGGACCAAATTATATAAGTAGGAAAATGAGAGTGAAGCATTGAACCTATGTGGACCAAATTGTTGTCTATAGAAACTTGCATGCTCGCTTGGTTTAAACTAAGATATCTATGAGTACATGTGTTAAATTAAAATTCGGATAGATTCTCAGAGATACATTTGAAATCTTAGGATTAGCAATCCATATTAGTGGCAATTAATATGAAAAACAATGTAATTAATCTAAAAGGTAAACACCACAATACGCAAGGGCCAATAGTCATTCATAACTTGAATTTGCCTATATATTACTCTTCTATTGATTTTTTACCTTTAGAATTAGCTTGCTTTGGTTTTCTTAATTTTTTCTACATTATATTCATTTTCTAAAGAATGAAAGAAGAATTATATCGATTGACGCCATAGTTGTGGAATTGATATTCAATTCATCATGTATTACTTGTGTCACGGTTGTACACTAACAAGATGTGTAGCTTCGAGCTTTTGATGCTATTGTTGGGGAATGATGAGTGCTATTGAAAAAATTCTTCAAGTACTAGATTTGGTTGTTATTCTCATTATTTTATTTATTTTGTTGTGTTTACTTTCAGTTTTATTTATCTCCATTTTACCCAAGCTTCACACTTGCATTACCCCACTGGAATTACATCATACATCTTGTGCGAATATTAATTCTTGATCTTTACATAGGGTATAGTGTTATAATTCATTGCTCGTATATGGTAGTATGTACCCACAAGATATGCATGGTTCTATGAAATTGACCCTATTATGGCTCTAAATATAAAGATTGATCACATAGGCAAGATTGAATATTAATAGAAGACCATCTTTTTATGTAGGTTTTTTGTATTCCTTACACACTACAATAGAAAGTAGCTCCACCGAGAAAGGCCATAATCATTAGGAGACATGACAATATCTTGGCAACTGCATTAGCAAAATATGTGGCTAAAACCAATAGTTTGTAAGTAAATCAACAAATATTATTCTTAAACATCGAATTACAAGTAGGGCAAATTGCTAGAAAATTGGTTAATAGACCACAAAAAATGTTCCTTAGTACCACCAAGATAAATCTTGTCAACACCATGGTGGCAAACTGGCTAAGATGAATTTTAAGAAATTTCAAGACTTAATCCCAAGCTGCATGGAATAATATTTTTTCACTTGTATTGGAGCACCCACCTTAAGAAGTAATCACTTAGTGAAGCCATTTAAAAAACTAGAGCAAGAGTATGAAGAGACATTAAGTATGACCTCCTTTGAATCAACACCAGAAATCAAGGATAAAGAAAAGGTTCAAGAAGAGTAGAACATGAAGATACCATGCCTTATATTCTATTAGTTCTAGTTTCACAAACCTTCTGTAGTGCACACAAGATATCACTTTCCATCAATTCATTCGTAATTTTATAAAAGATTTGCAAAATGAACTATTTTATTGTAACATTAGACAAAGTTTTTAGAGAAGGTTCTTATCATGAAAAGTTGATGTGTTATGATGAGATTATGTCTCTCATAGCTGCATTCCACTCTCTATTACAAAATAGTTAGCCATAATACTTAGAAAAATCAAGGAATTTTTTGCTTCTTTACACCATAGCTAAGTTTCTATTTATAAAACGCTATATAATTTTGATAAAAATTATTTATTACCCACTTATAAAACCAACAACAATGAAGGAGTGTAGGTTTACTCTTCCATGGTGGGGATTGTAACTTTCTTAATTTATTTATGATGATATGAGAAATAGGGTGAAGAATCCTTAAGAGACTTGAACATTTATTGTACTAGGGGTGCTCTTTAAGTTCAAATGACATGGGGAGCATTTCCATTTTTCATGATGATCTCTTTTATTTCTTAATAGTGTAGTTTGTCATATATATTATCAATTTATGACAGCAACTAACTTTGTTATTTATAAACTAGTCAGTAATGTGGATTGCTCCATTATTACAAGGACAAACCTTACATTTAGATAGACCAAAAAGAAATCCCACATTACACTTGAAGAATCTTAGTTTTAGTTGATATTGTTAACTTATGGGTGATGAGTTATAAAATCATTTGAGATGGTGGATTCAAAATGATAGTAGAGGAAATTAGCACTTCTTGGAGGTTAACTCAAGAGTAATTATGGTTGAAGATAGGCACTTTTTGACAGATAGCCTGAGCATTTGGTTTAGTTTATTTTTGCTTTCATTTATTTCCTATTCATTGTACCTTGTGAGAAGATATCTTAGTTGGATCAAATGAATTTTTGAGAGGGTGAAGCCTTTGAACTTTAAAAAGGAACGCAACCTATTCGCAATGCTTGAGTTCCTATACAAATTTAAATGTTTAAAAAAGCGCTCATTGTTCCACCTCATTCAGTCCACCACATTAGGATGCACGGGGGGTGGGGGCGCTATTCCTTTACTTGATTTATGTGTGGTTCATTAAAAATAATTAAATTTTTAAGAGGTCTACACTTGTTTATGACTTCCGTTGACATTAGGTTAGAGTATTGCATAATGTCTCTGCTTGTTGAGGTTATGTAAAACGACATTGCGCCCACATTGCTTCTGTTGTCTAGATAGCTGAGATAAGGATATAACATTGAAGAGAACTAGAATGTGCTAAATAAATTCTATCATTTGGTAAATTGAAAGGGTTTTCAATGGAATATGTGAGTAACCTATGAATTGAGCATCATGGTTTATATTCTATGACAATTTTAGCTTTAATGAGTTTAAATTTATGTAATGTGATATTAATTCAAAGTTCTTTGATTATTTTGTTTTCGTTTCTTAGGTATTGAAATAATCAATTTTTTATGCATGATGTCTTCCACTGTGAAGATTTGTGAATTTAGATATTTTTTTTATCAAAAATATAAAACAGGATTTAAAGGATATTTTTCTAGCCCTATGGATTGTTGGTACTACCTTTAAACAATCTAACATGCATAAATTAAAGAAAGAAAGAACATTCTTAAGTATCGAAACTGACCCTATCAATGTTTTGAGCAAATATAACAAGGTTATAAATAATCTAATCTGCTTATTGAAGTAGTTGAGTAGCTAGAATGTGCACTAATAATCACACTTGCACTAAAAAGGTCACAAGGCTATGAGTATGCAAAACAATGGAGATGAGTAACCAAAGAATCACATTATTAAGGTTCATACTTACACTACAAAGGCACAAAACATATGGAAAAATAAAGAGGTAAGATTCTTTATACTATGTTAAAGAAGAATAGCTCCTCTTTCACAGACTTTGCATGCAACTAATGCTAGTATCTTCGTGGTTTTGGGCAATTTGTGTGACTTTTATGCACTATCTAGTTGATGCTTGTTAAGCATGTTTTTGTGTGAAATAGTGCATCGTGGTTGCTATTTGGTATTCTTTAATGGTTATAATGTATGTTGGGTATCCTTATATTCAGGTTTACAGAAAAAACTTGAAGCAATTATAGGGTCACTAATTAAGGCTAGTACAAGTAGAACCAAATTTAGAAGGATCAAAATTTAAGGAGAAACATCTAGAACGCAATGAAATTTTATAGAAACATGAAATAAAATGGATTTCCTACATTTTAAAAAAAGCCCAAGCAAATCATATGAGAGATGAAGACTTGCCAAAGTAGTAAGGTACCACAAAAAAAAGTACGCAACAATTATTGTTAAGCCCTTGACTCAACAACAAACACAAGGATAAGATTAGGAACTTCTAAATTTGTCACTTCATTCCTCAACTAGATGAAAAGGGCATTGACAAAGTTGGTGGTTTGATCCTAGAAACCATTGTTTTCATGTTTGAACTTTTCCTTTTTAGGCTATAATTTTTGATTGATTTTACAACAAATATGGCCATTCTTAGACTCCTTTTCACCCTCTTATCAGTTACAATGCTTTCAATTCTTTCCAACCTCCATTTTGTATGAAAATCAAGAGAAATCAAGCAACAAGTTGCAACATGACAATAAACGTTGAAGAATCATTTTAGCCAATATTGAAGACAATACTTTCTCTCTTTCTTGTGTCTCACAGTCACTTGGCAAGATGGTGAATTTATTTGTGTTGTGTAATTTTTTCCACCAAGTGGTTAAACCTTTTAAATTATGAACTTGTTTTAGTAGTTCTAAAACACTTTGTGAAATACTTTGCATTATTAATGAGTTTTGTTGTTGTTTTATGTATTTGAAGCTTTTAATGTTTTAAAGAACTTGATTAAATTTTAAAAGAATTTACATTTATTGGAGAATAATGAGGGTTAAATCATTAAACTTAGACTTTCGAACTTACAATTTAAAGAAATTACAAGAGTGAAACATTGAACCATTGTGGACCAAATTGTTGTTATAATTGGCCACATGTTTGAAATTAAGTTGAAATTTTGATAAACTTTTGGAAGATATATTGGAAACCTTAAGGTTAAAAATCCATAAGATTGACAAGTAAATTAATATTTAGCTTAATTAACCACAGCGGAAAACACTACTACACAAGAGTCTAGAATCATTCATTGCTTGAATTTGCCTAAATTATCTTGTACTTTTATTGATGTTTACTTGGGAATTCATTTTTTTTTTTTTAGTTCTATTTGTATGATATTCATTCACCTAACTAATACAAGAAGACTTACACTATTAGACATCCATTCCCCATACAATCAATACTCTACTCATCATATATTACTTGTGTGATGGTTTTCCACTTGCAAAATATTCCTCATGGAATCTATACTCATCATATATAATTATTTGTGCAACAATTGTGCATTTGCAACCTACACTATGCCACTTGTTTTTTTGCATTTGTTTGTTCGCTTTCTCCAAAGTACATTCACTTTAAAGATATATTTTTTGTATGATTCTTTTGAACATTCATCCCCTTTATAGACCCATGCAAACAATTGATGATTTATGATTTTATAGCAACTTCACCTCAATTATCATTGATTTTGCTAGTATATTGAGTGTTCAGAACTTAATTTGTCCATACTTTTTTGCATGCAATTATATGTGGTGATTATATTAGTTCTAAGGTGCTTAGAGATGTTTCAATGGACATTTGATTGAAATTGGATGGTGCCTATACTTAATAATGTATTTTATCAAAACTTAAGTCTCACGACTACAAAAGAGAGAATCACGATCACAAATGATTGGGTTTCACCTGTGAGACGAACTACATTAGAAAGTAAAGTTTTGCCACATTTGAAGTAGCTGCGAAGCAAGGAGTGGCAGCCACAAGGCAAATATCAGCTGTAATACCCCAAATTTTAGAAAATTATGGAATAATTATTTGGAAGAATTATTGCAGATTATAGTTGAAATTATTTTGCCCAAATATTGAGGTAATTTTGGTGGAATTAATAGAGGTCAATTAAGGAAGCCTAAGATAGAAAATTGGTATTTTTGGGTGATGATATTGTACCAAATACTTTATTAAATCATGAAAAACAATTACCAAGCATTAAGGATGAGAAAGTAAGGCCCAAAAATTATAAAAAATTCGGCTGTAAAATTAGACAGAAATTAGAAAAGGAGCAAATTATTTTTAAAGACATAATTTGCTAGGAATTTCAAACCATGCAACTACCAATTAACCTAAGGTATAAATAGAGAGTTTTATGGGTTGAAAACTCTTATTTCAATCCTAAAGAATAGTGATGGCAGCCAGAGTAATGAGGGAGAATTTTTGGCTCTTCACGCATATGATTTGAGGTAAATCCTACGCTAAATTTTCCATTATTCATGCATATGTATAAAACCACAATTGTACATGTGTAGGCACACAAAACACATGAATTTTAACACCTTAGATGTGTTGGTTGATGGAGAATTATGTGGACAATGTGGGATTATCTATAAGATTCATAGAAACTGTGTATTGGCACAATGAGTAATTAGATAAAAACATGTATTGAAATTTTCAAAATTCAGGAAAACACATAGGTTACAATTCCTACAAGTTTTAATCCAGCAAAATGTAGTTAAAGACCTTCAAAACATGGGTGGAATCAAGTTTCATCGTTTGGAATGAATGAGAACAAGAAAAATGAATGAACCAGTGCACAAATGCAAGTCTGTGTTGCATGATGACCAACAGGCACGATTGCGGCGCATGACGGCACACTCATGGGAGTATTGAGCGCAGTCATTGTAATGAGCGAGGGATTTCTAGAATGTCCAACAATTATAGGTGCAGTTGCAAGACAAGGAGCTGAGATTGCAAACAAAGACCTCGCAATTGTGGGACAAACTTAGGAATTTCAAGTAGGTCCCATGCTTAAGTGTTGCAAATGCAGACGTAGACTTTGCAGTCTCAAAAGTTGATCACAGACACTAAACAGGTTATGTATTTTAGTGAAATTAATCCAAAATTTTCAAAATTTGAATCAAACTAGGCCTAAACCTACTGGGTAAGACATAATAGGATACAAGGGATGATAATTGAAAAGAATCAAGCAAGCACAAATGCATTGGACATAGTAGGTATTGACAAGCATGCATCATATCAGGTCCTAAATGATAACTGTGAATGTGATTGAATAGATGATTGAGAGACAATATCTAAGGAAAATGGAACCCGAGCGAGCTAAGTAAGTGTAAACGATGACATTTATCAAGCTTCTATAACTACTTTTGAAAATGATTTTGTTATTGCACTTTCTTGTGTAAGTAGTAGCACTTTATCAAAATTTTCAACCACTTTCAAATCTTGTTTACTTTCATAATTAAATGTTGATATGCACTGAAAACTCAAGTTCCTTTTTAAATATTTACCATTTGCAAAAATGTAGGATTTTTATACTGATTACAATATAAAGGTCTTATTTGAACATAGATGCGAGCTATTTGCCAAGTGCATATGTTGAAATTGTATACTTGAATACAAATAAATTGAATGAGTAATAAGTTCCACTTATAAGAATGCAAATGAGAGTCAAGAATGAGTTTCACCATACCAATTGGGTAATATATTGGGATCCGCCTAATGAGGGTGAAGATTGGGGTTGGCAGTAGGTGAAGTTGATACTTAATCCTACCAGTTGGATAACAGTAGATTAAGATACCTTTTAGGTAGGGTTGAAACCCTAGGGCCACACCGGCAGTGTCAAAATTAGACATACTCTTCCTTAGTTGCGGAAGCCTAAGCTAAGGCCTTAATCAATGGTACATACACGATAGACATGTTAATGAGTTGGCCATAAAACAAGAAATGAAGTTAAGTGTTACATGAGATTGAAATATATGATTATATTACTTTTCAAATGTGATATGAATGCCTTCTTACTTTGAACTTTCTGAAAAATGGTCTCTTTTACGTAACTGTGAACTATTTGGGAAAAAAAAATTCTTGCTCACTTCTATTTTTGAAAAGTAAACAAATAAGTTTTGTCATTAACTAAGTGATTCCTTGCTCACCACCCTAGTGAGGAGATGATGGCTCAATAAGAGACCTAGGATGGTAGACCAAATTCAAGAGAAGGACGTCATTGTATTAGATTTATTTCCACATGTGTCATTTAGTAGGAACAATGAGATGTAATAAATAGGCTTTATATTTCCGTTATGCAATTGAGATAAGATAATATGAACAGGGATTATATGATGTTATTTTAGGATTATTTATTAGACTTCATTATTGATTTAGTTGCTTTGTATATGTATGGTTTGGATACTTGGTAAGTTAGTTTGCGAATGTTTCCGTGTCATGGACCCGAGTTTGGGGCGTGACATTAGCATCCACAAAGAAGAAAGTAGTAGACAACAGGTTCTATCACGAGTGGAGTCATGATTGTTGAATGAAGACTTGTGGGAATGAGAGTAAAGGCTGCGAGCATGAGAACTAATGCCAAAAGTGATCTATAGTATGTGGTTTGGCATGCAAGAGCTAGAAGTCAAGACACAGTCATGGGTGATATTTTTGTAGCCACAAAATGGACAACAAGGCACTAATGGGTTCAATTTAATTTTAGGGCAATTTTGTCTAAGTAATTCATTTTAATTAACTCTAACATAGAATTTATAAATTAAGAAGAAAAATTAGAAAAATGAGGGGAAAAAAGCTAGAAAATGGAGGAACCACCAGGTGAAGAGATTCATTGTTTTCATTGCAAACCATAATTAAAACTAAGAATTATTCTTCTTTTCTTTAGCTTTTGAGTTTATACGAACTTGTTGGATTTAGAAAGGTTTTTGATTGAATTATTTATGAATTTCTAAACTATTTTCTAGGATCTTGTGATTGTTTATGACTTTCAATGGATGAATGATATTTTGATCAATTGTCCGTGTCTTGTTATTTGTAGTTGATGTTCTTAATGCTTTTAAAGGGTTGAACAACCTTTAATTGATATTTGACTACATGGGAATTAATGGGAATGAAAGCCTTAGGTTAGACAATCAATTATAGACATTAATTTAGTGAGAATAATGAGAGCAAAACTATAGAATGAATGAGGGCATGTATTGTTAATCATTCAATGAATTCTCAATATTATTGAATTTGTGAACCATCCAATTTAGAATTAAAGCTTTAGGAGAGTTTAGGAGGAAACCTTAAAGATTTTATGACTAGCAATATATAACAAGATAACTAAATTAATAATTAATATAATTCATCACACATTAAGGATCATCACATCACAAAGGACTAAATCTCTTAACCGTTGTTAATTTGTTTACATTATTGTTGTCTATTTTGTTTCCAAGTTCCTTCATTCTTTAGTTTCTTTGCTATGTTTCTCATCATCATCCTTAGGATGCAAAACTAATTCACACTCGGTTACATTAATAGGTACACAAAACCATCCTCTCTGTGGACACAACACTAAACTCATCACCACATGCCATTTCTATATTTCTCATATTCACCCACAACTGCATCATGTTTTCCACTCTATTTTGAAATTCATTTGAACATTCATCGTAATTGAGATTTGTTCTCCTATCATATACATTGTTAGATTCACCTTCCCTATGAGATTGATTGGTAAATTGATCATTCTTTGATAATTCATTGTACATTTTCCCAGTTTTGAATCCATGAACTTCTATTTTACATTGAACTTTCAAATTTTTTTATGTGTGTCGATGGGTGTATATGTATCTATGTTATACGTTTAAACAAACTTTAGTAGGAAAAGCGCTTTATCTTAATCTCTAATACCACATAACCTATAGAATGCTAAATTCTCAAGTTGTGAGTGTAAGTGACTGAGGTTAGAAGTTGTATGTTGAAGAGTGATAGCTTATTGAATCATATGCACCGTGGACATTTTCTTGTGAATTTACCATACCCTTTTGGCTTCCAAACTAAAATTCAAGGTACTTATTCCACTCTTTCTAAAAATATTGAAGGTGATCTTTCTTTAGTTATTGTTGACCTTGACAAATACTGAAATTAAAGATATTCTAGATCCTTAACCTTGTGATAGCAAAAAGATAAAAATTAGGTTTAAATGGATTTTGGACATAAGAGAAACCAAAGACATGGCCATTAGTAATGAGTACTTTATTGAGTATGTAGGAGGGGATGCTATGAAGCACATATTTTTTAGGGATGATAGCATGGCTCTAGATATTGGAAAAGGATAAGTCATCTTCAAACTTACATCTAAGTAAGTTAATAGTGTAAACTAATGAGCTATATATTCCTTCCATAAAAGAAATTTGAATCTTGGAGGATTAATTAATAAAGCTGGTATACAACTTTTATTAGATAGTGGTAAGAAAATTTTGAAAAAAACGAGAATTTTATAGGGGAGAGTTAAATTGTGGGGGTCAATTTTTGTTAGATGTTGATGGTGACATTATAGAAAGTTCTTCAGCTTGTCTAACTTTGTTGAATCAATTGATAGTTGGCATGATAGACTAGAACATGTAAACATTGATCCACTGAAGTGTAAAAAAAACTTGAACCTAATTCCTAATCTGTCCTATAATGAAATCTTTAAAGATGAAAATTGTGTTGAGGGAAATCACCATAAAAGGCCTTTCAAATCTGCAATAGAGAACATCTAGCATTTGATAATTAATCTACATTAATCTTGGTGGCTTTAATAAATACATAGTAGACGTGGTAATAGATATCATGTGACAATTATTGTTGACTACTTAAAATACACAATATTGTGTCTTTGAAGTTACAAAGATCAAGCCATAGCATTATTCGTTAAATATAAGAATGAAGTTGAAACTCGAATAGGTAAAAAGGCCATAAGACTTAAATCAAATAAAGGTGGAGAATATAATTCTAATTTGTTTGAAAGAATTTGTGAGCAAAATAGAATAATATATAAAACAACTCAACCGTATTCACCAGTCTCATCAAATTTGTGAAAGGAAAAAAAAAAAACATGATGAGCACATTGTTAACATTGTTTATTTACTGAATGATGCGTTGAGGAAGCTATATGGTTTGCATGTCATATGCTTTATAAAATTTCACACAAAAAGATCCCAAAAACTCCTTATGATTGTGATAAAGATATGCCCTTTACTTAAACTATGGAAAGTGTGGAGTGTTTGTCTAAGACAAGTATTCCAAACTTTAAATAGAGTAGAATTGGACAAGGAAAAAAAAAACAATTGACTATAACTTTATTAATGCTTTAAATAGTGCATCATATAAACTCAAGTGAATTATAGCTACACGTCCCAAGGTTAGGTCCAATAGTATCCATGATTCTCTACTTCACAAAACTACAAAAACTCTTCTCTGGAATTCAACATATTACAAAAGGATGCTGGAGTAGGCCAAAAGACCTCAATGCCCTCACATTTCTAGCAAGAAAAAACATAAAATAATAAAATAAAGAAAAAAATATAAGATTACGAAAATGTTCTGACTTGGACTTGTTCCAATGACAAATAGTGACAAAGGATTTTCTTCCATTTAATTTGGTCAAACTTTCAACAAATTTCACTAAAGGATATTTTTAGTACTTCGTCCAAATTTTCCACCAGAACCCTAAAAAAGGGTCCACATTATAATGCCATGGAATTCATGATGGAGGTTTTTGATAGTTTCTCAAAGTAGAGGGGGTGTAGATGTAATTCACCCTATAGAGTCTTGATTTTTGAGTTAAATTATATAATTGTAACTAGGGATGCGAGATTTTTTGAGAATATCTGATGAAGGAACCATTAAAGTCTATTTCAAATCAAGAATAATGTAAGTTAAAAAAACAAGGGGAACAACACTACTAGGAATTAAGAAATAAAAAGTTAGAACTATCACTACATTTGAGCCAAATTTTATAACCACCTTCACAATTAAAAATGATCATAAAACCTACGCAAAGACAATGAATTCAATAGATGCAATTTTTGGACAGATGCAAAAAACTTTGAAATATTGTCTATAATTTTTTTTGCCACACTCAAGAGTTAACTAGTTTACATAGAGATTGTAAGTTTATAGGGTGTTAGGACAAAATTAACGGTAATTTCTCAATTAACAAATTTAAGGTAAAGATTGGTGGCTATTCTTTTGATTATCAAATTTAGCAACACAAAAGTTCAAAATTTTATAGCATAATACTTTTATTGATATTGACCAAATGGATGCTAAAATTATGTTTTTAAATGGTAATTTAGAAGAAAAAATATATGTGGAGCAACTCAATGAACTTGTAGTAACTGGACAAAACATAGGGTGTGTAGATTATTTAAACTACTGTATGGTGTAAAATTGACACTAACGCAATGGCACCAAAAAATTGATAAGACTCTAGTATAAAATGATTTCAAAGTAAAGTTGATAATAAATTTATATTTGGGACAGATGAAGTTGTTGTCAAGTAAATAAAATCTTTTCTAACTCTATAATTTGATGGGAAAGACTTAGATAAAGAAAGCATAATGTTGGCTCTTAAATAGTCTAAAATTGATCATAGTTGTGTACCATATCAATCTCTTTATGTGGATAAAATTTTGAAGTAATTTAGTCATTTTGATATGAAGCCTATTGAAACTCCTTATGTTTCTATTGTAACATTGAAAACCAATCAAGAAGAATGTACATCACAATTTCTATAGACTCGAATAATTAGAAAGGCGGTATATTTGATGAATTGTTTAAATTCTGATATTGATTACAAAGTGAGTAGATTAAGTGGATATAAATAGAATACTACTACAAGTCATAGAAATGCATGCCTTGATTGCTTAGATATCTAAAGGGCACAATGTTTTTAAAACTTTACTTTGTAAGTTATCCTTCAATGTCGAAAGCATATCATGATGTTAATTGGATATTTGATAATTTTAAAGTCAACTGCACTAGCAACTATGCCTTCTCTTTTGATTGTAGAGCTATGTCTTAAAAATCATTTAAACAATTTTGTAACACTAAATTTACTATAATATGAATTCATTGGTTTAGAATTAGCATGTCTAGTAGTTGAGTGGTTTTTAATATATTACTGGACATTTCTATTTTCAAAGCCTATGCCTTCTATTTCTTTGTTTGTGATTCATGAGCTGTAATAGCGAGAGCTAAAAGTGACATTTGAAATGAAAAATCAAAAATATCATATTAAAATATTATATTGCATGACAACTCATGAGTAGTTAGGTGAAGTAATGGACTTTATGATACTTGAGAAAAATTTGATTGATCCTTGTAGGAAGGAATGAAGAAAAATATTGTTCAAAAACATTGAGGGAAGGTGGGACTAGAACCTAGTTGATTGGAATCAAATGTGATGGCAACTTAACGTATATCAATGAAGATCTCGTGAGTGGGCAACAAGTCATGAAATGATTCCCTTAGCAATATTATGATATTGTTCATCCCTATGGTGTTGTTGTATAACAAAGCTTGTTATCTTATAATGTGTTGGGATAAGTTTATAATTATCAATGAGCTTATGTCTTCAGTAGGTGGTGTGTGATAGTGAAATTGATGTGTTCTCTTATATAGGTGTGAAGTGGAAGCTACTTTTGCTGAGACTTCAATGTCTATAACAAGCACTCATGAACATTTAGATACATTTAGGCTAGATTGTCACCAAATTGGGATCTTACATGAATATGAAGTCTAATATGTTTTCAGTGGGGAAGTATAAACCATGAGAAATAACGAGACCAAGGAACATTTGTTATCTTATTCTTCTATACTGAGAACATTAAATAGATGATCTAAGTTAGAAAATCAATCATATAATATATTTTCATACTCAATTCCATATCCTAAATTCAATTCACACACATGGACATGTTGGATTTTAACAAGTTTGGGGTGGAATATTTATATTTAAAATCATAAAATAACAAAATAAATCTAGTGGAATAACATATCAAACCTGTGTTGTTTTCGTCATATAACACACATCAACTAAATAATGCCAAAAAGCTTGTAGAGAATGTACCTTTTGGAATCATATTCCTATTAAGTGTACTTATGATCCTTAAATCTTAACCCTAAAACCTAATTTCTAATTTGTCCACATGATTAGAAATCGAGCAAGCGCCTTCTACACTTCTTCAAACACCTTTGCATGGCTATAAATCAAAACTCTTTTCAGTAAGAAGGCTCTTGGATAAGAAAGAGAAGCAAAAGGATGACTAGAGAACTTTTCTCTTTCTTGCTTGGGAGGGTGGACGAAAATTTTGTTAATTTTCTTATTGTGAGTAATTTGGAAATTTTCCAAATTTATTTATTTCTAAGATGCAACCTCCTACACTTAGTTCTTGCTTTCGTGTATAGAACCTAGGGCACACATGACAGAGGCTCTATGGACTTCTTACATAAACCCTTAATTATTTTTAACCCATGGGTTATTTAATTATCAATCTCATTGATAATTAAAACTAATTTATCCTTTAATTATTAATTCCATTAATAATTAAGGCCTTCTAGTGTCTTGTCCTTTAATTCAGTCAATCCAATCAATTAAATTAAAGGTCCACCATGTTCCAATTAATATTCCCATTATTAACAAGAAAAATAGAAAACCCATTTAGTTTAATCCAATTGCAACTAAATTTCTCCATAAAACTTTTCAAACTTCATTCATGTAACTCCTCAAGTCTCAATCATACTCAACCAATTTACCACTTGTCCTATATTTCAATTTTTTGTGTGTGACTCTTTAGGTTCATCTTTAATTGACAATAAGTATAGTTTAAAAGATAATGGTAGTTCCAAGCCTACAACCCATTTCGTACCCCTATTCAGATAAGGTGAATGAATCATATGAACCCTCCCAATTATGTATGCTATGTGATATAGGCCTTTTATCGTGCTTCATCCCGATCGAGCGAGAACCATATATTTAGTCAAACTCACTTGCTCAATCATATGACTAATCAATGTTATCTCATGCTAATGTCCTATCAAAAACTCCTTTGCAACCATGGATTACTTTAGCCAAGGATTTTTGTCACAAGATAACCATATCGTCTTAAGTCTAACTCTCGCATTCACTTAACACGATTACAAAGTAAGACATTTATAGTAAAGAGTAAACTCTATATGTCTACTTTCTTTTTTGAATCAGTGTTCAAATATGCATTCTTGAATGACATGTTCATACACGTGTTTTTAGTATCTCATTTTAAATGATATGACACTCATTGTACAAATAAAAGAAGTGCAAATTGTATCAACTCTCTAATGCCCTTTAGCGAGTTTATGACTCACAGATAAGTCTTAGTATTTTTATACTAAGACAGTCTCATATCCATATTCATAACTTCTTATGAATAAGATTTCCTAATACAATCTCATAGACACATGCAAAACTTCATGTCCTTCAAAATTTACATGCATGAAAAAATGACATAATATTGATATAAAAGAAAATAGATATTTTATTAATAAATCAAAAATTTACGTATATAACAAATATCCCTCACTATCTATTGATATTAGAGGGCGTATTACTAATAAGAAGATTGTTGGAAAATCTATAGTGTTTAATAGATCTTTTTACTCATTTTCCTCAAAGATACATTAACTTTAGACATTCCATTTTTTAAGATTGATTCAAACATTTATCCCAAATGTCCGTATAAACATTCATTTCCTTTTGAACTCCATTTGAGCATTCATTTCTACTGTGGCTCATTCCTCATCGAGATATATATTCACCCCCTTCTAAATTCACTTAAATCTTGTGATTCATTATTTTATGTATTAAACTTTTAGATTCATGTACCCATGTTAGTGATTGTACATGTTTCTATGCTCTTATGTTCTAATACATTGAGGACATGAACTTCTGCTCGAATACACACACACACACACACACACACACACACATATATCCTAATTTCCTTTCTTTCTGCTCCATCTCCTTTCTTTCTTTTTGAACTTGTGGCATTAAATAATCTATAAAAGCTTGAAGCCTTGACTTACAAGTGCGCACAATCAAAGCTAGCTGCATCCTGAAGAGGGATTGCCTAATGAGCCACATGCATCGTGCACATGTTCTTAAGAAACAAGATCACGTTCAAGTGTAGTAGGGTATTCTACACCTCAAATTTTCCAAATTTATCACATTTCTTCAGATTTCCATCTAAAAGTCAAAGCACTCTCAACAACGTTTTGTTTACTTTCATTTTACATTGAGATGAGAACGTGGACAATCAAAACTTTGTCTTGATAGACTATTTAAGAAAATAAAAGTTACACATACAGAACGTTTTTCCTATAATTGACAAATTCATAATTAATATCTTGTCACAATTTAAAAATTAAAAAAAAATACTTAAGACTCCTATAAAGTCCATAACTTCCAAACATATTTTTCAAGCACCATTTATTTAATTCCATTTTTCCACATGCCAATCATGGAACAAAGATTCTCTCCATTAAGTATATTTTCACCTCTACAGAGGGTAATTATGTCATTTTCTTTTAGTATACAAATTGTCAAGAACTTCATAACCTTCATCTAAAATTTTCTTTCTTAAGAAATTTACACACAACAATAGCAAAACAAAAATATTTTGACAATCATACTTAGCTTGATCCATGCATATTTTTCTATAGTCATATTACACTTCATTTTAAAACATTTAGAATTACATAAAAAAAACTTATTAATTTGGTTATTTGACGTGTGTCATCCCACAACAACAATAATAAAGAGATAAAGGTAGTATTTGGTCAGCACGAATGTCAGATCCATAGAGAATTCAACTTTGTATATCAATTGATATAAGCAAGTGTCTATTAGTTAGGTAGACCTAAGACGATGATGAAAAGGAGGAAGGAAATTACTAACAAATGACTAGAGAACAAAACAAACAACAAGAATAAATAAGATTCTGGTAGTGAAGAGTTCTAGTCTCTTGTGTTGTATTAATTCTCAATGTATGATGAATTATGGCAACTAAAAAATTAATTGTCTTGTCATAGGTTGCTAATTCTAATATCTTTAAGACCAAACTCTCTTAAAACTTCAATTCAAAATTAGGTGTGTCATCACAATCCAATCAAATTGAGAAGTTGTTCAGTAATTAATAATATAAACTCACACTAATTCTAGGGTTCCACTTTTATTATTTCAATAAAATTGATGTTTGCAATTGATTGTCTAACCCATGAGTTCCACTCATATTAATTCTCATATAATCACAATTCAATTAAAGTGTGACCAATCTTCTAAAAGCATTAAACACGTCAATTGCAAATGACAAAAAAAAAGATAATTGAACATAAAAATCATGCATCCATTACTTATCAATCATAAACACAAGGTCTTAGAAAATAAATTTAGCAAACTATAGAGCATTCAATCCAAAACAAAATATATCGTCATCTAAAAAACTCAAAAACTGAAGAAAAAAGAAAGAAAATATTGGTCTCAGTCGATGGTATTGTATAGAAGCAATGCAATATTTCCAATTGCAATGGATTCCTCATCTCTTTTTCTTCTCCTTGTTCTCTGAGTTTTTCTAAGTCAAAACTGCCTTCGAATCTCTATTAGTCTTAATTTATATACATACATATATGTGTGTGTGTGTGTGTGTGTGGCAAACAAGGTTTAAAGAATCACAATGAATAGACAAAACTGCCCCTTTTAGTTGTCTATGACTATGTATCGCTCTACTCCTCATAGTTGAAAGCATCACTCTCATAGTCATGAATGTTGATCTCACCCCCATGAACCTAAATGCAAAACTTACAAAACTTTTTCTTCTTCAACATCATGTTCGTGAACATCTCCCTAGCTGTCACAAATCCTTGTCTTGCTATTATGCCATCACTCTCAATAGAATACTGACATCTATTGCTCTTTCCTTTGCTGGCTCTTTTGCGGTTGTGGCATCCTTTCTGGTGGTTGCAAGCTCCAACTACAAAGCCTTCCTACTTCATATTGCTATTTAGAGGTCAACTTAATGGCTAAAATTCCGCTCTCCTATCTACTTGATGCGAGACTTGGAAATCGGACAGGAAATTGTGCTATGCATGGATATCATCCAATTTCAACCATTTTATCACCCGACATGCACCCAAATTTCTCCAAACCAATGGAATTAACATATACAAGCACATGCCAATGCAATATGGCAAATTAAACTTCAAATGCTAGAAAAAAAACAATGAACATGAAAATTGCTATAAAATCAAAAGTTATCATATCTATCCAAGAAATTACAAGATTCATTCAAATAAGTTTGTTAGCAACTAATTCAAATATATATTACTTTAATTTTTTACAACTGTTGCATAAAGTGACATCTAATAGTTTAAATTCAAATATTTTTTACATCTAATATATTTATGCATGTAAGTTTTGTACTTGTGAAAATATATGAATTTGAAACAATCATTTTACTAGACTATAGATTTGTCCAACAATACAAGACTTATATTTATAGGTTTCGCAAAATAAATTTATGTACCTAAAAACAATAAACTTAAACTAATATTATAAAATGAATCTAGACATATAAAAGTAATGAATCAATACTAATACAATAAAACTTATTAACACTTTCCATTACCATCCTCTCAAATTCAAGGGGTTTTAATGAAACGAATCTAGGTTTTTACATGAGATCATGGAATCTAGTAGCAGATAGTGCTTTCATGTAAATATCATTATTTCATGTGAAATATTGTGAGCAAGATAATTTTGCATATGAAGACAACTAATCTCACTATGTTTGGTATGCCCATGAAAAACATCACTATTTGCAATTCGGATGGCAAATTGATCATTACAGAGAATTGTAAAGAAAGAAGAAGAAATAATGCACACGTCTTCAACTAATATAATGGCTAAAGCTTCATGTAAACTTAAAAAATATATCTTGTAGTGACCATCTGTTTATCCTAATTACGAAAAATTAAAGTATCACCTAAGAAAAACAAAAATTAATTGTTGAATGATGATTAGTAGGATCAAGAATGTAATTAGCATCAAAGTAAGCATTAAGTTCAAGAGATGAATGTGATGGAAAGAAAGTCCATAAAAAGGGTGTCTTTAATTTTAGCAAAAAAAAATTTCTAAGAACTACAGCATAATGTGCAATATAATGGACATACCTGGAGCATTAAAAGTTAACTAACAATATGAACAACATATGCATATAGTAGGCCGAGTAACAAATAGATAAGATGAGGGTATTATACAAAATCTTTTGATAATGCATTGTCCACAAGAGTAAAAAACTAATATTAGCTTCAATTGAGTAGAAATAATTTTACATTTTATTAGGAAACAAAAGGTCAAGAAATCAAAAGCATATTTCGCTTAAGATATGTAGTATTTATTTGAATATGAGTAAACCTCATAACCTAAAAAATATTTAAATATATAAGATTTTTCATATCAAATAGTTGAATAAGGATTACTTGAATTGTTGAATACGTCCTAAATTGTCACTAACGATAACCATATCGTTAATATGAAGAAGTAATAAGATGGTACAAATTTCCATGCACTAAAGAAAAAGGGAAAAATCATGTGGACTGGATGTGAAACCTATATTAACATGTAGATCTAAACCTAGCCAACCAAGATCGATGAACTTGTTTAAGCCCATATAAGACACAGTGAAGACGGTAGACCTTGTGAGAAGAATGAGCAAATTTAAGAGGGAGGTTCCCATAAATTTACCTCAAGAAAATAATGCTTCAAAAAAAGTTCATTTTCACTCCCACTTAAAAAAGAGACTAACAACTAACAAAAAAAAATAAGAGTAAAAATAATTGTAAAATGAGTGCTAGAGCAAAAGTCTTCTCATAATAAAAATGTACTTGTAATAATATCTTTTGGAAGCAAGGAATCACTTTGAAACTGTACAAATCCATCAAGTTTCCGTTCAATTTTGTGAATCCATCTACAACCATTAGCATCAAAGGCAAATTAACTAAATCGCTATATTAGTTTTGAGCAAAGAATCCACCTCTTCTTGCAAATCTTTCTGTCAAGAGTAAGAGAAGCTTCGCTAAAAGAAATATGCCCTTTAGATAATCTATGACTCATGGACAAGTTTTAGTAATTATATACTAAAACAGTCTTGAATCCATATTTATAATTCTTTATGAATAAAGTTTCTCAATGCCTTTCACATGGGCACTTGCACAAATTTACGTGGTTCAAGATTAAATATTTTATTAATAAATTAGAAGTATATATATGTAACAAATATCTTTCACTATCTATTGCCGTTAAAAGGTATATCACTTAACAGGAGGACTATTGGGAATTATGCCTCAAATGTATAGTGTTGTTCAATAGATCTTTTTGCTCACTTTACTCAAAGATGCATTAACTTTAGACATTCATTTTTTCAAGATTGATTCGAGCATGTATCTCAAATATTCATATAAACATTCATTACCTTTTGAACTCCATTTAAGCATCCATTTCTACTATGGCTCATTCCTCATCGAGATAATATTGATATATCCATCATACTCACTGTATATTCATGCCCTTCTAAATTCACATTACTCTTGCAATTCAATATTTTAAGTATTGAACTTTTAAATTTGATTTGAGTAAGGCTCATAACCTAAAAAATAGTTAAATATATAAGATCCTTCATGTCTAATAGTAGAATAAGGATTACTTGAATTATAGAATAAATTTTCTCAAACAATATTAAGTTGTAATGATAAAATTATTTTGTTGTGGCCTTCCACTGAGTTCAAAGTTCTAGGTGTAGCCTTAGTGCGTGATATCATCTCATTTGTAGGGTCACGTTGTGACAATGCATTTAGGGCTTCTAATGAATTAGATACGATATTCAAAGGATATTTTATCTTAAAAGCAAATGGCTGTAGGTGGGTTACAAATTAGGCAAGTTGTTAATTGTTGTGTGTGCCTTAAATGGACCTACGATGCCAAGAACAATATGTATGAGGTTTTATTAAGCCATTGGTTGAAGGAAAAGATTAAAAAACTTGTATGAGATAGCAAGAGTTACCACTTACTAGGCCTAGCATGCCAAGAACTATATATGTGAGATTTGTTATGTCCAATGAAGAACCTAATCATCAACTATGGAAAAAATTTCAGTAGAATTTTCATTTTCTACCCAAAGGAGTGCAAGATTCGAAAAATCTAGTAGGAGGCCACTTTAATTTAACTTTAATTTAAATTTCATATTCATAACGTAACATATATTACAACCATACTAACGAAGTCTTGCCTTTTTCTATAGTTTACTTTTATCTTGAATAATGTACGCCCTTTCATTTTCGTTGCTTGAGACCTTAATGTTGATTAGGACCAAGACACTTGACTAGTTTCAAAGTTTGAGAAGAGTTCTCATTCTTAAGAGAGCCAACAGTATCTTAGAAGCCATCATCCTATTCTAAGGAAAAAGGATTATCCTTAAGAAGTCTACTCTCTCAATTAGTGAGACTAAAGAGGGCAAAACTAAGAGAAGGAACCCACAATTCCTAAAGCTAGTAGGAGGGGTGTGAGATGCAATGCCCAAGTTGACAAAAGAAAGAGTTTCTAATTCAACAAGGAGGGGTGCTGGAGGTAAAATTGCATTGGATGCCTTAATGTCCTAAAGATGGAACTAGAGGCATGAAACTCGATGTTTGTGAAACATCTTGCTTTGTTGGCATGTTCTCTACATCTAAATCATAAATTCGAGTCATATGCACTTCACATTATGATTTGGTCAAGAACAAATTACTTTATAAGCAAGTGATGATTAAGGTCAGTAGTGGAGCAAGTGTTGCAACCACTACGATTGGCACTACTTTAATTAAGTTATCATCTGGTTATATTTTAGGCCCAAGAGATTGTTTTTTATTATCAAACAAGCTGAAAATTGTTGCCTTTATTGATAAAAGAAGATAATGAATTTTCTTTTAGAAATTATAAGTGTCAAATTTATTATCGTATTAAATTGTTTGGCACCACCTCATTAGTAAATGGCATATACTTCTGGAATCAAGATGATAAGACTATCATGAATGCCATGACAAACAAACATGCTAGAAATGGCTTAAATCCACTCAAATTAAGTCTTGTTGTGGAGGCTAGAATTAGCAAATTAGAGAAAGATGGACTTATTGGCCCATTGGGAAAGAGCCTTATCCAACTTGCGAACCTTTTATCTTAGGCAAGATGGCCCAAAGTCTATTTGATGGGCATGCTGAGAGAGTCACATCAATGGTGGAGTTAGTTCACATCAATGTTTATGGGTCATTTAATAAAATGTCAAGGGAAAGATTTCTCTACTTCTTGACCATTACCGACAACTTCTTTAGGTATGGTTATGTGTACTTGATGAACTAAAATCACAAATCCTTTGAAAAGTTCAAAGATATCAAGGCTAAAGTAGAGAAACAAATTGAAAAACATGTAAAAACACTACAATCGAATCATGTTGGAGAGTAAATGAGCTTCGAGTTTGTGGAATTCCTTAATGAAAATGTTATTATGTCACAACTCATATCAACAACGACTTCTCAACTAAATGGTGTATCTAAGCATAGGAATCAAACTCTATTGGATATAGTTCAATCTATGATGAGCTTCACTAATTTACTCATTCCTTTGTAAGAACACAGCCTCCAACAGTTGCCTATATCTTGAATAAAAATCCCTCCAAATCAGTTCCTTTAACCTCATATGAGATGTGGAGAGGGAGGAAGCAAAGCCTAAAGCATATCAAGATTGGGAGATGCTTGGCTTACCTTGAGAACAGTAAGACAGATAAAATAGTGATGAGAGCCGTCATGGGCCACTTTTTGGATATGTCAAGAAGTCTATAGGATTTAAGTTCTACCTATCCAAAGATAATAAAATTGTTGTTAGTTGTTAGGTATGCTTTCTTCTCAAAGAAGAGTTCATTTGAGAAAGTGGTGCAGGTATAATAATAATACTCAAGGAAATTAAGCATAAGTAACATGGTGAAGAGCCTAGATGACAAATTCCTATTCAAGAATAACCTTGTATGACACAAGCATTGGAACGATTAGGTATAATCTCTCAACCACTGGAGATATGGTTATATCCTAAAGAATGAACAAGAGTTGTTCGTTATGAGAGATAATGATCATAGAGATGATCCCTCTATCTTTGATCAAACAATGTGGGATAAAGATTCCACCAAGCGAATAGTTCCATGGTGGAGGCTATTCAATCTTAGATGGATTCCATTCATGTGAACCAAGTATGGATCTTAGTGCATCCACTCAAGAGAATAGTTCCTAATGGATGTAAGTGTTCTACAAAGGGAAGATTGGTTCAATTGGTCAGGTAAAGACCTATAAGGCTAAGCTTATGGTGAAGTGCTATAGTCAAAAGGAAGGAATTGACTATAAGAAAACCTTCTCACCGATAGCCATGCTCAAGTCTATTCGAATTTTGCTTGCAATAGCTGTCCACTTAAATCATAAGGTATGAAAACTTAATAGGCCCATTTATGGCCTTAAGAAAGGATGGAGGAGTTGAAATATTTTTTTTGATAATGTAGTTAGATTGTTTAACTTCATCAAGTATGAAGACGATCCATGTGTCTACAAGAAGGTTAGTGGGAAGAGTGCCATAACATTCCTGGTGTTATATATAGATGACATACTGTTGATGACGAATGATAGTGGGATGCTAACCTCAGTCAAAACTTGGTTATCTAGTACCTTCACATGAAATATTTAGGAGAAGCAACCTACATCTTAGGTATTCATGTCTACAGATATAGAGTAAAAAGATTATTAGATTACTCTCAAGCCTTGTATATAGATAAAATACTAAAGAGGTTCAATATAAAAGCCTTTAAAAGAGGATTGCTACCATTCAAGTACAACATCTATCTCTAAAAAACCATGTGCCCAAAGACGAATGATGAGAGGAGAAGCATGGAAACCATTTTATAATCTTCGCCTCTAGGAAGCTTGATGTATGCAATGCTATGTACAAGACTATATATCACCTACGCCATAAGTATTACAAGCAAGTTTCAAGCAAATCCTAGAACATTGTAATGCTATCAAGTGTATCATTAAATACTTGAGTTAGACTAAGGATATGATACTTGTCTATGAAAATGGTGATCTAAGAATAGACAGATATGCCGGTTCTAACTTCCATTCAAATGTGCATGATAGAAAATCTATCTTTAGGTTTACCTTTGCTCTTAATGGAGGAGCAGACAGTTAGACGAGTTCCAAATAGAGCATGATTGCATACTCCGCCACTAAAGATTGAGTATATCACAACATGTAATGCTACACAAAAAGCTGTTTGGATAAGGCAGTTTGTGGTGGAACTTTAGGTGCAACTGAATCACCATCTTGAGAAAATAGGTATGAGATACCATAGCGATTGACATTAGTACTATTGACCTTTAAGTGCAAGTAAGAGATTATTAGTGATATGGTCCCTAATGTTAATAGCAAATGAAGAATACTGGGGACATTATGGTTGTATATGTACACAATTACATTAATTATTAAAATATTGATTTATTCATATCAATATCATACAAGTTTTCATATATGTAAATCTTAAATGGCGTAAAGTATTATATAAGCCCCATATAATTGTGTTAAGAAGCCTTATTCATAAGAAATTATGAATTTGGAAACAAGGCTGTTTTAATATTCAATTACTAAAACCAGTCCATGAATTATAGACACTTTAAAGCATATTAGAGAGTCGGCATAACTTCCACACTTATATTTGTAGGTAAGTGTCATGTCATTTAGTACAAGGTACTAAGAATACATACATGTGGATGCGTTATTAAAGAATGAGCATTTAGACAATGACTTACAAAACAAAGTACACAAATAAAGTTCACTTTTAGCTATCAATGTCTTACTTCATCGTTGTACTAAGTACGCGTGGACCTTACATCTAAGATGATATGGTTCTCTTGTGTTCATGAAGGTTAATATATCATTAGGGCATTAGAGACCAATATCTATTTTAATATGAGATAGGGTTATGAGTCCAATGTGTTGTTACTTAGATACATATGGAGGCATGTGTGTTTAATAAGGGATTTGTCTCCTTGTAAGTCAGTAAGATATTTGTCCTATGTAATTGATATTCTATGAGAGGGAAAATCTTGACCAAGATAGTGTGTGATTGAAAAAAAATTTTAATAGGAGTATTAGTCTCATGAGATAACACTAATTTGTCATATGACCAAACTTGTAAGTTTGACTAAATCCACAGCTCTAATTTGGCTAGGACAAAGTAAGACAAAAGGTCTATACCATATAGTATTCATAACTAGAAAGGTTCATTGAAATCTACTTTACTTTATCTTAATTGGGCTACAATATGAACCATAAGTTAGGCACTGTTAATTAAGGATAAAACTAGAGAGTAAAATACAAAAGGTCGGAATGTATAATGAGTGTTAAATGGGTATGACACAAATGAGACTTGAGAACCCCCATGGACAAGTCATAAAAAGACCCGTGGAGTATCTATTCGGTTGCAATTGGATTGGATTACATAATCAGCATGGTGCTTGGTAATAACGAGATTATTAATTAGAAGCACAATATGTCTTTCATTAATGCATATTAAATAAAGCGTCAAGACATAAATGGAATCATGTGGTTCCCATCGTGTTTGTTAATAATGTGATTATTAACTTGAAACATGATAAGCTTTAATTCAATTAATGAAATTAATTGAGTTGAAGGACATAATCAATTAAGCCTCCATTATTAATAGAGATTAATAATTAAGAAGTATAGGCTACAACTATTAACGAGATTTATAAATAAAAAGTCTATCAATTAGAAATTACTAAAAATCCACGTAGTAAGCCCATGGAGCCCCTGTGTGTTAACTATATATAAATGTTTAAAAGAGTTCTAAACAAGAAAAAATCATAAAAAAATTGTGTGCCTCCCATCATAAAAAAGTACTAGAAAGAAAGTTCTAGCCACCTTCTTATTTTCTTCTTATTATCAAAAGTCTTCTATTCCAAAGGCGTTTCAGTAAGAGATTTGCAAAAAGGGTTTTGTAGGTGTAAAAAACATTCATCAACATTCTTACTATATAGACAAATTAGAAGTCGGAATTCAAAGGCTATGGCTTAACAATCACAAGCACTCCAATTGAAATACAATTCCAAATTATACATACTTCGCAAGTCTTTTTAGTACTTTTTAGTTAATGCATGTTTATGGAGAAAATAGAATGAATTTGGTATGTTATTCCGCTATATGTATGTTATTATTTTATGATTTTAAAATTTAAAATTTGATCTCAAACCTGTCGAAACCCAACACTAACAACAAAAATAAGAGTACAAACAATTGTAAGATGAGTGCTAGAGCAAGAGTGTTCTCATAATCGATAATATACTCGTAATTGTATCTTTTAGGAGCAAGGAAGCATTATGAAACTATACAAATTCATCAATATTTGCTTCAATTTTGTAAATCGATTTACAACCATTAGCATCAAAGATAAATTAGCTAAATCACTATATGAGTTCTGAGCAAAGCATCTATTCTAAAGCAATTCTCTTTCTTGTTTTGCACCAAATTGATCCACGGATGCTCTTCAAGCCCCATGAACCTTTCAAATGTCCAAAGTCCTCTTGAAATGCTTTTAGCAGTGTTGTCATTGCCCTTCGAGCTTCTTGGCCTTGAAACACATCATAGGTCTTTTAGAAAGTCGTAGATAGTTTGGTTTCGGTTATGCTTAGATGCCTATGCCATCAAGCTCATCCTTTTGAGCTTGAAAGGAAAAGCTTGACTTTGAGTGGAAGCGTTTTCGAGCTTGTTTTTATTTCTCTTCTTTCATAGCTTTCTATCAAGAGTTAGAGAAGCTTTGCTAAAAGAAGCATGCTCATGAAAAGCACTCAAAGTAGAAAACCACTCATAATTATACAAATAAGTTGGTTCAATCGTTACTTGACATGAGTATGAATGTGGAGCAAGGGCTTAAGTTTTAGGGTACTAAAATTACAAGAAAAAATGTTTTGATCATAGGTTTTTATGTGTTCCACTTTGATAACTCCTTCCTTTATCTTCTCCTTAACAAAGTGGATGTCAAGATCAAAGTGTTTTGTTTGTTCATGGTGAGTTGGATTTCTTGCAATCTGTAATGTGCTTTGATTATCACAATAGAACATGACTTGATGATCACTTCTTTCACCAAAGTCATTCAACATGTTAATCAGCCACATAGCCTCACATGTACAGTTGGCCAATGCTCTACACTCTGCCTCTGTGGAGATTCTTGCAACAATACTTCGTTTTTTAGATTTCCAGCTCACCACATTTTCTCTAATGAATATCCAAAAGCCTGAAATTGATCTTCTTGTGTCAATGAAGACTGCGCAATCCCTATCAGTGTATGCCATCAACCTTGCACTACCCCTTTGTTAAAGAATATTCCCTTTCCTAAAGTAAACTTCAAGTACCTCAACATCCTCATTACTACTTCAAGGTGTTTCCTCCTAGGTCTACTCATAAATTGAAATAAGAACTATACTGCATAGCTGATTTCAACTTAAGTAAAATTAAGGTAGATCCGCTTCCTCAAAAGTTTTCTGTAGAGAGTCATGTCTTCTAAGAAGTTATCATCCTCTTTACTTAGTTTAGGATTCATTTCTATGGTTGCTGAGATTGTTTTTCCCTCCAAAATTCCATATATGTCTGAGAGGTCCAAAATGTATTTTCCTTGACATATGATGATTCCTTCCTTTAATCCTACTATCTCTTCCAAGAAAGTATGTTGGAACCCCCAAATTTTTGACCTCGAATTTTGATTGAATGAACTCCATTGTAGCATGAATTTCCTCCTCAACCTCACAACCAATAACAAGATCATCCAAGAGTAATGCCATTATAATGCCTTGTCTTGTTACTTATGTAAATAGAAAATAGTCTGATTTAGATTGCTTGAAACCATATTCATCCAACCTGTTGGTGAACTTTTCATTCCACTGTGTGGAGGCTTGTTTCAAGCTATATAAAGCCTTCCTAAGTTTACACACTATCCTGTTCTCACTGTAGAGGCTTGATCTACCAATTCATAGCCCTGTGGTATCTCCATGAACACCTTTTCCTTCAAGCCACCATTTTGGAAGGCATTGTGTACATCTAGTTACTGCAATTTCCACTATCTCATGATAGTAAAGGAGAAGAACATCTTAATTGTAACCTACTTAACAGTAGGACTGATAGTCTCATTAAATCAAAGCGTTCCACTTGACTATACTCCTTAGCCACAAGCCTAGCCTCGTATGCTTCGACACTCCCATTTACCTTCAATTTTATCTTATAAACCCATTTACACCCCCACAGCATGCTACCTTTCTAGCAAGTGAACCACTTCCCAAGTACCATTCTATTCCAGTGCTGACAGTTCCTTAATCATAGCTTGCTTCCAATGTGGCTTCTCCATAGCCTCAACAAATGACTCAAGCTCTTGCACATCATTAAGTCTACTCAAATAACACATGTATTCCTTAGATAAGTGGTTAGTGTTGAGATAGTAGGAAATGGTGTGCATGGCGGTTATTGGTGCTTAATTAGGCTCTTTCAGGCCATGGTCATAAATTTCATGATATTTGTGTATGGTTCTTATTCTGGCTGACCTTTTGAGCGTAGGTTGATGTTGAATGTCATTATAAGGTGAGCTAGGGTGTTCTACAGGTGGATGTGCTTGTGACAAAGGTTGCTGACAAAGACTATGAGGTTCAACTATAGGACTAGCTTCCAATCCACTCAGATCATTTGTCACAAAGCCATAATCCATGATTACTATTATAGAGGGATTTAAATTAGGTTTAGGTAGATTTAGATGTTTCTGATGCTCGTCACTGAAAGGGAAAACGTGTTCAAGAAAGGTGACATCTCGAGAAATTGTAGTTTAATGTGTGTTGAGATCATATATCTTATAACATCTGACTCCATTGAGATATCCTATTAACACACATTTCTTGTCTCTAGGATCAAATTTAGATCTATTTCTCTTGAGGGTGGAATACAAAGTAAGGTAACCAAAGACTCACAACTAATCATAACTAGGTCGTTTTCCAAACAAGAGCACATAGGGTGTCTTGAGATTCAATGGTTTAGATGGTATCCTTGTGATAATATGAGTGGATGTAAGGACAGCATCACCCCAAAATTTGAGTGGCATTAAGGCTTAGAACATGAGTCCTTTCTCAATGGAAAGGATATGTTGGTGTTTTTTTTCTACCACTGCATTTTGTTGTGGACTTTCAATACAAGCTTGTTGATGAATTATTCCAAGGTCAGTAAATAGATTGGTTTGCCTTTTAAACAAGTTTTGAATCAATTTGTAGAACATAGGGATAATTTGAGGCACATTACTTTTAAGTCTCATTAGGTAGGTTGATGAGCATCAAGTATAAACATCAACTAACGTCAAGAAAAAATGGTAACCACCTATTGCAACAAAAGGATAAGGACCCCAGGTATCAATATGAACAATTTCAAAAGGCCTTATAGTGGATTTATCATGTGAGGAAAGGGGAATCTCTTCAATTTTGTCTTAGGGCAAACTTCACAAATTTTCTTAGGCATAGTAATAATATGGGGATACGAGGTAAGAATCTTATCAACAAGTTTATTGGAAGAATGTCCAAGCCTAGAGTGCCTAACATCAAAATGTTTTGAGGCACATGCATGAGCTAAGGGATTCTGGTTGATGCAGACTGATAGAAGCTTCTTTTTGAACTGTTTTTGTTCCAAGATGTAAAATCCATGGCTTTGTTTAACTACTTGAAACCTCATCCATGGCCCTAGGTGAAGCATGAGCTAGGATTAAAGATGAAATAACATTGATGTGGTTGAGCAAGTTTGTTGATTGATAGAAGATTAAGTTTAAAGGAAGGAACATACAAAACTCTATCTATAGACAAGGAATCTGAAAGTTTTATTATGCCTAAATGAGTGACAAAGACTTTGGTGTTGTTTGGTAGGTGGACAAAAGTGTCTGATATAACAAAATAGGAGTCAAACAGGTCTAGGCATCCACACATGTGATCTAAGGCACCAGTGTTAATAATCCATCTAATTGAGATTGATTTGGTGTCATTTTCTTCTCTTATTGACATGTCAAGTGTGGTGAAATAAAAATGCTTTGAGTTATCAAAAAGGCTACAAATATAGGAATGTGGCTGGGAAATAAAAGAATGTGGTTGAGAGTGAGAAATTTCACCTGCAAAGTTGGAAGAAGGGTTATCCTCAGACTGATTCTATGCAAGGGCTTGGTCCTATCTTGCCACACTCAGTTGGCCAACTTTATGCAGCTGCAGCAAATTCATAAGCTTCTGGAGTTGTTCTTGCAATAGAGTAACTCCTCCACCATTCTCTGCGCTAGTACTACTTTCATTCAAACCTATAGAAAAGGAAACTTGATTTGCCAAGGACTGATGAGACGTCTGCTTATTCTTAGTGAACTTGATGTTTCAAGTAAAACCAATGTGACTATAACACTTTTCTTTCACATGTCCCTTCTTACCACAGTGTGACCACACTAGTTGTTGTCCCTTTTATCACTTTATTGATGTGGAAAGGAGGGCTAAAGCATGATCTCACAGCTCATGAGACACCTTGGTAATCCTTTGTGCCTCCTCAACAACAATAGCAATTGTATGCTTCATTTAAGGATGAGAATGGCCTTTACCTTATAAGTAGAGACCTATTAGCTGAGAATGTATCATTTAATCCATTCAAGAATCTATAGACCTTATCTCTCTCCTACAACTCCACAAATTTTTAGAAATACTGCTGGTTACATCAAGCATATGAGCAGTGTGGTAGAGGTACGTAAAGCCTCAATTCCTGCCATATGATCATTGATTCAGTGTAGTAAGCATCTATAGATCTAGTACCTTAATTCACAGCCAGAAGTTCTCCTTGAAGCTTACACACCCAGTTTTCATCTGGCAAAAAAAACCTCCTTGCAAGGCTCTTACTCAAAACTCTTTTGAGCAAGAAGGCATTAGGACAAGAAAGAGAAACAAAAGGATGGCTAAAAAACTTCTCTCTTTCTGGATTGGGTAGGTGGATGAACTTCCCAAATTTTCTAAGAGTAATTCAGATCTCTCTTGAATTGTAACTCTTCCAAATCAATTTATTCCTTATACATATTATCCTACACTTGGTAGGATTCTTATTTCATTTTAAGCACCTAGAGTATACATGGCATGAACTCTATGGGTTTCCTATATGGACCTTTAACTATTCTTAGCCCATATACTATTTAATTATCAAACTCCATTATTAATTAAATCACATCCAACCTCTAATTATTGATTCTTCAATAATTAATGCCCACTAGAATTTTATAATTCAATTTAATTAGTCTCATTAATTAAATCAAAGATCTATCTATTTCTAATTAATAATGACGTTATTAACAAACATGATGAGAACTAAATAATTCCATTTTTGTCTTAATTAATCTCATTTAATTAAATTAAATGATAATCATATTCATAATTAATAATCTTATTATTAACAAACATAATGAGAAATCCTTTCGGTTCAATCTAGTTGCAACCAAACTAATTTCTTCATAAAACTTCTCAAGCCTAATCCTTTTGTGAGTCACTCTCTAGGCTCATCTTTAATTAGCAAGAAGCATAGATAGAGGGATATGAATAGAGCCTAACCTATAGCCCATATTGTAACTCAATTAAGATGAATGAATAGATCACATGAACCCTCCCAATAGTAAGTACCCTGTAGTATAGACATTTTATCTTACTTTGTTCCAATTGAGTTAGAGCCATGAATTTAATCAAATTTAGAAACTCAGTCATATGACCTATTAACATTGCCTCATGAAACTAATGCTTCTATTGGAAATCCCTTTCCAATCACACACTACCTTGATCAAAAATTGTTATCTTATAAAATATCAACTACATAGGACTAATGCCTTACTCACTTACAAGGAGACAAATTCCTTATTGAATGCACACATGTCTTCATATGCATCTGAGCAATGGTATGTTGTGCTCATGACCCTATCTTATGCCAAGATAAATATAGGCCCATAATGCTCTAATAACATGTTAACTGTCATGCATGCAAAACAATCATGTCATCTCAAGTCTAAGGCCTTTGGGAACTCAACATAATCAAGAAGCATGACATTAATTATCAAAGAGTGCACTCCATGTGTCTGCTTCATTCTTCGAGTCAGCATTCAAATACTCATTTTTAATAACACATCCACATACATGCATTATCAGTATATCATACTAAATGATATGACACTCATCGTGAAAACACAAAGTGTGCAAATCGTACTAACTCTCTAATGTCTTTTAAAGTGTCTATGACTCGCGAAGTAATTTTAGTGATTGTGTACTAATAGCCTAGTGTCCATATTTATAACTCTTTATAAATAAAACTTTTTATCGTAATCACATAGGTCCATGTAACACTTTACACTCTTCAGGATTAACAAGCATGAAATACTTGCCACAATATTGATATGGAGAAATCAATATTTAGTTAATATATTAGAAAATGTACATATAGAACTAATATACTTCTACTATTCCTTGTTAACTATTGGTTTTAGAAGGCATATCACTAACAATGTTTGATTATGAGACTCTTCAAATATTAATATTTTTAAGAGCTCTTTTAAAGGCATGCAAGAAGCAGCTTCATATTGAAGATGGAGACTCAAATCTATCAAGCAACACCGTTGGTAACTGAATAGCATACTGAGGAACATGTTAGGCAAGAAATTTTTTTGCTTAATTGGTGTACTTCCACCAAAGTTCCCAAATACAAAGCACGTTGGAGTACAAATCTTGTAGATTGACTAAGCAACTATTTTATAGAATGCAAATGAAGCAAACATTGAAATTGTTAAGAATAATTAGCAGTAGTACCATGGTCACCATAAAAATCGCAAAGTCTTTGGCAATATCAAATTGTTGAAAAAGGCGATTCATGGCATGTAGCCCACTTGTAAAAGTGAGTATTGAAAATCTTAGAAGTATCCTCAGTGGTGGGATAGGGTGATCTCCAATGACATATTTTTAAACTTATGTCCACCTAATACATGGATACCTAGACCATGTCATTTTCATGTTATCAGTCTTAGTGCTACTGTAAAGTCTCTGATTGATTGACAAAGTAGATGGAAGAATAAAGAACTTACAAATTAGATTTTCTAAATGGAAGATACAAAAATCATTATTAATAAGGGTTTCTGTAGAGAAAAGTTCAAAAATCATTCTTCCCACTCCTATTGTTTGGCTAGCAGACCTGACTAGTTTGCTTGGTATTTTTCCTGTAGTGGCAAATTCTCTACAAGAAAAACTTATCTTCTAGCTGAAGAAATCACTAATAAACTCAAAAGGAAGAACCAAGGACAACCAAGGGACACCAAGGAGTTGAGCTGAAATTTGATATGGCATCCTATTTTCCCTAATAAAGTTTAGAACAAGGTGTGGAGGTTTTGCCATGATGTTGTCCCTGCTGCCCTCCACATGAGGCTTCAAAGGTGCGACGATTTCCAGGAATGCCCCATGTGCAAGAGTATTGAAGGAGACAGCAAACAGCTTTTGTTGGAACACCTTTTCTCTCATCAAGTCAGGGCACCATCTTATATCCCATGGTCAACTGTATCACAATGGCCATGGCATTCAAAATCTTGGTTCCACCAAACTTGTAGCAATTTAAAAAGATGACCAGTTTCACCCTTTCTTGTTGTATGTTGACTCTTTTGAGAAATTGCAATCAATGATAGATGGAAAATATCTAGCAAACTCCTTTGAAAACTGTAATACCCCAAAAATTTAGGGGCTTGGTAGCAATATTTACAAAAATGTTAATAAATAATAATAGTGCAGGAAATTATTTATTATTCCATAATTTTATTTAATGATTTTCGTGTGAAATATTTATTAAAATATTAATGCAATCATGGAAGAAATAAGTGTGATTATGCTAGTCAATCCTTCTCACAATAAGAGCTTTCATGGGGAATAATTACCATGCTCAAATGAGACCAAATTTGGGAGATTGGGGACTGAATTTATGGTGGAAATAACAAAAAAAATTCATGTGAAAATTGTGTCCAAAAATACAGGGGTCCAATCTTCCAAAGTTAAGCACATTATACCCTAGTGTGTGTGTGTGTGTGGCCACCTATACAAGACAAAAGAATATCTGCACACCCAAGAGCTTTAGGAATTGGCTAGAAGGAGGAAGAAAGAGCATATTCTGTTCAGTTCAAGAACGTGTAGGATTAAGGTGAGTTCTGAGTCCAAATCCTGTAGAGTTCATGCACTAATGTAGAAAATTATTCTTCACGTGTTTAGGCACTAAAAAGCATAATAAATCATAGCAATAATTTTGAAAATGATAATAAAACTATAGTAGTTGAGACATCTAAAGGGAAATCGAGCAAAAATTGCTTATAAGAAACATACATAGGGTTTGGGAATTTTTGTGTTTTCTTGAATGACATGAGAAGAAACATGTCAAGATTTAATCTTTATACTAAAAATATGATTTAGGGGCTTTGAGGGACTCTAAGACGCATTTGCATATTGAAAAAAGGGATTAAAATTAAGTAAAAGAAATTGGAATCCAAATGCGATGTTTGCCATCGACAGCCACAAGGTCGTGCATCGCAACCATGGCATGAGTCCATGTGGTTGTTGCCACAGGCAGTCCAGTGCACCATGCAGTTGATACCACAAACACGCCAATGCACACTATAATATTAATGCAGCCCTTGGTAGTCGCAAAGTTAATAGAAAAAATTCCAGAACACTGCCTGACTAGTGCCACGAGTGCAAGGAAGCTTTCTACTCTCACGAACCCAGGTGCAAATGTTAATAAGATGCCTTGCATGTCGCCGTGTAGTTGCGGGACCAATTTTTGCAAATGGGAGTGATGTTCTAGTGAGGGAAACTGCTAGAAATGACTAAAAGCTAGTTGAGTCAAATGGAATATGACCAACAGATATAAAGAAAAAGGGAATAACACATAGAACTGCATCAAAAGCATATTGGGATTAAATTTTCACTAAACTAAGAATTGAAACGAGAATTGTTCTAATTTGCTTAGGAATCTTAAAGGATAATATCAGTGAATTTCAAGAATAGTAAGCGAATATCAAGTAAGTGGATATCTATATATTTTTCCAACTGCCTTTCTAAATGAATTGCTTTCTAAAATACCATATCTTTACTAAAGTTTTTTTACATTATTTTCTTGAAAACCCTCTATTTTTATTAATATAATTATTTTTAGAAAAAGAATTTTAGATGTAGACATAAACTAAAATATTTATTTCTGAATTGTTTAGAATACAACTAGGAACTAGTGAACTATTTTCAACTTATCAAATGAATACAATGGAATGTTGCAAGACATGCCCTAAGGATCAACCGAGATAATGTAGGAGCTAGAACCAACTCACCTAGTAATAGATGAGAACATGACCCTCTCAACTGAGGTTCTAGGTTGAGATACATGATCCACTCAATTGGGATTAGATTACAGATTGAGATACATGGCCCACTCAATCAAGGTTGTAGGTTGAGCAACATGACTCTCATTAACTGGGATAATAGACTAAAATGCTGATCAGTGAAATGGTACACACAGACTACTTGAGAACCTGGGCATGCTAAAGCACTATACGTGTAAATTATGCGTGGAACATGAAACTTAGGTTTAACTATTGTTTTGCAAACATCCTATAAATGTTTTAGCATGATGACAAGTGAATTTTTGAAAATGGTTTGCTCTATTCACATCCCAATAAAAGGGCAAGTATCCATTTGTTGAGCGATTTGTCGCTCACATTTTTCCTTCATGTCTCTTTTGTAGAGGATGTCAAGGAGAATTATCATGCATAGGGATGGTAGAATCAAGAGCTCAAAGAATTAATTATTTTCTTTTCGTATTAAGAAAATAAGTCAATGAAATTTTAATAGATTAGTTCACTCTATTTTTTGCTGCCATGTATTAAATGTTTATATTGCAATAAATGAATTTTTTGGTTTAGTTGCTTCAATATATAGGCTTTGGTATCTGTTGAACTTGTTCACGAGTACTGCAACATTACGTGTCGGAGTTGAAGGTGGCAGAAGTGCTATCAAAGAATAAGTTTTAACAGTAAGAACCTAGAACTTATAACATAGATTATAGCGTAGGGGATCACTTCAGTAGAACTTAGAATTTAACAGTTCACTGCACACTTGCATAAGTTATAGAATTGATTTTATCTTATCTTCAAAATTTGATACTTGACATAGGAAATGAATAGTGCTAATAGTTCAAGTGAGTAGGCATCCTCTGGCTATAGCACTTTACCTAAGGATGTCATGGACCACCTTTTTACCATAATGGCCCAACTAGAAGATGTAGTTGCCATATTGGCTGAGGCCCAACGACAGCTTGATTAACTTGAAGTTGAGAAAAGGGCATTAAGGAATCACCAAGACACCATTAAGAGAAAAGTGGAAGAATCAAAAAGCTACATAGCAGAAGCCTGCTAGGATAAATGATCACCTACAAAGGAGCTATTAGCACCACATGTGCTAGGATGAATGATCACCTACGGAGGAGTTATCAACACCACATGGATGCAACACGAGTGGAGCTGGCCTAACAAGTGGGGCATCTCGACCACAAAAAGGACAAGCTCTGCACCCTCATTCACCACCAGTTCCTCCTCCACCAGTTCGAGGATAAACCTGAGGAGAACCCAAAGGAGATTCCTATTGAGGTTAAGCCAAACGATAAAGGAATAGTTATACATGATCTATTCTAGACTAAGGGCCTAACTATAGGCAAGTCGTTCCAGATTAAGAGTTATAGAACTATAAAGATATTGCTATACGAATAAGCCCAGCTTGTCCTTTGTGATTAACAAATTTTGGGTACTAATAATAAAACCATTATTTTCTTATGGTCAATTCGTGTGTTAATACTTTATTCATTGTCTAATTAACCCCTAATCTATATTTATGTATATGTGCATACCAACTTGTGCAATTTTTCCTGATTCATGAACGATTTCCCTAATCTAGAAAGATGGCTAGAAGACCGCACAGCAACAGTTAGAACCCACGATACGCCGCCCCCATGGAAAACATGAATGAGCAGATATACAATTACACTTCTCCTCCAGCCCCAATGTAATCCCAGCTGCAACTAGCAGAAGATCACACAACTTTAAAGCAAAAGGCTTTGTGGCCATAACGGTGGTAGTGGCCCAAATGGTGAGGAATCAATAACAAACCCATATGCTAAGCAAGGTCCTGCCCAATGGAGGTATTAAGGCCCATTATGAGGCATTAAGAAGGGGCCACATGCCTACCTTAAATGGTTCACATAATTTGGAGGTTGTCCAAAAATGCTTAAAAGAGATGGAGGACAACTTCAAGTAAATGGAGGTCCTAGTCAAGGTGCGGCCAAAGGTGGTAATACCCTTCTTAATTGGCAAGGCTACTCTCTGGTTGGAAGGTACCTCACCCATATTGCCAAAAAAAGGGCCGAATACTTGGGCTCTGCTTCATGAAGTGTTCTTAAACCACTTTTTCCCCAATTCTATCTGCCAACAAAAGGTGGTAGAATTCGACAATTTATTGCATGCACCCAACATGGCCATGGAGGAATACCCAGCAAAGTTTCATACCGTAGAGAAGTATTCACCAATGGTGATAGCTAACCTAGCCCTCAAGATACACAAGCTCACTAAGGGGCTAAGGAGCCTATTACAAACAGCCCTTGCACTGTATGATGTGTGGACTTTTAATGACTTATTAGGAACTACAATAAAGGTTGAAGCTGATATCAAATGTCAAAGAGGCCAAGAACAACTTGAAAAGGCCTAAACTAAGTTTGAGTGTTAGGAATAAACAATTGGGACCTTTGTCTAGACCACCAAAAACATGAGTGTAAATAGGGTCAGAAATGGGTGGGGCCCAATGCAACTACTAGAATGTAACATTTGCCACCGCTGACACATCGGGATGTACTAACTAATGACGACAGCATGCTTTTAGATGTGACCAACAAGGCCATCGAGTTGCTAATTGGGCAAAAGGTATGACCAGACTAACCACCACCACCAATACTAATAGGAATTGCCCCAATAGCAACACAAACAACCCTAAGTCTAGCCAACTAAACCCTAAGCCGAAAGGGAATGCAAAGGTATTTTCTATGACCTAAGAGGAGGCTAAAACGCTGAGGACATAGTTGTCGATAGTGTAATAGTAAACCAACTTTGTGCTTATGCCTTTTTAAATTGTGGTGCTTTGCATTAGTTTATCTCAAAGAGCCTTGCAAAACAATTAAGGCATAAGTCGAAAAATTAGAACTACCTTATAGAGTAGCCATGTCAAAAGGTGAAACCTTGGTAGCTGACACAATGTATAAGGACTACAACTTAGACCTTGACGGAAATTGAGAATCGAATACTCAAGTTGGGGACGTGACCCGAGTTGGAGGCATGACAAAAACAATCACTTGTGCCATGAGTTTTCACTATATAAATTCAAAGGCAACTCTCTCACATAAATTGATGCAACCATGAGCTTACGAGAAATGGATGAAGCATCCTAATGTCACACTTAAAATAAATCTTGATGGACCTATATCTAAATAAAATAAGGTGGCAGGTAAAGGAATGCTGCCAGAGATTTCACTGGTTGATGTGGAGCTTGGATTTTAGAATGCTTTATTTCTGTTATAGATCCTGAATATGTGGATTCCTGTGCAAAACTTGAATCAATATATCACAATGGCATGGAGGAAAATTTGGAGTAATGTGATTTTTGAAAGCTTTTATTGTAGTTGAAAAATGAGGAGTTCAAAAAATTATGCGAAGGCCAGTGTTAAGTTGAAAGAATAGTTAGAAAGTATCTTTTAAGATACTTAGAAAGAATTAGTATGGGTAGTGGAAGAATTCAAACTGGTTAAGAGAACTCTTCAATTTTACTTTTTGGTTGCTTGTTTACAAATAATAAGGATACAAAAGGTATGTATACTACTTGCTTAGATAATGGATGGTAATGATTGATTTAATTCTATGATTACAATTCATTCTCCAGAGCTAATAAAAAATCATGATATTTTAATTCTTTAAAAAATATCTACTAAAATATTCATAATCTAGGTTATTTTATCAAAATATCCTAGCACTAGAGCTAAGTACTCAGGGCTTGTTCACTTCTAAGGATTAAGCTTGATAAGTTAATTGATCAAGGTAAATCAAATGTTTACTTTAAGTGATAAAACCCATGATAAAACATTGGTCTAGTAATGCTTTAAGAAAATGTTAGATAAAATAATCCAACTCATCAAGTACGAAAAAATAATTCAAGTACATTGGCTCATTTGGTATACTTATCATTAATTCATATTAGTAAACATAATATTGATTATCATGTGATTAATTTATCCTTTAAAATAATCTTTAGGGTCTTAATCATATCAATCAAAATGAACAAGTCCTCGGAAATTTAACACAACTTTAAAAATTTTTCTACAAAATACATTGTTTTCGCAAAAGTGTACTTACTTCTAGTAAAGGAGATATTAATCAAGTCATACACAAAATTAACGTACATGAGGATGATTTCTTGCCCATGGTCCCTTGATCATAGTGTTAAGATAGTTGCTTCCATTTTTTTTTTTTTTCAATTATGTTACTATTAAACATGTTAAGAGAATAGCTAATAAAGCAGCTTATACATTGGCAAAAGGAGCTCTTCCACTTGAGGGAAATAGCTTTTCTCCACCCTAGGACCTTCTTGTCATTATCAATGAGGATGCTACTTAAAGAGTGTTTGGGTGAGCTTATAAGCTCTCCAAACCAACTTATAAGCGATTTAGGAGCTTATAAACTCATTAAATTTGTTGGGTAAAAAAAATTTGAAGCTTATAAGACAAAAAAATAAGATGTTTCACATGTTATTAGTTGTTGAAAATTAAGATGGACGCATCCAAATTTTTACAATAGCGCTTATAAGACAACATGCATTTGAAATTTGTAAAAGACAAAACTTCCCTAATTATATCTTATAATTACCTATTTGCTTTCACAAACTTAATTTTCTCTCCAACATCATTTCTCATTTCTCTTTTTAGAAAACATCACCATGGATCACTCGATCCTTTTAGTAGAACACCATTTGATCTCTTCAATATAAGACCTCATTAAATCAACCAGTTTCTTCATCAGAACACATCGTTCATTTTTCTTTACAATTTTCTATTATTATTAAAAATCAAATATTGGGATGAGAAATTTTGGTCAATTTGTTTTTTATCTTGCATGAAATTTAATTTATAAGATTAGTTAACAATTGTCGCTCGTTTGATTGATTAATTCGAGCCACATTTCATGATTACCTATGTTGAATCCATTCTCTGCTCCTCCATCACTGATTGGACATATCATCATATTTTCAAGCCTATTTTAGTCATTTCTTTATGACTAATAGCATTGGTTTGGCGCTTTACATTGTTCTCCTCATTACTCCATTTATCCATATGTTTTCTTGTTCTTTTCTCTCTGCATATCGAATTCAATTATGTGTTTTAGCATGATGGAAATGGTTTTTGATTTTATTTTGTTTAGCTTGGAGTTTTAACACATTTGTGTGAACTTTTCTTGTGTTGCATTATGCCCGTTGTATTACTATTACCAATGGCACCCTTTAAACCACTTCCTTCTTGGATTGTTCATCGTGTTGCTTGCATTTGTGCTAGTCCTGAATTGTGCATATACGAGTTGTAAGTAATACTATTCTTAATTCTAGGTTTTTACTTTATTTCTGTAAAAATTTCGGTGTAGATTGATTTTTGAATTGTTTGCCATGTTGTGTTGTCGTTGTTGCTTCATCTGCTATTGAAAAGTGTTCTTTAGAATACTCTAAGGCTTGATGAACTCTTCTAATAATGGAAAGAACTCAGAATTTGTAAATTAAAATATTAATATGTTGTAGAGTCACCACAAAAGATAAGTATCATTACATGTAAGACAAAAACAGTTGAAAATTATACATGTGCTATGATCATTGCAAAGGGAGTGTCACATCTGCATGTGAGTTCAATTTATAAACCAAAAGACTGTAATTTCTTATTTCACGGAGCCAAGAATGAGTTCAAGCATAAAAGTGAAAAGGTTAAAGGGAAAAGGAGAAGCACAGAATCACTTCAATTTATGAACACACTCCAAGAAAAAGATGCATCAATAGGGTGTCATTTAATTCATTGAGTTCTAACAGTCTTTGCGTGTACATGTCCTGGGGCATTACTAAATCTATAAAATCACTGTAGCTCTATTGTCAAATAAGTTAGCAAAATGCTTGCCTATTGTATGAGCTTGACGTGAAGTGAAGTTAGATTTGCCTAGGATTTTCTTGGTTGTTAATTTATCATTTAATGCCAGTGATGATGCTCCTCAACAAGATAAAGTTAATACTAAAGACTTAACTGCTTGGGGTTATTTTTGGAACTATAAAATTGTTACAATTTTGTTTAGTCATATGTTAAAAATATGTTTACTATTACATTGTATTAGTAGTTTTTTAATAATGAACTACTATTTAACCTTCGCTTTATAATTAAATTTTTGGGTGGAGAATTCAGAAAATGTAAAGGGTGCATGTAAAATAAATCAATTAACTAAAGAGCGATCCTCTTCAAGATGGAATGCTTTTCTGTCTATTAAGTTCATTGAGTCATGTGAAAGAGAATCAAATAGTCATTTCAATACGAAAGGTTGGAAAAACATGTTAAGAAGTTCAATAAAATAACTAGGTGAAATTATGTCTGCTAGCAACTGCAAAATTATTGAAATAACATGAATAAAGTGGATTTTGTTTACAAAATTAATGCACAGTGAGACTAAACTTAGTTAGAACCCTGCAAAGAACTTAATTGATGCTATTAATTAGTGATGGGAAAGAAAAATTTTGGTAATCTCCTGCATACTAAACTTATATATTTGCTGCTTGATTTTATATGCTAGATTTTAAGTTAATTTGTTGTGTGTGATTATTTCAAGAAAACACAAACTATAGCAAGTTCAAGAACAAATATTTATCATCGATTTGGTTTCAATATGACAAGTTATTTACCTGGTTGCTTAAGGAGAGAGGACACAAGCACCAAGTCAAATATCTAGATATGAGATTTACAACGATGAAGAAATGCTAGAGCGTAAAGGTGAGTCAAACTTTTGTAAAGAACATGTAAAGATTGGAGATAATAACAACACTGAAAATATTGGTATATCTCAAGTCAATACTAATTTTAGAATGAAGAAAGTAAGTAATAACAGCAATGAAATTACATTCCCATCATTGGCGTCACTTAAAAGAAAATTTAATGTAGAGAACAAAAAGGGGAAGAAGAAAGTTTTTGGGGTAACTTTACTACTAGAAGACATCAATCCCTTCTACAAGTGCTGACTAACAAGAACATTAATAGCTCTACATCATGAACAAAGATGACTATTGGAGCTACAATCGAAATGTTAGGCAATGTTCCTGGAATTGCATCGTTTTGTAAATTTTGAAACTATGCTTATAACCTTTTGAGCAAAAAAGGAATGCAAGAAGCATTTGCTAGTCAACCAAGTCACGATTCTCATTTGTTTCGGTTAGAGTTTAACTATGATCAATTTAAGAAAAATAAATGATCCTATAGTAGTAATGATATCTTATTTTCAAATGATTTGTAGCATGGATACATTGAAAACCATGGTTCATTGTAATGATATTAGAACTCTTTTATATTTTGTTATGTTAGGTTATTTTGCAAGATATTGTTTATTGTACCACATACTTGTAGATTTTGCACTATTTTGGTGGTGGAATGTTTTTGAACTTGGTTTTTGTGCATGAATATATATTTGTTGGGGCAAAAACACCAATGTTGTGCAACAATAATAGGTACGGTGTTTTTGCACAATAATAGTGCACAAAAAAAGTTATTGCATGAAGTATTCTTGGTTTTTGTGCATGAATATATATGTTAAAACTTTGGACATGTAATTGTGTATGTCATGTCTTTGCTCATTCGATTTGTTTTAAAATATGCTTTTATTTATTATTTATTGACATTTAAAATTTCTTAATATTTTTATCTTAATAAATGAATATATGATAAGCTCAAGAAATAATTTTTTCCATCAAATAATCAAGACAATATAGATAATTTATGTTATGGCATTTCTTTTTATTTAAATTTTTTTCTCGCATGTTCCCGCGCATGTATAGCTGCACTAAGTTGAAAAACATATCATAAAAATATAATTATAATTTTTAAATTCTATTTATATATTAAATATCATGATGTAATTTTTTTGCATTAATATAGAAATTAGGTAAAATAAATTTCATGTTTATGTAGTATCTACTATTAAATTTTCATTACATTAACAAATAATTTTATTTAATTTTTGTATACACAAAAGTGAGCAAAATCTTTAAGATTATGTCTTCAACTTCCCAAACCTTTTTAAAGAAGTGAAAACCACGAGTTCTTTTACAGTTTATTATTCGGAGAATATACATGCGTGTGCGTGAAGGAAAATATTGATGACAATCAATTTGACATTAATAAAAAGGTAAAGTCAATATCAAATATTTGATTGGAGTTAAATATACGGGTAAAGAATAGTAACTAATTTATTTATTTATCATTTATTGTGTTAATTAGTCAAACCACTTTATCATTAAGAAAAAGAAAACCAAGTGTGGAGGACAAGGTAACACAACGCCCACTGATGCTATCAGTAACACACACCCCACACATACGCTCACATGTTTGCAAGATTTATATACAATATAAATGCCTTAATTTTCAATATTTATTATGTTATTAAGTTATTGTTTGCATATTGTATGAGCAAAATTACAAAACAAGAAGGAATTAAAGAACCGAGTGGCAAAATTAATGTCAAAAGTATAGCCATGTTCCTTATGGTTTTTAATTTTTCTTAATAAAATTATAACATATAAAAACAAACAGTAAATAATCATTATTTATAGGGAAAAAAATATTGAGGAACAATGCAAATGAATTGTGTATCAAAATTGTATTTTAGAAATTTCTATAATTTAAAAACGTCTCACTCCTTAATTATTAAGGTTGTGTTCAATTTGCACACTGGAGTAGGATTCAAATTTAGAATCATTGACCTTGAATTTGGAATGAAATCATTCACTCCAATATATTTGTTTAATTCAATATGTGTAATGTATATCATTATAGTTAATGTTTGGCTTACCAAATTATTCTAAACGGATATGAAATATTTTCAATTTTAACCTTGACATATACGAAATTTAAAAACAGTTGAAAATAAATCCGGTGTATGTAAATTATTTAATAATTTTACACTTTTATTAATTATAATACATTATAAATTTATAATTTTAAAAAAATAAAATAAAATGATTCAAAATTAATAATTTTAGAAAATAAAGATATATAATGAGTCCAAAGATATATGAAGTATCAAAAAAATTAATTCTATATATTAATAGAAAAAGGAGGAAAAAAAGAAGAAAAAACTTAATTAGTCTAAAGTCCTCAAGCATAATTTAACAGTATAGAAAGTTTACAAGAAAAATCATAAAAACTAAAAAGAGAGATAAAATGAAGTTAATGGAGTATAGAAAAATAATAATAAAGAAAAGAATAAAATATAGTTAAAGATAGAGGAGAGGTAACAAAAATTAAAAAAAATAAAATATTGAGAGTTTAATGAGTCAAATGGAAGGTAGAAGGAAAATCAAGAGAAAAGAATAAAAAACATTAAATGGATGACACCAAAAACATATTTTTTTAAAAATAAGACTAAAATATTATTTTTGAATTTGTGTAAGCAAAAAAATAGACTTTATCTTTAACTATAAAGTGTGTGCACATATTACATATTTATTAAATTGGCAGACATTTGAGAAAGGTCTTTTGGCAATCAGTTTTGGATTTTGCATAGAACTCTCCAATTTAGTAGAGACTAGATAAATTCTAAATTTGAAGGTATAATTTTCAAATTTCAATTCTAATAGTGGATTTCCATACGACAAGTATGGGATTTATTCTAACTCCTAATTACAAAATCTTCTTATCAAACGCTACTTTATTCAAAAATTATTGCGCCTTTTTTCTCTAATTTTAAAACTTCTTTATATATATAATATGTATGTTGGGAGACACCGCTGAAATTGCAACATTCGAGTGAGACATAATATTAAAAATTAAACCACAAGTCATCAAATAGCTCATTTTTTCATTGATACACTATATATACATATATATATATATACAGCAGCAAAAACCCCTGAAGAAGTTGCAAAAATCCTGTCCCAGTTTACTCCAGCAAAAGAAGAAGTTGGGATGTCAAGAATTGTTTACTGTTCTGAAATTAAAACACGGACTGAAAATCCAATATCATCTTCAGAAGAGGCTTTTTGAGAAGAAGTATGAAGACTGGAAGAGGCTTTTGATGAAACAACTTCATCAATTTGAAGACATTTTTGGTTTTCTTTTGAAACAAAGGAACTTTCTGCTTCAAAGTTTGAAGAATTTTTTGGGGTGCTGACAAGAAGATTTGAGAGTTTGTTGAGAATGTCATCTCCAAGATTCAGTTCATGAATCTTTCTGTTGAGTCTGCAACACTTTGCAGTGTGTCCAAATCTTTGACATTTGAAACACTTGATGTCCTTCAGGGATTTGGAGAAATTCTTAGGTTGAAACTTTTTGGTCTTCTTAAGAGGCTTTTTGTAAAATTCCTCTTTAGAAGTCCTTTTGTAGGATTTGTAATTCTTCTTAAAGGATTTCTTGTAACCTTTAGACTTACCACGGTCACAATTTCCTTGACAAGAAGAATGTGATTTTTTGAAGGGATTGATATCGAATTGTTGACAGAATGTACCCAATTCGATTTTGGTTTGTTTCATCTCCCACTTGAGATGTTTTTGGAGTTTCAAATCTTGGCAGATTTTTAAGCCTTCATGTTGGATGATTCCAACAAGTTGGCCATATGTATAATCATCATAAGGGATGATTTTCTTTTTGAAAGTTTCTTTGATATGGTTCCGAACCTTTTTACCGAGAAGTGTCGGTAATCCAGCAAGGAACTTTTCTTTCCACAAAGGCTGATTAGAGTCTTCTCGAAGCATGACTCTAGTCAAGAAGATGTTTTTGTAGGACTGAAAATGGCTAAGTTTTTTGCAACGAAGGTTTGAAAGGTGTTAAGCATTTTTGTCCTTGATGTGTGAAGGATCTCCAATAAAATGAAGAGAAATGGTAAGAATCAGTGTGGAGAGGGCATCCTGTTGAGGATTATCATCTTCATTGAAAATGAGGTTTCCCTCGTCATCTGTTTTGTAAGCATTGAGAATTTCATTTTGTTGGTTAGATGAGAGATAATTATCCCACCATCCTTTGAGTTGACCGAAAAATCCTGCAATTAGGATTTCTGTAATTGTTTTATCAGAAACATTGTTCTGATTTCTATAGACATTTGCAGCCATTGTCATTTGCTGAAAGGTTGAAAGAATTTGATACGCAGTAAAGTTATCAATGTTCCATTCATAGACAGAAGAAGCACTGAAACGAAACTGAGATATTGGTTTTGCTAGAACAATGTCAGGCAATGGAACAATAGGCATATTTGGTAGCATATTGATTTCAGGATTTTTGAATTGGTCAGTAGTCTCATCAACTTCTGACTTTTGAGAAAGAGTATTGATAATAGGAGATTTGCTAGTAGACGGTGGTGTTTCAAGAACAATATTTGAATCACCGGCTGAAACTTTTGAAGACTGTTTTTTAGAATTGCTTTTGTTTTCTTAGATGTTTTTGACGGAATGTTTTGAAACTAAATAAAGTTTAAAAACTAGATTTTTCAAATCTTTTTTACTAAGCTGAAATGGCTGTTTTTGAACATGTTTCTCAATACGATCAAGTTGTTTCCCAATCGTACTAAGATGAATGTTTGAAAAATTGCTTTGAGTGACAATTTTCTTCAAATTGTCATCTCCTAGAGTTCTAAAAAGAGTTGCTTCCACAGTTTTGTTGGAAACAGAAAGCTTGATATTTTGCAAAGGAGGATGATTTAAAGTAATCCTCGATCCTATAGAGGTTTCCTATTCTGTAGAGTCTGGTTTTTTATTTCTCTGGGTAACTGGGTTTAAAGAGTTTTTAAAAGGATATTTGATGTTGTGATTGGTAGCATAAATCTCAAACCAATCAAAGAAGAAAATATGAGTTTTGTTTTGAACGATAAAATTATAATATTTTTCTTGAATCTGGTTCTTTGTTTCAGGAAAAGTTTTGAAAAACCAAATTCTTTTTTCAAAATTTTCTTTTGAATAAAAATCATTTCGAAGAAATTGTTTGTTGACAACAAATTCTTCTTCAAGAATGTTGAGTTCATTAGCCATTAGATTTTCTGTTACAGTAGAAAAGTCAGGGCTAACAGGCTCAGATTGTTCAGAAGGAGGCTTCGGTTGTCTTTCAAATCTTTTCACATAAACTGGTTTTGGAATTTAAGTGCTATAATCAGCATTTGCAAAATTTGAAGTTGAAGGAAAGTCTTTTGGAAGATCTGAAGTGGAGAATCTTGGTTTTATTCCAATAACAGAAGGAATTTGGGAGATTCTTCCGAGATCAATGGTACTTTTTGCTGAAGATGTTTCAGATCTGGCCTCAGATCTGAAGCTGGATGAATTTCTATAGAATGAGAGTTTGACACGACCATCAGCAAACTGCTGAATTTTTTAACTACAGTATTTAGATGAGTAGGCTCAAGTGGTTGTGCTGGAACAGCATTTTCTAGATCCCATTCATCTGGAAGATTTACATCTTTCTATTGAATAGTTTTGGTGGTAATGGCATTAGATCTGGTCAGATCTGTTTGCAAAAGAAGAGTCTCTCCTCTAGTGGAAGACATCATCTAGATTTTTGAGGCAAAGGCTGAATGCATAACTTTGAAGTGTAAACGATAGATAATGGCTATCGGGATTGATCACTTAAACATTTTGTAGTTATGAATTTGGATCTGAAGAACTAAAGATTTTAGAATATTTTTGTCCTTCAGAGAAATGGTTAAATTTGGATAACAATCAAAAGAAATAGGACCTCGACACAAACTAGACTCTATTGAGTTGAGTAAAGAATTAGCAAAATTTGTGAACCTAGTGTCTCGAAGTGTTGCAAAAATTGAAGTGTTTAGACCTTCTCTGGTCAGTGGTTTGAATCCAACTTGGACAAGTCCTAGATGGATGAATTTGAAACCTTTTCAAAAAAATTTTGAAGGGTTTTTTATGAAAGAAGAGGAATGGTTTCAAAATTTCTAGAGATCTGAATATCCCTTTCCTTGGTTTTGATAACAAAATCACTTTTGAAACTGAAAATATTTGATTTTTCATAAATCTCATGTTTTTTGACTTCTAGAATTTTCCAGATATCAATAGCCTTATCAAAATTTTCTATAATAATTTCCTCAGTGTTTACAGTTCTCCTAGTAGAATCCTAGGAGGCACTGGACACAGAGTTTGAAGAAGTAGATCTGTGGAACACCGATTCCATGGTTATGACTCAAAAATTGACACAGGTCATCAACTATACCACGACCCTAGGCTATTCTTCGGGTTTGACTGCCCTATCACTCTTCGGGACTTACTACCCTTGATCAGGCCTAAGTAACGAAGCAGCTCCAGCTGACTCAACCTGAGACAAGATCTTTGTCACAAACACGAAAAACAGTTGTTGGACGAATAATCCTTCACATTCAGGAGGAATGGAATTGATTCTTACATCCACTCTTTTGGTTTCAAGGGAAAAGAGATTACAGACACAAATTGCCAATTTTCTGTCAAAATTGTCTGTTTGCTCTGGGTTTGAAAAAATGATTTGGCTGACAAGTCCAAGGTCTATCAATTTTGCTAAGGAGAGGATTTCTTCTCCGATTTCCAATCCATCAAACTTTTCTTGTTTGATTGATGCTTTAAAAATGATCCAATAGGTATTGTGTTTACAGGCATCGATATTGTCAAATTTGCAGGGGGATAAATTTGGAAAGGGTTTGAAGGAGACTAAAGGTATTACCCTTAGTCTAGGAATTGGCTTTCTTTCCTGTGCTCAGTGTCTTAGCCAACATTATTTCCTACATATTCAAGAAAATTGTAAGACACCTCGATTATTTTAAATGCCACACGAATTACGGGTGGGAGAACAATAAAGAACCAAAATTGAAAATAGCATTTACTTCACACGAACTTAATTAATTAAGCTGCTTTTATGACCATTAAAATTGAAAATACCATTTACTTCACATGAAATTTCTTATCTAAAAGTAGAAAGAAGTATTGAAGCTCCCATTTGAAAATACCAAGTAATAGCCATTCAAAAATCACATTTCAAGTCCTAGGACAATTTTCTAAAATTTATGTGTGCTTTTATGGTTTTTTGAAACCCTACCTAAACCCTAGCTATGGGGACAAATGGTGCTAGAAATTGATACAGATGTATATACATCAATTCAAAGAATAAGTATTGTAAAGAATCTCACTATAAAAGGGTTTTGATTGATTACTTGAATAAGTATGTATTGGGGTTTGCATTTGGATTTCCAGAGATTAATTGCTTTTATGTGGGAACAATGGATTGAGTAACCTATGTAGAAGTAGGGCAAATGGTCGAGTGAGAGAAGAAGCTTTGGTTTGAATAATTAGACAACTTAGGGAAGTAAAGCTTTGGTTTGAAAAATTAGACAACTTAGGGAAGTAGGAGAATTGATTTCATTCATGGGGATCGTTTCGCCAAAGACGTGTTTTGAACTATATTATGTTTGGACAGTTGAAAAGATGATTCATCATCATCTTGGCTTTCTTGTTGACCAAAGAGACGAGAGGGTAGAACATTGCTACCCTCATCATTGTTAAGGTCGTCAAAAGAGAAGAGGGCCAAGACAACGAGGGGACAGCAATGTTCTGCCTTCATCATCATTAAGGCAAGAGGGTAAAACATTACTATCCTCATCGTCGTTGCTGCTGCCTTGACAGTCATGAAGACAATGATAACAAAGAGAAAAAATTACGTCGTCATCATCTTGGCCATTTGGATGGCCAAGACGATGACAAGAAGTTATTATTCTGTCATGTCATCCCCACAGCTATCTAGACGATGGTGGGGATGGCGACAACATTGAGGTTTTTTAACCATTGTTGTAGTTCAACATTCATATTCCAACATCTTCCCATTTAGCCTCTTCTCCCATGCTCCAAACGAAGACTCATTCTTTTGCAAAATTCATTCTCTCTATCACCAACAAGTAAGTATTTGTCCATTTTCATACATAAATATTGTATATTGGCTAGTCAATTGTGATAGATTTCTCCTTAATTTGAACAAAATGTTTGAAAGAACACATCATGCTATTATTAACATGTTAGACACTTGTTACCATTTTAAATGTGAAATTTTATGATGTCATGATTCAAGAGTATAGATTTCTAAAGATGATGATTAGATTTGATTGATCATGCCCACTTGTTAGAGATGTGGTGTTGTTTTGGTTGTATTCTAAGTTTTTGATGAATTGTTTGACTGAGAAGAGGCAATGTTTTGAGTGCAATGTAGGTGTTAGATAAATTGTCTATCAAAAACATGGACTTAAATATGAGTTTGTGAGAATTACATACTTTTTTCACATTTTGAACTTGGTTGGTAGTCGAGTTAGTGTATAATTTGAATGTATGTCTCATTACATTATTTATTTTACAAAGAAAGCAATACATTGTGCTTGCATTACTGGTCCATGGTGTTGAAAAGATTATGAGATGCCCCAGAAACCTTGTACAACAAGAAAAAGTTTTTAAATCAAGAGGCCTCTGATCGACACAATGATGTGATAACAAATTGAAACTTCATCCCTAAGCAAGGGATAGCACACGTGATGCGACATCATAGTTTACACCACCAAAAAATTGATGCTTTGGGATGGTGATACTTCACAATGGAGCTTGAGCATGCTGCAATGTAGTTGGTTGTAAAGGAGTTTTATGTAAATTTGGGAAATCATGATACCAAAAAGGTTTAGGTTTAAGGGATTGAGGTACAATACGACACACATATGATTAATCAAGTCCCACATATCTTACCTAAGGCACAAAGTGCGAGGTTTCACCAATTGTTGAATTTGAACAATACCTTACACTTGGTGGTAAAGGAGTTGTGTCCAGATGGTATTCTATGGATTGACTCATAAGTATGTTGTGCATTTCACAGTGCCACTATAAATGACATGGCGAACACTGGGTTTTACTTTTTAGCTACTCAAGTACAACCAATTGGGCACCATTCAGCATCAAAAAGGAGTGAGTCACACTGTTATATGCTATCATAAAAGGTATATACCTTAATGTAGGAGAAATTATTACTAATGGTATCTTCAGGTGTGGGAAGATATTGAGGGAGACACTGTGGCACCTTCATTTGATCACATAGCTTTGCTAGTAGATTTGGATTGTCTATTGATTCTAAGGAGGAGACCTTACAGACACAGCAAGAGATTTCATTCGACTTGCCTCCAAAGAATGAGGATGATGCAGTAGGCCCACAAAATGAGCCGCACACAGTTAAGGCCCCAACCCCTTGCCTACATGGTCTACGCCATATTAAGCAGTTATTAATGAGTATGTCTAACCAACTCCATGCATTCGTAAGATGTATGGACATTCAAGATTGGCGTATGGACCAGTTGGATAGGCGTATGTCCAGGATTGCAACTCAGTTGTCCTCAATATTAGTCTGGCAAGATCACAACTACCATCAAACATACTAATACTAGGACTTAGCTGTAAGATGGGATGAAGCTACACATGAATACTATCATATGATGGCCACTCACTAGGGAGTGGGCCCCACCCAGCCATGGCCCCATCCTTTCAAGTCTACGCCATTCCCCATGCCCGAGTAGCCTTTGTCACTGAATGATAGACTAGGCAATGACATGGAGCAAACACCAGCTGATGGTAGCAGTGATATGTGAAGATGATTTAAGCATATTTTATTTTTTGTTTATCAAAACTTAGCTATTGCATGTACTTAAAACTACTTCACTTATTTTTATCTACGTATTTTTGTTTTAGATCTTCATGTCCCAAGATATTATTCATGTTTTTTTATCACGAGGGAACAACTCATGATATTGATAATTTGAGTTTCTATGTGAAGAATTGGAACTCAATTCAAGAAAACTTATGGGGCCAATACATCGAATTGATATAGAACATAAGTGTTTCAAAACGATTAACATTAAATAATTAACTATTACACATCAAAGTCGTTGACGTGATCAGACGTGTTAGGGGAAACAACATTGAATAGTTAGTATGATAGGACAGTCACAATTAACATATTGGGTTCAATTGATGTGTCAAAATTTCAAGAATCTCTCAATTGAATTGAGTTAGGTGATTCACATGAATTTAGAATCACTCAACAAATTCAAAGAATCCAAAGGAATTTCATTAATTTCAACTATAAAATGGCAACACTCCTAGTCTTAGGAAGACATGAAATAATATTTATACTAACCCTGACTCTATAAGTCCACATGGCCCATATTATATGAAAAGTCCAAACATATTAAAAGTCTAAAACAATTAAATAAAAAACATAAAATAACATGAGTAGTTTTAGGCCCACTATTTGCTCTAGCCCACGATCACGTCAGCTGCCTCTTGAAACCCCATCATCATTATAGTTAACTAGTACTCAATTAGGCTATTTTCCATACCATCATTAGACATATATCAATGTGTTGTATCCTCTGTTACCTCTTCAAGGTCGACATACATTTAAATCCCTTTAGAGTCATATAGGAGATGGACGTCAAAGGATACTAAAAAAGCTCCACTTATGACTTCATAGTCAGGCTAGAATAGGACCTCACTCCAATTAACTTCTACTATACTTCTCACTATAGTCTTGTGTGCAACCATCCAATGACATCTATTCCATTTGGCACCAGGGATATCTTACATAATAAACCTGAATTTCCTATTAAGCCAGCACAAACGGTTCATCCATTTGATATATACATGAGAGATTCACGTCCAGTATGTCATATCGTGGATGTGCCTTTTGCTTAATCATCGGGCCAACTCACCTATATTTAAATAGTGTGACGTGCAACATTGGCTCATCATGGTATTCAAAATCCAATACATACTCCAATAACCTAAAGAAATCATATTTTGTATTGTCATAGCAGGATAACTGAACGCAAACTCCAACGTTCATCGTAATCTATCCCAATAATGGTGAACTGTCTTGGAACTTGAAGCCATTCTCCAAGTACTCCAAGTAGCACATGACATGATTACTCAGACCTTAAGCCTATCTCATCATCAAAGGATTGGCTATGATGTTAATTGGATTCCTATTCTGCAACCAAACACGCCCCACATGAAACAAGGCACGCATCGTCATTACAAATGAAACATGTTATTAATACTACTTACGTATTATTTAAACCATGGGAGGAATTGTTCTATAACAATCTTGTCCATCTAAGGCCTCGAGTAATGAACTATCTAAGAAGTAAATCAAATGGATTAGAGGCATCTTCTAACATAAATATTTATCGAAGCATTTATATTATTCATGTTGGTCGTGCAAACCTGTAAAATTGTTTTACCTTGGGACAATTCAAGAGGACGTAAGTTTCTGCTATATACCTCTCTAAAGATGTAATGAAACGTGGTGTCCCTTTTAAGGTTGATCTACCAGAATGGTTGAAAATAGAGAATGGATGGACGTCACCAAAACTGATCATGGATCACTGCAGGGCAACCTCGTTCTTCTTGTCTAGACATGCGAATCAAAATAATATGATACAAAGGTCACTATTTCGTCTACAATATATGTTTCACTAATTGATGTTTCAACATGTGCTTTATTTTGGACCCTCTTCTTTAATGTTAGAAAGAACGAAAGATGCACAACTAAAGTTTGTCAATGATACACAAAATGCAGAAAAACAAATCATCCACATAGTTAGGTTCAAAGACAAACCTCTCAAATGAATACATCTACCTGTATTGCACGGGTCCTCCAATCCTTGCCTCATATGGAAGATGAATGATCAAATGTTCCATGGAGTCAAAAAAAAATTGGGGGAAATATCTTCACAAGATTGCAAATCTGCATTAGGACCTTCTCCTCTAACTCTTGTATGTGACATACATTCAGAATAGGCATACAAATTTTTTAGAACAACAAGCTCAATTCTATTAATGCATGCCACATAGATAGAGGCAACAACTCTTTGAACACGATGGGGCTTAGCCTCTCCATGAATACATGTGCAACATGGCTCTTTATACCATTCAACTCTGTCATGTCAAAACAACATCTAAAGTTCAAGGCATACCTATCTGGAAGCCTCAAATGCCTAACCACTTACATACAATGCATTTTTTATCATGACTAAAGGTATAAGGGCGACCTCAGCTTCAACCCACCACTATGTGGTGGAACAGCGATCTAAAGTCAGTCACAAATCTGGCTAATGTCCTTACAGATGTTCAAATTATCCTTCGTCTTCCCTTTGGCATCCATAACTTTATTGAATATATTATCAAAAACATTTTCTCAATTTGCATAACATCTGGATTATGCCAAAACATATTATTTTTCTAATATGGCAAGTGTTATAATATGCTTTTCTTTATCTACTTGTGGCCAAAACCAAAACTAAGAACCATCAAGATGAGGTCATATATAGCCATGGTATACCACACACATTCCCATTAGTGAAAATGGTGCTATACATAACCTTTAGTGAAAATTTTCCTATTTCTTCAGTAAAGGTGGTGTAGAGGAATGAATTTAAGATGACAATCAAAAACTCTCCTTCCTACCATGTTGAAGATACATGGCCTGTGTATAATCCATACACACCAGACACACCACAACCTCAAATGAATTCTACCTAGAAATCATAGAATATGCAGGTAGATCGTGAATAGTTCACAACAAAGCAGCCTTCATAGTAAAGTAACTCTGTTTGGATGCATCATAAGTTCAAACACCATCGTGCCACAAGATGAGAAAGTCATCAACCAATGGTTGAAGGTAAGCGTCAATAAGTCTTTAAGGATTTAACGGACTACGTATGACTAGGGATAAAAATATGTATTGATTCATTATACACAAACCTAGAGGACGATTGTATGGCATAACAATGGCAGTGCAGCAACATTTATCTTTCCATACGATCTATGTAGTGCAAACCCATCTACACAAACATCAACTCGGACATTACATGGATAAGTAGCAAACTCTAGACAACTCTGATTGAAATGCTCTCACACCATAGCATCAGACAAGCGACACATGGATTCCCTCATGTGTTGTGTGAGTAGCGTGCCATGTAATTTAGTTTACCATCATGTTAGATACATACAACCTCTACAATTGGTGTACAATAGAATTTGCAATTCCGAGAATCACTGTCAAATTTTCAATAAACATGCATTCGTTTGGACAATAGACTATCATATACACAGGAAAACCTAATTTTCTTATCAATTGTTTGATACTACAGTAGTCCAGCAGCATTCAATACTCACAAGGAAGAATCTCTCTATTCAAACTACAAACATCATTAAATCAACCATTTGACATGTCGTGCTCTGTCTTTATATTCAACATTCTTTCCAAGGTTGAAACTACAAACATCATCAAATCAACCATTTGACATGTCGTGCTCTATCTTTATATTCGCCATTCTTTCCAAGGTTGAAACTGTGATGAACTCTCACATCGATCATACAATGGTTGGTTTGTCGCCTAGAGCACATTAAAAAATCTAGTAACAATTAGCATATAAGATATATTAAAAGCAAAACCGTACCCTCTTTTATTATTGTAGAAGGTGCAATTTGGTGATTAACTTAGTATTATTATTGATAATTAAATAAAACTAAATATTAATTGAACGACTGCTCAAGGCTTTATAATGTACTTGACCCCAATAATCATTACATAATGCAACTGTATTCTAATATTCAAATTAAATTACTTCCTTCATGAAATTTTAACCTTTCATATAAATGTTCTTAAAAGTAATGAAAAATTTTAAGTAAAGCCCTTCCCTAATTTTAGAAGAAAGGAAGATCACAAGCAATGTCGATTTTGGGACAATTGGAAGTATCAACCTTTCTGCCTCCATTTTTGTGTCCCAGTTTATCCAACATTTCATTTATTCCAAAACCATTGCCCCTCCGAGCTTGAATATATATATATATATATATATATATATATATATATTCTCCATTAAAATAATAATTATGATTCAAACACCTTCCACTTCACAATTGTTGCATATATCAGTAATACTAGTAATTAAGGCTCACACTCCATGTACTTCTAATACTGTAATTAAAAAAGAAATAAAAAATAAATTTCTTATTATAAAGTTGAAGGAGGACATACACATAAATTTGGGTCGAAAAATCAAACTAGTCTCAGCAACCTGTTCCAAACTTGTAATAATATATCCAATACAAATAAACAACTAAATAAATAAACTTTCGTTATACAAACCGTGTGCACTTTGATTTCTTACGCGCCTTCGGCCGTCGCTTAGTCCAATTTGCGGCCACCCAACGTACATTGGCTGTGACCCACAGAAATATCTTCAATACACACGTGTGTGTGTGTGTGTGTGTGACAGAGAGAGAGAGAGAGAGGAGGGTGGAGGACAGGTATATATAAATTTTTAAATCTAAAGAGTTACGAATATATAACTTTTAAAATTATAAAAGACATAATAATTTCAAGGTATTTGAGAGAGAGGGACAAGTATAGTTTGGCAATTATTTCAGTACCAATTTTATTTATGTAAATTCATAGTTATAGCCGTGTTCCGTATGCTTTTAACTTTTTCCACAAAAAAAAAAAAAAAAACTTCAATATAGTGAGAAAATAGTGATGAATAACAGGAATTAGGTTGTGTATCAAAATTGCATTTAAATATTTATAAAATTGTACAATGCCTTCCCCTAAACTAAAAAGGTTAAAAATTATTGTATCATTTTTTCCTAAAAATGTTAAAAGCTTCCCAACCCCTAATTAGTTGTCATTATTTAAGACAATACTGAATTTTCAACACTCAATGGAAACATTATATTGAAAACTGAAGTAGTCGTCAATTAGGCCATATCGCCATTCCACATTATATTTGAATTTTTGGTCAAAACATCGATATTTCCTACGCTTTTATGTTCTACAAATTTTTGGTCATATTTCCTACAAACTATTTAAATATTTTTATGCTTTGCTCTTCGTCCTCTCTATTTTCTCACACTTGTATTTCCTGTGCATTTAAATTTATTGGTTTATTTTGGAGGGTTGGACTTTCAAATTAAATCTTGTCTATACAATTTCATTACACGAAAAAAAAAATTGAGTGATATAACTGCATTTTATTTTATTGAAACGATATTATAATTATAATAATTAAATACATGCTAATTTATTCCTTAAAAGTGCACATACGTGCAAAGACAATAAGTTTCTTTAGGTGATTTCCATAATTATTATCAAAAATACGTCCGATCTGATTATAGTAAATGTGTGCAAAATTAGAGACTAAGTATAATTACATATTTAATTAAGGAAACGTAAAGGTTGCACGATGCTTCCAGATTTCATAATGTTGTTGACCTGAACGATTATTACGAGATGCAAATAAATTAAAATATTCAATGCAAATCACTTTCCTCCATGAAAATTTTAAATATGTTTATATAAACATAAATATTATTAAAAATAATAACTAAAAATATATTATATCCGCTCTCAGTTTTCGCAAGAACGGAAGGTCGAAAGCAAAGTAGATTTGTGACAATTGGACGATCTTGTTTCCCTGCTCCGAATCTTCTGCTCTGAAACAATGCCCATCCCCATCTCAGCCATTGGGAGGCTGCCATGTGGATAATTAACCCATTGATCAAGCTGATTAATTAGCCGATAACATAAGCTATGAAAAAAGAGTCAACCATTTAAGCCTAATGAGCCATTTTTTTTGGCTTCTCTGAAACGTTTAGTCAATTTCATAAACCCAAACCCAAAATTTTACTTCTCAAGTAAGTGAATTTTTCCCTGAAAGTCTCCTGACTAAATCACAATTCTAAAAGAGAAAAAGGTAGAAACATGGACCCAAATTCTTGTAGCAAAATCGAAGACACGATTTTCAAAATTCTAAAAAATTTAAATATGTACGAAACTACAAAGAATCAGATACGAAAATCTGCAAATGAGAATGTTGGGAATGGACCTTTCTAAACTGAGTCAAAAGAGGTTCAGTAAGGAGGTCGTTAAGTCTTACATTAAGAAGCAACAATCTAGTGCACAGGAAGAGAAGCAGAAACAAGAAGACAGCAAGAAGAAGAGGAGAATGAAGATGGCAGGAAAAGGAGATGGCAACAGGCAAGAAGTCCGAAAATGGAGGGTGGCCTCATTACTCGCTGCTTGAGTTCCCCATTTTAATTTTTAATATTTAGATTCTGTGCAATAATATAATAAACTTTGAGTTCAATTTTTGGTTCACATTGTTTGGTTCGATGAGGGGTTTAATTTTAATTTTCAATATTATAAGAGGAAAGGAAACCAAGATGGAAAGGCTGACTCTTTTTCCAGAGCTTCCTGGCTTGTGTTATTGGCTCATTAATCAGCTTGATCAGGGGTTAAATATCCACGTGGCAGCTTCCCAATAGCTGGGGCAGGATGACAGGCACCGGCTTTGGGACACAGGATTCGGAGCGCTTCTTTCCTCTTAACTTATTTTATCCAACGTTTTATTTGTTCCCAAAAATAGCTCCTTTTCTTTTCTTTTCTTTTTTTTTTTTTCTTTCTCCTTAGAATTGTCTGAGTGTGAAATTACTCTCTCCATCCACCTCTCAATTATTATATATTTCTGAACAATATTATTAAATTATTAAAAGAAATAAGTTATCGAGAAAGTTAATAGCATCAAGGTTTTGTCTAAACCCTGTAGCAGTGACTGCTCTCCCACACGTCTTCAGCTGTAGGTATTGTCGAACTACCAGCAATTTGCTGGTCTGCCGTCAGTCAACACGTTGCTGCGATCCATTAATATTCAATCAATATAATATTTCACAATCATCTTTATATTTACGCATATGTTTCCTTATTCAGCCTCAACAATCACCTCAATCTTCAAAACAATAGCTCCAGCTATCTTCACGAAAATGGAATTCGAACATCATTGTCACCCTCATCATCATCAGCTCCATCATTCGCAGAGAACGGACAACCTTAACGACGGGCAGAATGATAGTCATGCTGCTGTTCAGGTTCCTGTTCTCGGAGATCTTCAGACCGATCAAATCACAAGCAGCAGCAGCTCTCCTTCCCATGAGGAACATGATCACAGAATGGAATTTCATGTTGCCGATCCTACGAGTAATGACTCTGCCGACAAGAAGCTTTGCTGGCTGCGCTCTCAGATCATTGGCCAGACTGCGGAATTTGACACCCCGTTTGGGAGGCGCCGCCTCACCTACGCCGATCACACCGCCACGGGCCGCTCCCTCCGCTACATCGAAAACTATATCACCACCAAATTGCTTCCCTTCTATGGTAATATGAATGGCATGGTTTAGTGTATGAATTAATGTCCGTTCATACATTAGCTTATGGAACGTCCATTTGCGATTATTAAACTGTGATGATATGTGTGTTTAGGCAACTCTCACACGAGCGACAGCTTCGTGGGTCATCAGACCACAAGAATGGTGCACGAAGCATCTAACTACGTAAAGAAATGCTTGGGTGGGAAAGAGGAAGACGCCATAATATTCTGCGGGTCGGGTTCCACCGCAGCCATCAAACGCCTCCAGGAAGTAATGGGGCTGGCCGTTCCCTCCATCCTCAGAGAAAGGATGCTGAAATGCTTGACCGGCGAAGAAAGATGGGTGGTTTTCGTGGGCCCCTACGAGCACCACTCCAACATCCTCTCGTGGCGGCAGAGCCTGGCGGAGGTAGTGGAGATCGGCCTCGACGGCCGCGGCCTCATCGACATGGATGCCTTGAGAGAGAAGCTAGAGTCGTTCAAGGCCAAAAACCGGCCGATTCTCGGATCGTTCTCGGCTTGCAGCAACGTCACCGGAATCTGTACGGACACCAGAGCCGTAGCCTGCCTTCTTCACCAGTTTGGAGGGTTCGCGTGTTTCGACTTTGCAGCCAGGTTGGCAATATACACATCAGTTCTTGCCCTCCGTTAAACTGACCATCTCATGACTTTCTTTCTGCTAACAGTGGGCCTTACGAGAAGATCGACATGAAGTCAGGCGAAGTGGAGGGGTACGACGCAGTCTTCCTGAGCCCACATAAGTTCGTGGGAGGTCCAGGCACACCTGGGGTACTTGTGATGAGCAAGGCTCTTTACCGGCTGGGCGCTTCGCCGCCGTCAACCTGCGGGGGTGGAACTGTTGACTTTGTCAATGGCTTTAATGAGGAGGCAAGTCGTGATTCTGATGCGTAATATACTTCTTACCATTAATTATGTAGGTTGTTAAGAACTGGACCAATCCCATTAATTTGAACTCCAGAAAGCAGTCCCCCCAAACTAAGATCTTCAGTACAAACTAGATTTGGCTAAAGTATTATTATTATTTCCGTGTAGTTGTGTTGGACACATATTAAGCTAGGGCAGGAGAGCATTTAAATCCTGTATAGAATTTCATAATTCGTATCTGTAATCTCGAGTCGCTTGCTGCATGGGACACGGAATTAAAAATGGAAGCCGATTTTCATTAAGATCAAGATTCGTGATGCACTGGAGTCCGTACCTAAATTGCATGTTCACTTTCAAGTCAAATGAGATTACTTTGCAAGATTATTTAATCATATTTGTTATATTAGATTAATTCTCCTTCATTGACTTGGCATTAATTAAAAGATTTCATTCGCTTCATAAAATCTAACCCTTCAAAGTAAACATGGCCTAAATATTTTGCTAAATGTCGGACCACATCCAGGACACCATATACGTGGACGACATAGAAGAAAGGGAAGACGCAGGAACACCGCAGATCATCCAGAAAATAAGAGCTGCAATGACTTTCTGGATAAAGGAATACATAGGCTACAAGGCTATTGAGAAGGTGGAGATGAGCTACATTGGAAGAGCACTGGAAAGGCTTCTGCCAAACCCAAACATTTGGGTTCTGGGAAACACCACTGCCAAGAGACAAGCCATCTTGTCTTTCTTGATATACTCCACCACCCATTCCCCATCAGAAGGCGGGGCGAGGGGCGAGCTGGACCTGTGGAGGGAGACCGGAAACGTCAGAGAAAAGCCGCTGCACGGGCCCTTCGTTGCCAAACTTCTCAATGACCTGTTCGGCATCCAGGCCCGCGGAGGGTGTGCTTGTGCAGGGCCCTACGGCCACAGCCTGCTTGGCGTCGATCAGACCCACTCGCTTGCCTTCAGATCAGTAATCAAGAAGGTTAGTGCACATCATTGAATCAGTCATTGTGCAGTGTTTGGACCACAAATGGTCCCATGAGTCTTTGTCTCCATCGCAGTGAATGGCGCAGTTACACCACACAACAATAGTGCACAAATGTCTTCTTACACGCTAATGCTGTAATGGAGAAGTCAGTGATATTTCGTCACAAATTTTATAACAGGGTTATGCTGGAATAAAGCCGGGGTGGGCAAGAGTAAGCTTCCCCTATTACATGTCCAAAGAAGAATTTGAGTTCATACTTGCAGCAATCGAATTCATGGCCATTTATGGGCAGAGGTTTCTACCTTGGTACCATTTCAGCTGGAGAAAAGGCACCTGGACTTTAAAGGAAAATACACTCAAAGAAGCCAGCATGATCAAGAGTTTAAACCTGAAATGGAACGAGGACCTGGCAAGCAAGCAAGAAGACATGTTGCACAGATACACAAACTATTTGGAATCTGCTAAGCGCCTAGCCAACCTTCTTCCAAAATTCCCACAACAGAGAAATATTCCAGCAGATATCGGCGTTGATCTTGTGCCCTTTAGAGTTTAGGTTGTTATATTGAACAAATAGAGGACATCAATAGTTTTTGGTTAGGGTTTCCCTACAGATCTACGATTCAGAATCCCTTGTTTTTGTTTTTTTTTTTTTTTCTTTTCTGCATTTGCATTCTGACAGCAAATTCCTTATGTCAATAAACAGACCACAGCATCTCACTGAAAAGGAATTGACTTTACCTCCATCTTTCTGCGAATGAACCCATAAGGAAATCTGAAACAGAATCAAAAGTTCATAATAAGCCATGACTATGGCCATGTTTGGATGCCCATTTAACACAACTTTCATTCCTATCAGAGTTCATACTTTTCAACATATAACCCATCAAATAACCTTCATATCAATCACTGTCTCTTTTAAACTACTACTAATTTTCTGCACCAACCTTTTCTCCCCTACAAAATTTGCATTCAAACAAAGTCTAGTTTTTTATTCACAAACATATATCACAGTATAAACTTACACTAAAAGGGGAAAAAAAAGGTTTATAAGAAGATAGAAAAACAAGTACACATCAGATTTACAAGCCAATTCTTTATCTCGTCATTCACAATGAGTATCCTAAAACAAATGCCTGCCTACTAAAGCTACAGCTAATTGGTTATTTCCCTGGTTTGACTTGCACTAGTTTGCAGATCATATAATGTATAATAACCTATCTCTGTCCTTGCCGTACTTCATTTGCCCAAGATCCCATGAAATAAGTTGATTTCAAAATACAAGTAGATTGCAACGGTTAAAAAAAAAAAAAAAACACACAACATGGCCCCAATTAATGAAGGATCAAAATTTGAATTCCAGAACACCTGAGATGCCTTCTGGAAAGTTATACTTAAAGATGCTAATAGTAACTGAGCCAGATACAAGATGCTCAATTGTGAAATATGAATAAGGTGTGATAAGCTCTCCCCCTACCCAACGGCAAAGTGGCAGAGGCATGATGAGCAACAACACAAAGACTAAGATGAACCTGAGGAAAACAGGAAAACAAGGATGAAGTATCCCATGAAACGTTCGAAAAGTCAACAAAAAATGAAAATTTAATCCGCTTAATATCCAGGCATTGCAGGAGAATTCCAGAAAATATCCAAAGGGAACTCGTATTAGCAATAATAAGCTTACCAGATATGGTATACAGATTTTATAAGAAATGGCTAGCCATCAAAAGTTGTGGCTTCTCATTATCTTCTTCAAATTCCATAGAGGCCTCGGTTCTGATTTCCTGAACCCTTTCATCCCATATTCCATCTATTAGTCTCCATGTGTCGTCACTTATGATTTGAGTCTGCAAGATAACACAGAAAAAATAACTTTAAGGCTGCACAAAATCTAATGGTAATAACCTTCCTTGCCCCTACTCTAAAAGTAAGGATGGAAATTCTTCATTCCATCCTATGCCATCAAGAATGCTACCAATCTCATAAATATACATGAGTGAGAGAAATTATACTCTAATTACCTCCATTGGGCGAGGTGCCCCAAAGGTGGAAAATCCCATATTTCCTGGCGCAAAAGTCACCCTCCCTGGAAGTGAAACACCATGGAGACCCCAGCGTCCAGCATAGACAAGGGCACCACATTCATCCACTTGCCTGACAGCAGGCTGTTGCAAGCAGGGAAATATCAGCCTTCAAAAAATCATGAAGATATAATGCATGATCAACTACTTTAATATCCAGTTAACATGAGCACTGCTCTGGAGACTCATTCACAGCCCCTTACTCGAAGCTCAGCAGTAGTTAACAATATATGACTTACCCAGAAAACTTTTGCCAAAAAAAGCAGCCCAAACACCTAAGGTCATGATTGGAGGAAAATGAACTTGGGTGGGTAAAGAATGATTTTAGGAATCCAATGAAGGTAAGAAATGAATAATAGTAACTTAGTTTCTGTCACTTGGTATGCCAGAGGACTAAGGAAGGAAGTGAATCAAGATTTCTCGTCATTCTTTTATTAAGTAATAATAATGTAAAAAATATTATTATTAAAATAACCTTAACATCAAAAGTTACTTTAAGTTATTAAAATTATTATTAACATTTTGTTAAAGTGTTTCTTGTATAGCTACGTAACAAATAATTTTATAATTAAACCAAATACCATGAATTCTTTGCATTTTTATTTTTATATAAAACTTGCACTTACAACATGCAATAGATGTTTATGCTCGTGAGTATACTTAATAGAAGCTTGACTTGAGTCTTGAGCTCAAGCTTTTACTCAAATCAAGTGGACCATTTCTCTCTCCAGTCAAAAGGCTCACATGCGTTTTTATTTTTCATTACTTTACATAAGTAATAATATATTAACATATACCAATAATATATTTAGGTATTAGTAATGACATGTAAATTTATTGTAATTATTATATATATTATTTATCTGTATATACAATGTATTAGAAATTTGATTTTGATATACAATTTGAAAATACTGTAAAAAGTTAATTAGAAAATTTAAGAATATCCAAATGAGTTTTAATTTAAAAAATCCATAAAGGCATAAAAAAATAACAATCACTATGTTCATTTTCGCTTCTGGAGGAGCAAAAAATAAATTTAGGTGCATGTATGTCTGGCTATGCTCAAAAAAAGCACCTAAAATTTAATTGCCAAAACATACAGCAGCCTGAAATATGTTGAACAGTGGAGGAATGACCCATCTTTGGCTCAAATCAGTCAGGAATTAGAGGTGACAAGCAGCCCATGGTGACATTAATGAGACTCCCTGATCGATCAAGACATTAGGGTAATTTGATAATTTCACCTATGCTTGAAAGAACCAAGTCCTACCATTTGGATCAATCAACTATGAAGTAATGAATCAATCAAGATTTTTATGAGCCCATGAGGCCAGTCATATAAACTCTTTAATCAATCAAAATTCTAAGCATAATCGATCAACTGCTCCTATGCCTGAAGTAATCAAGTCCTACTAATAGGTTTCAAATTTTGCTAATTCAAACTTCAATTAGTCACCTGGGCATTGAAGAGATATCTATCATATTATATGTTCTGAAAATCCAAACAAAAAATTACAACAATAAATAATTAATTCTAACAAATTAAACCAAATGTATAACACATAATTAACCAACCTCAAAAAAATCAAGCCTCAAAAAAAAAAACAAAAAAAAGGTAAACATAGGCAACAAGTTTTAAATAAAATTTTGAAGATTGTAAATCAAAAATTGCTCATCTTTCAGTAATAATATTACTACCTAGCAATTTTCATTTATAAGCATAAGATATTTAAAATTAATTTTGATATATATAGATTAGAATTTTAAATTTATGAACAGTCCATAGATAGATTGAGAATATCCAAAATTCCAATTTAAATTCTAAAAAAATTATGAAAGTACATAAAAAATGATTAAATATTCAAATGAAACTTAAATATTATAAGTTAGTATAATTATGCACAGCTAATATATATTAATTATTACATATATATGTATCTACAATATATTAAATTTTGATTTTTTGGTATCTTTATATTCTAGATTGATGAAAATGTTTAGAATATTTAAATTTGTAATTGACATATATGATATGAAAGTAGCAAGTAATGTCAAATGGTATATTCAAAACATATCTCACAATGTTCTTAGATATAATTTAGTGGAATACAATGTTGAACCTTATTAAAAACTTATTAAAATAATAAATATAAGTTTTCAAAGGAATCAAAATTATATAACTGTCGCAGAAGTTTATGGATGGTTTTAGAAAAACAAAAAAAATACTAACTCTTTTATTTAGTTGACAAAATGCTTCAATATTTAATTGAAAACTATGAATATCACCTTTTGAAAAATGTTGTATTATTTATAAATTTCAACTTATGTACTAAATTTATTATTGATTTTCATTCTCACATTATCTTAAAATTATGGTCTATTCTTAATATTTATTCTGAAATGACCCTCTTAGTCAAATTAAGTGAATGTATATATTTTCAAATATTTTATCAATTTTTATTAACCAAATGACTCTAAACTATATTTCTAATATTTATTAAAATTATAAAACATATAAATTGAAAGATATTTAGAGAAAATTTAAAATTTAAGCAAGTTGAGTCAAATTCAATCTCAAACTTAAGCTCTACACATATAATTTGAACTCGGACAACAGATTCAAAAACTTGAACTTGACAAGTTCTAGCTCACTTAGCCACGTTCAAGCTCACCAAATCTAAAAAAAAATAGTGTGCCCAATTTGAATTCGACTCATTTTGCACTTCTACTGCATATATACACACACACACAAATAAATGTACATTCTATTCTATTATATTATATTAATATGTTAAAAATACATGATATTTGTTACATTTAATAAACATTAATATTAAAATTTTATTTAACTTTTATATGGTGAATATCAAATGTAAAGCATACCACTTATACCAAATTATACAAAATGCCATATAAGTGCGTGTATGTATGAAATTTTATATATCAGAAAATGTAATACCTATTTAACATAAACATTGACAATGCTCTAAATAAAAAAAATACATATCATACATGTAACCCCAAATATAGATGCATACACATTTATATAATTTATATATGATTTTTAACATTTTTAATATACTTAGTAATAATATTTGATGCATGCATGTACAACTTATTTGAGGGATGATTCCATTAGGAACGACAAATACTGAAGGTTAATTATACCAAGCATAGAGCTACAAATGAACTTGGGAATGATGATCTCATCCTACATACCAAATCTGCCATAAAGGTTTTTCCTCGTGCAATGAGACAACCACCAGCAACTACCAATATAAATGGCAATTTTGCCAATTTCCCAAAATCTAAGACACCCAGGTTTCATTTGGTTCCTTATTTTGGCTTCACTTTCCTTCAAACACACATACAATATAATCCCCAAGCATACAATATTTTATTAATAAAAAATCTCTTATATATGAACATACAAAAATTCATAATCTAATCATTGCGTGTATATACACAAACTCAAATATATATAGATATATATAATCCAAAAAGTAGTTATTTCTCACATATACTATCACATTATCCAATCATTAAGTAATAAAAATGACAAAACACAAACTTAATACGTGTACATAATCATATAAATACATAAATAATATTTTATATTATTTATACAATATATGATAATAAATAAGATGATTGAAAATATATATACACATATAATAACGTAAATTTGAAGGACACTGGTGCATATATAAACTAATAATATCTTTTAAATATGAATTTTACATCATTTATAAAATTCACAAAACAATAAAAAAATAAATTTAAAAAATTGAATAAATTGAAATTAAAAGTGAATGAAATAAATATAACTAAAAAAGTAGAACAAAAAGGGCATATACAAAGACTTAAAGGTGGTCTACTAAATCATACATTGTGTAATCAAATTCCCCAATATGCTTAATATATAGTGTAGATTTATATATAAGCACATAAAAACAAACAAACCAAGCATACAAATTCATCATTTTCACATTTTAAATAAAATACCATACAAAAAATATACACCATGTTTTTATCCTAATGAAATGGTTCCAAACAAAGTGCAAGATTTTGAAGGACTTAAGACTTGATCTGCATAAAATCATTTCTGTTATAAAAATTATATATATTTATGTGGGTATATGTATAAAATAAATCTATTTTTCTAAATGTATATGAATTTACATATGTAAATACATATATAATAAGTAAAAATATCAAGTCACATCCAGAAACCAAAAGCCAGACCCACCCCAAAACAATGTCTAGATCTGCTCTAAGCTGCGTGGGTTTAGCTTGAGTTTGGGTTGAATGCAGACCTACAGCCACCCCTTATCACAACCAATGCAAGCAATAAGAAACAACAAAATAAATCAACAATACAAAGAGAAAGTAAAACATAGGTTGAAATAAGGATCTATTCCAATTAACAGCTTCACATAAAAGGTTTGTTCATAATCACCATATAAGTAAATATGACCCCTCGTTCCAATTTCAACCAGCTCAACTTTCAAATGCAATTATTTTTTCTTTCAAACGAAATAACAATCAGAAGTTCTTTTTCCTTCAAATGGTATTAATGTGATTGGGGAAACTCAAGGAAGAGTATTGAACTTTGGAAACGAATATTTAGAGCTCAAAAACCAAAAAACAGTTGAAAACATCTGGCCGCTTTACTGCAATGCTGTAGTGCAGAAAATTACATCACAGCCACAACCATGATTGGACAACAGAATCAGCCACGGTCATAGCTTGACTGCGACCATGCACAAAGCGTGTCTTTTTGGCTATATTTTATTTTATTGCATTATTTTCAAATTTTTGGGATTTTTAATTTATTTTGGGTTCATGAGGCTTTAGGCTTAGTCTTTTTACATTTATTTTTACCTGTAAGACAATTATCAAGAATTAAGAAAATTGAAATTTTAAGTTTTCTCTAGAATTAGAGTTTCAATTGTTTTCTGGAATTAGTTGAAGAACCCTAATTCTTGTGAACAATCAAATCAAATTATTAGGGTGAAAAGCCTAAGAGATTCGATTGTAGCTGTTCTAACTCCGATCTACGATGTCTATCAGATTCGCTACCACATATCCCATCAAGTTGCACAGAGCTGACTATATCAAATGTCAATTCTACCCTAGTCCAAGTACACTGTTCTTTCATGTCTATGTTCTGCAAATTCCCAATTTTTCTTCCATTGTCCGTTTATTTATAAAAAATTAAAAAAAGTTGTCAATTTAATTAATAAATTCCACATTTATAGGGTTTGGGAAGTTATTGGAATTTGCCAGATTTCTTCCTGAAATGTAACAGATATCCTGTGTTTTTCTCTCTATTTGTCCAATTGCACTGTCGTGGTACAAACGCATCCAAACCTATTCCAACACAACCACAACTTCCTACCGCACTACAACTCATGGTTTGATTATGTGTAGTGCAACTTTTATACTTTATGCAGCCATGCACAGCCATGCACGCTTATTGTGACCATTATTGCTTTCCGATCAAACTGCGATCACCAAGTCCTGTCCAGGCACACCAAAATCATTTTGACATGTTTTTACTATTTTGAGCCTTTTCTCATGTTTTCACCCTCCTTTTGTATTTCACTTTGATTGGAAAGTTTCGACACTTGCTTACATACATTTTCATGCCATTAACTATGCGTCACTTGATTGACTTGGACTATTTAAGTGTTGAGCCATACACGAGTGTTTTGTGAAGCATAAAATATGGAGACCACTAGGGAGTAACATGATTGCATTTTTCAACTTAGGTGGGAAGTCTAGGATAAATTTTGCAACTTGGTCATTAACAATGATAGTCATTCAAATTAGACAAGCACAATTCTTGTTGATAAATTATCATTGCCACTACTAGAAAATTCTTAGCCTCATTAGTTGCAGTGGTCGGATGGTAGTGAAGGTTTTAAGGTGACCAAAGTGGTCCTTATTATTAATGATATGCCCTCTGATGCTAATAGATAGTGACCAATAAATAGCTAGGGATATTGATTGTATATGTATACTTTTCACATATTAATAAAATATTAATTTCTTTTATATCAATATTATGACAATCTTTCATGCATGTAAACTTTAATGGCATAAAGTTTTGCGTGCGCCTATGTAATTGCATTAAGAAGTTTTATTCATAAGGAGTTATAAATATAGACATAAAATTTTCTTAGTATACAATCACTAAAACTTATTTGTGAGTCACAGACCCTATAAATAAGCATTAGAGTCAATACGACTTGCACACCTTATATTTGTATAGTAAATCATGCCATTTAATATAAGATACTAAGAACACGTACATAGATATGTCATTAAAGAATGAGTATTCGACTGTTGACTCGAAAAATAATACAAACATATGGAGTTCACTCTTTGCTATCAATATCTCGCCTCATAGTCATGTTAAGTGTGGGTGGACATTACACCTAAGATAACATAGTTGTCTTATGCACATGACGATTAGTGTATCACTAGGACATTAAGGACCAATGTCTATCTTAATATGAGATAGAATCATAAGCCCCATGCCGTTGCCCGAGTACGTATAAAAGCATGCGTGCATTCTATAAAGGATCCGTTTTCTTGCAAGTGAGCAGCCTTATGCAATTGATGTTCCACGAGATGAAATTCTTGACTAAAGTAGTATATGATCAAAAAGGAGTTTCCGATAAAGCATTAGTCTCATGAGGTAACATTGATTTGATCACATAACCAAGCCAATGAATTTGACTAAATCCATAACTGTCGCTTAGTCAGGGCAAAGTAAAACAAAAAATCTATACCAAATAGTATTTATGATTGGGAGGGCTTACGTGATCAATTCACTTCATCTTAATTAGGCTATGATGTGGACCGTAGAATAGATACTACCCACATCCTTTGAACTAAATTAGTTACAAGATAAGGATGAATTTGAAGAGACAAAATGTAGGAACAAAGGAGAAATGGTAAATTAGATGAGAGTGAACGAGGCTTGAAAAGTCTCAAGAAGAAATTAATTTAGTTGCAATTAGATTAGACCAAATAGATTTCCCATTGTGATTGTTAATAACAAAATTATTAATTAAAATCATGGTGAGCCTTTAATTTATTTTTAATAAGAGGACAAAATACAAGAGGGTCTTAATTATTCATGAGATTAATAATCAACTAACCTATAGACTAAAATTAATTAAAGGTCCATATATTAAAGCTCATAAAGTCCATACCATGTGTGTCTTAGATATTATACATAAAAATAAAAATCCTACCAAATGAATAGGTTGTGCCTTGGAAATAATAGATTTGGAAGAGTTCCAAATTATGTACAATTAGAAAATAAAAATAAAAATCCATCCACCCTCTCAAACAAGAAAGAGAAAGTTCTCTAGCCACCTTCCTTCTCTTTCCTATCCAAAAGCCCTCTTGCCCTAAAGAGTTTTGAATCAAAACCTTGCAAAAGAGTTTGTAGAGGTGTAGGAGACGCTTCTTCATGTTCTATCTATATGGACAAATTGTTGGGCTTCAAAGGCCACAACTTGAGGATCACGAGTTCCCTCAAGTTAGAATATGATTACAAAAGATACACTTTAAACGCTTTCATACATATATTGTTTGGTGTGTGTTATATGGCAAAAACGAGATGGGTTTGGATTACGTTTTCCTCAACATATTTTGTTCTTTCTAAAGATTGAAAATTTTCACCCCAAGCCCATTGAAACCCAACACTTATTTCATTCCATATTGGTAGATGCAAGAACGAGGTTATATGCATGTGGTTCTGATGCAGTTTATTCCTTTATTGTTTGGGAGACCATGACAGTACGTCAAGCGAATATGTCATGGAGGAACTATGAATGAGTATTCTTTTCTACTTGGAAATCATCATATCAAGCTTGAAACACTATCATCGGTATTAGCCAGAGATGATGGCGTATATGGAAAGACAATGGGAGAAAGAGAGAAGAAAAAACTAAAAGAGAAAAAAGAATAAAGAAATTGATGAGGAGTTTGAGAGAGAAATTACAAAAGAAATTAAGAGAGCAGTTGAAAAAGAAAATGAGAGGGAAAAAGAAAAGAGAAAAGGAAAAGATAAAAAGAATTACATAGAAAAAATCAAATAGGAGAAGAATATTTATATGTTGACCTATTCGAATTATTTGCCTTCTTTTTCTATGTGTATTTCAAGGAGATGAATATTTTGCTGGCCAAGGAGTATCTATGCCCATATGCATAGATAAATTTTCATAGAAAAAATCAAATAGGAGAAGAATATTTACATGTTGACCTATTCAAATTATTTGCCTTCTTTTTCTATGTGTATTTCACGGAGATGAATATTTTGCTGGCCAAGGAGTATCCATGCCCATATGCATAGATAAATTTTAATATTCTTCTGTCTATTCATTATTGTTTAGGAGTCACTGCAAAAGAGTTTTACAAAAAGTGTTTGATCCTAAAGCATTGAAAGAAAACAATTGTTAAGTATCAAGAAAAGTCTGGATATTCATATTTGACCGAGGCGAACATGTGCTCCAATTGAGGGCATTCGCCCTCAAAATGAGAGGCATGATGTGATCATGAGGAGCCCAAGGACAAGTATGAAGCTTGGAAATGAAGATTTTGGAGCTCGAGGATTGAAACCAATTGAAAACAGCACCTTGCAGCCTTACTAGGATAGCAATAGTACAAAAGATCGCGTCGCATCTGTGACCACAAACGGGCAAAGGAATCAGCTGCGGTCTCGATCATGTGCTGAATACGTTTTTTCAGTTTATTGCATTATTTTCAGATTTTTGGGTTTTTAATGTATTTTAGGTTCACGTGGGCTTTAGGCTTAAGTTTTTTGCATGTTTAGGGCAACTATTAAGAATTAAATGAGTCAATATTTTGAGTTTTCTCTTGAATGAAAGTTTCAATTGTTTCTTGAAATTCGTTGAGGACTCTCAATTCTTGTGAACAATCAAATTGAATTATTTGGATGAGATGCGTAAGTGATTCGTGATACATCAATTGATTTGGCATATCGATTGTAGCTGTTCTATCCACGAAATTTATCAAATTTGCTTCCGTGTATAGCATCAAATACACTTACAAAGCTAAAAGTTGCAAATGAGTTGCAAATGACTATCAATGACGATTCATGCACCACTTGGTTCACCAAGTAACAAGTAAATTTCAGACAGAATAACACATACTTGCACACCCCACTAGCTAGATTCAGTTTCACTTTAAAAAAAGTAGTTAGGAAAAAATTTTATCACACTTTTGCTCATCAAAGTTCAGAAATCCTTTGTTTCATTCATCTGAAAGGCCCTTTGTAACAGTAACATATTCTTTTTTCATCAACATTTCTAAGAAATTAACTACAGGAATGACAAACTTTAGAGGTGCAGGAGATTTTAAGAACTAGTCTTAAGGTATTTTGAGAAAAAAGTTCGGTGGGTAACATAATCTATATTTTGGACATATCTGCTTAATATGATAAAGGAACACAATGATCACTGGTTCCAAAAAAAGTCTAGATAATCAATCGAATGAATTGTTTGAAGAAGAGAGATTTCAGGCTGACTGCTTTTCATTTAAGCTATCCCACACAGTTATGAGCCAAAATCAATTAAGTACAAAAATCTTGAGTGTATCAAGATATAAGAAAACAGGCAAGCAAAGAGGGGATTTTTTTTGGGTGTAGTACAGTAGTAAGGGGAGAGGGAGAGAGAAACAGGAACAGTAATACATAATGCACCTAGTGTCACTAGAAATACTTAGATTAAACAAAGTCAAAAGCCAAATGTTTGAAGATGAAAATCAAATTCAGGATAAACTTATTTTGGAAGATTACCGGACACACCTGTGGTATTCGAGGTGAACTATTGTAAATTTTCCAAATTTTGTCAGCTTTTATCTCTCCCTGCTTAAGTAAGACATCTGTTCAAGTGAAAGTGCAGGGAAAAGATATAGTCATGCAGCAACAAGCATCAGCTAAAGCCATCACCATACATGTTCTACCAAAAACTGAAGAACAGCAACAAAATAAAGATAGCTCAATGAGAAATGCCAGGTAAGCCAAACCTGTAATGTTTTCCACAGCAGGATAGCATTCTCTTATCACAGATGTGCATTTCTCCACGGCAAAACGCATATATTCTTCTCTAAGTGCTTCAAGTTTGGAAGCAAGCTGCAAATGATATTTATACAATTAAAACTGCAATGCATCAATTACAAAATCAAAATCAAACAAAATCCCTATTTAAATTAGGATTTATGGTATTCTCACATTAGGCACAAGATCATTTTGATATCTGTAATAGGCTTTCCCAAAAGCAGTCATTCCCGTCTGCAGAATCAAGAACTCAGCAAGTCTTGAAGCTTCCAGTGTTGATTTTGCAGAAATCCAGCATAAATTATCAACTCCAAATATCTCTTCCTCAATTACTCTGGCTACATAGTTGAACTATCAATGCCAAGAAAGTACACAACCTACCCACCCAAATACAGCTCTAGCAGAGAACAATTAGGAACACTTTTCAAGTAAAGAGAAGAAATGAGAGATCTTCAAGACATAATCATGGTTTTGCTCATTCTAAAGGCAGTTTAATGGATAATAGGATACAATAGCATGTTCGTAAAGACAAGGAAGAGGAATAAAAAATTAGATATTACTTTCTGATTGTTTTCAGCAAAAGTCCATTGATTTCAATGAGTCAAGCAAGATCAGGACTGACAAAGCTACGGGATGAGTGCTTAAACATACTTAGTCATTAATCTCACTTCAATAAGAAAAGTAATATCAACTCCCAGAATAAAGATATAAAATGCTTTCATAGGTAAATGACAATGCAAAAACCATTAAGCACCTATATATCCTCTTTGCTTATTTCAGATTCTCTTGTGTTTTCTTGATACACTTCACCTGTACTCATTTAATAATAGAAATATCCTAATTTTTCTATTTCTGTATCTTGGGTCAGTCATCATTCCAAAAAAGTGAATCACACATTACATAAGCACATGTTAGATAAACATATAACAGAATTAAGAAACATTCCTCTAAAACTGTCTTATATGTTCATCGGTCAAATATAAAAGGATGTTGCACTGGTCAACAATGCTAAACAAACAAACTCTGGATCTTAATCCGCATGCATTACAAAAGTTCAAGTTTTGAAAGGCACTTTATAAGGCACTACAAACAACATACATCTATAGCATGAGATCTGACTTCTAACGCATGGAAAATAACATTCAAGTCATTCATCGGCAATGCCATTTGGTGATATCTTATTGTAACTTACGAGCACATGCGCGTACTATAGAGTCCACATAATCTGCCTTGTGCTTAAATACCCTGCCTGGTGTCTCCTCATAGCGCATATTTGGATCACTGTGTATGGAATTAATATTTGTCTGGAAAACATCAAACCGTAAATCCAAGATGTCATTTTTTTCAGATTCCTTCCATTTAGTTAAGAAATGGTAAGCAAGAGAAACTCAGCAACATGAACAACAATCCAATCTAATATATCATACTTCAGAGAAGGGACGGTAAGGATCTGGGATGTAACATGCAAGAATAGCAACAGCTGCTTCCCTATATGCCAATCTTAGTTTCAACTCTTCAGGGACTTCAGTACTATCTTCTTGGCCTGTTTCGAACGTGCCTTTTTGCTGCAATATTTAATGAACATATATGTGAGTGTGCATTTGTTAATCCAAGTCAAGTAACAAAACAGCACAGAAATCCATTCCTCGGGATTTTAATACTCACCCTCTTCAAGGCTTCAAGAAGTTCTCCGCGTCCTATGTAATCTAAGTCCTTTCTAGCCGCCAAAATTCCAGCTTCGTTCCTGTCATTAATACTCCATTAGCAACCCATCATGATGGACAGTTAAATTAGACAAGCACCTCAAGCAAATTTTTTACAGTATATTTTGCAGTTCTGCTCCAGTAAAATCTTCGGTAAGCTCTGCAATTTCCCCAAGTAGAATCTCCTTCTCCTCCTCCGAACGAAAATATTTATTTCGAGCATGCACCTAACATGTTCATGATGAAATTACCATAAAGAATAACATCTGAAGAAAAGAGCTTGTTCACTGGATATCTAAGTTAGTTATAGTTTCTAGATAGCTGACATGCATGCCATTGAACGACAAAAGCATACCTTCAATATGGCAAATCGGCCATCTTTGGATGGTAATCCAACACGAATAATCTTGTCAAAGCGGCCTTTTCTTAAAAGGGCAGGATCAAGAATATCCAGTCTGTTTGTTGCACCAATAACCAATACCTGCAAGATAAATTCCGTGAAGTCGACACTGGAATCTGAGACTTGCTTAAATCTAATTATTGCATACCTGTGATGTTGACACTTTAAAACCATCCATTTCTGTCAGTATTTGAAGTAGACCTTGTTCCCTCTCAGCACCACCCTAGTCAAGCAAAAAGATGGAGAAGGGCAAGCCTTGAAGATTGACAAAAGGATTTAAAACTTAACACAAGGATTTAGTTGATAAATAAATTACAAACACCAAAACAGGATAAATATATTCATATAGGTGCCATTTCCTTGATAAACTGCAAAATCTAATTTTGATTCAAGAAAATTGTCACTGGCACTTAACAGAAGAAATCTCAATGTATATGGATTTTCAAAAAAAAGTTCGGCAGTAGACCCACAGTTTCATCAAGTATGATTTCACACAATTACTCGCACTCTTCAGCAAGCATTTGGAGCACATCTCCTTTAATGAGGTTATCTTTCATAATATAGACAAACATTTTGCCAGACAATATGAACAGAAATTTTAAAATCAACTACTTGATAAACATTTCATAGTTGATTTTGGAGCAAAAAAGCTATAAAGAAGGCAGTTTCAAAATTGGCTGAAGAAAGATACATATATATGTATTATATATATTCGAAACCCAAAAGTACTGGCATTGAAAATTGTCAGTTACATACAGGAAAAGATTAGAGGAGACATATATATTTCCAGACAGAAAAATGAAAGGTAAGCATAGTCATACCCCACCAACATCAGGTCCACCACGTTTGCTACCAATTGCATCTATCTCGTCAATGAAAATTATAGAAGGAGCAAATGACCTGGCACTAGCAAAAAGATCCTTCACACGAGAAGCAGCCACACCAACAAACATCTGAAATGATGAAAGTTAAATAAGTTGTTGTCAAACATCGTAGAACACTTTATTTCTCAAAAACCATACATATTTAATCATCTGAGCTTCCAACGAACTTCTATCACATAATTTAATACTCTTAAGTCAGAGGTAAACTGTGCTTGCATACTCCAACAAGACAAAGATCGAATTGATTGACAAAAAATTAATTATCTAATAAGAATAATAATCTACAACTATGATTTGATAGAATAAAACAAAGAATTAGTAGCATTCCATTTTGCAATTTGAACATGCAGTGATAGAGCCCACAATTTCAATAGCTCCAGTCAAGAATTTAATTGAGATAAGAGACAAGGGGAGCCAATGTGGAAGATGCAAGATGCAATGATGGAGGATGGGCGATAAGGCAATTCCAGCAGAAGTGGAGGTTGAGCTGCAGGAAGACAGCAGATTGCTCTGTACTTCTGACAAAAATGGATAAAATACAAGATGATCATAATGTCAAGGAAAAAATTGCTTCGGCTGCTGCAAGTTTAAGCTATCCATCAAGATTATCCATGAAACAAATAGGCCTAATTTTATTCCTGGAGCTCATATGGAAATTTATAAACTTAAGGGAGTCGAATAGAAGATCCAAAAGATGAGAACAAGAAAGAATTCCAAGTAGCCATATACTGCCAACATTTTCTAGCATCCTCCAGTTAGACTACCCAATTGCCACAGCATCAACAATTCATTTCCAGCTTCCAAGATTGAGCACAAATGCACCAAACTACTATCTAGTATGCATTGAAAAACTCCAGCAGAACAGTCACTGTACAAGAAGCATTGAGTTCCATCAACATGCTTGCTCTTTTGGTATACTATATTCAAATTTGGCAACTTTCATTTGAAAATTTGCAGCTTCATATTCTGATTGTTGATTGGACATTATCTAGATAAAATATTGCTTTCGTGTCACAACACCATTTTTCCATGGCAGCATAATAGGCAGAAATTAACTCGTCTAAAGCATCATCCTATGAGATTGAAATGTTTCACTATTGTTTTCAAGAACTCACCTCAACAAAATCTGTTCCATTAGCAGCAAAAAATGGAAGACCTGCCTCGCCAGCTATAGCTTTTGCCAGAAGTGTTTTACCAGTTCCAGGAGGACCATGAAGGAGTACACCTTTTGGGCAATAGATACCTTTGTTTTGGAACTCTTCATCATTTTTAAGTATTCGAACAATCTCTTGCAGCTCCCTCTTGATATATTCTTGACCAGCAAAATCATCAAAGGTGACACCAGTTCTTTCTTCAGCTGAGATGAATTTTGCCCTGGCATGGAGATGGCAAGACTTAATCAGAAAATGTTTAGTATGTTCGAATCCTTATCAACTTTAAATTAGTGACCTTTCAACAAATCCTTCTTGTGGACCTACTTACTGAAAGTACCCTCAAAAACATTGATCACCTATCAATGGCCAGATATAAAGTGCGCACAACACACAATAAAAGATAAAGAAAACAATTTTAGATTAGACTGGATATGTTTGGTTGTTGATTTGGGAGCAGGTTGAAAATTATGAAGATTTTGATGGTTATGAAGACAATGTTTGATAGTAAGATGTAAGAGGAAGGGAAATTCTAATATTGTTTGAATTTGAGTATTTTTATATGTATATAATATATAATAATAATTGGATAATATGATGATATATAGGTTTACAAAGCATAAATATATATATAAGTGAAAGTGTTTGTGCATATATATAAGTGTTAATTTGATAAAGAATAATAATTGAAAAATAACTAGTTATATATGTAAGAGAAGGAAATTTTGAATTTAAATTTTAATGAAATTTTGTGATGTACAATGTATGGTTGATAAAAAGTGAGGGGGTGGGAATGGTACGAAATGGGGAAATAAAACAGCTAATGAAGTTAAAAACATGGCTGAAAGGCACCAACGTTTTCTCATAAATTTTCATTTAAATGAGAAAACAAACAGTAATATACAAAGTATAGAACAAAATAAATTATGTCAAACTCTATACAAGGGCAATTAATAAAACCATTCATGTTCAAGATTTTAAAGTCAATATGCATACATCACAGCGCTAAGCATCAAAAACCCAAATTAAAAAATAAAAATCAAATCCAAACCGAGAATGACAATCTCAATTCACTTAAAGTGCATCTCCCTTAAGTCTCCAAGAGGTCCTATACATTAATATCCAGAACTTCTATTTGAAATGTCTGATACTTTTAACCATTTGCTAGATGCAATCTCTAGATTCACAAACATCACTAACTTTATACTTGTTAAACTCTACGTAAAACCCTTGAAACTGCTAGCCATTGGCTAAAAGAATCTATAAATTCAAGGAGGAAAGCTCAAAATGTCATGTATTTTGTTTTACTTGATCAAATTGTTAGATGATTTGCAACTTTACAAGTGCAAAGAAACCGAACCAAGGTCATTGAAGACATTAGGATATACAAGAAGGCATAATTATTTACAATGTCAGCAAATCAGCACTATCAAACAAGATTCCTCCAGTTAGAAAAATAAACGAACACTAAATTTGAATTAACCAAGGAGACAAGACAACCCCAGAGTTCATAATTGATATACAAAAGAGTCACAGTTATGGCATTGATGTTCTGGCTGCTAAATACAGATTTGAGCAAAGCCTTCAAATTTAAGTCTCAAGAAGGAGCCTAAACTAGAGGATCCCAGATTGAACATACATTCTAGAAGTGACACCCAATGATGTCCAAATTCCTAAGGCAAAAGGGCCTCAATTCGAAGTAGTTAAGTCGATCTATCCTAAGTATGAATTTTGCAAGAAATTTCTCACGATTCTTTGGGGACCATTGACCCGTTACTAAATGTTCACAACCTCTCAACAGCCTAATACCCAAAAAATTAGGGCTATGCTTGTTTTTAAATTTGGGTGTGTGTGTTTAGGTGTTTTTATCTTAAAAATTGTGTAAAAGTAAGAGAGAAAGATAAAATTTAAAAAATATAATGATTAAATGTATGTTTTTAGAGTGGGAAATTGCAAGAACAAACATATCCTAGGTTCTTGGTGCACCAAAACATTTTGAATTTAATTTCTAATGATAGGAAACCAAAAAATAAGAAACAAAAAAAATGCCATTGTACTACGGAAGAAAATGACCACAATAATCTCGAAATAAGAGGATGGACATTAATAACTACTCAACCTACCGACTCTTCCCCAATGACCCAAGGGCCTGGTGCTCAAGAGGCTGCAATGTTGTCTTTTTAGGAGGAGCACCAAGATCACAAGGTACTAATTTTGAGTATATTGGTCTCATCATATTATCAATCCAAATATATAGAGCAACAGAAAGAGCAAGCCTCATGGACCATACAACCGCAGTGGCAACAGTTGAATAGATTTCTGCAGGAACTGTATTCACATTAAGGACATCAACATTTACAAGCTGTTGATTTAACTTTCGCCAAACTTCATTCCAGCAGTCAATGGGCATGCGGTCAACCACGTGGCGCCGGAAAACAATTTCCTTCTTTTTATGACCTTCCGAGCCTTCTGTTTTCCCTTCTTTATAATAAGGTAGAATTGCTGTGTTTGCAGAAGAAAATAGAATATTCGTTAGAACATAAGTAAACAGGTGAAGAAATAGGACAACCTCCTACAGTTTCCACAATACGTGGGTTTTGAAGTAAAATAGAAAGAGCAAATATCTTTATGAACAAGCACAGTGCAGGATACTGTTATCATTTGTTGTAATTTCAACTAAATCTTAATGGGAATCGCCAATATATTTACATTAATGATAACTTCATGAAAGGTTTATATCACCTCTACTTGATAATGCCAGTAATGCTACTATGATCTGCAATTTTGGTTTGCAGTCGGTCCACTTTATAGTCAACAAACACATGGAATAACCATAAAGTAACCCAAGAAGTCCAACCTGAGACGGTCTGCCCATAATTAGAGTACTCCATGAATTGAACATTGTTTGAGTCAAGAAGTTTCTTGAAGTCACTATATTCTATAGAATGAGAATTCTCAGGGTCCCACTCAGTCCCTTTTAGTTTTCCCCTCATGGTCAAAAGTGTCCTGCTCCACTCTGAAGCCATCATAAGCTGCCTCTCCAACTGAACATTTGCCTTCCTTTCGAATTCTTCTAATTTGTTTATCCGTACCCTCTCAGCTTCCTTCAAATTCTGCAATCCCCATCATCAATTTAAGTCACAAGACAAATTATCTCTCCTTTCAAATCAATAGGAAAGGCAACTAATCAGGATTTTAAAAAAAGTTTAATCATGCCTTCTTGTTTTTCAAGCTTATAAATTTCCAAAATTTTGAAACAAAAATATATCATTAGCAAGGTCAATAACTGCAAACTAGTTCAGAAAAATTAAAAATTCAGTAGTGGATTCAGAAATAAGATAACTCAGAATTTCCAAAAAAATTATTCAGAGTGTAAAAATATGATAAAGTAAATATAGCAAAAATGCAAGTAAACGAATGCATACAGCGTTGCCCACCCATCCCCCCAACACCACTCTCTTACTTCGGTGACTTCAATAAAGCAATCAAAGCAAAGTTTGATCATTTAAACATCGTCTTCTGATCTCCAACTCAGAAAGCGCGCTCCCAGCCAGTGGGCGCTTTCTGATGCCGGTGCTTTGCTCGGATAGCAATAAGAGCGTACGGGCATTTCACTTGCAATGTCAAAAGTGCAACATTCCCAAATACTAAAACCAAATTCGGCCACATTTCTAACACACGCCGAAATAAAAGAAAACAAAGGAAATCCAGTTTAAATAGCTTTTCTCATATTTGAGTGGCGAAAAGGTTATTTCGTCAACAGAACAACGATCCTTTTCTCCTTTTCCACCCATACCAAAGAACAAAATGCGTTGAAGTTGAGATGAATCACCTCAAATAGCTGCTGAGCAGACTCAGTTTCCCCTTCCACAGGGTTGGAACACGAACTTGAAGAAGCCTTGCAACTGGTTCTGTGTTTTCTAACATAAATGCCGGATTTTACGCATATGCACGACCGGAAGCGAAAACTTGTGGCAGATAACTGTCTGGTAAGCAAGAATTTGGGCCGTCTACCATTTCGAGCAAATAGGGTTTTAGCAGAAGGGAAAACGCACGACTTTGGCAGAAAACTGTCTTGCACTGGGTTTAAAGTGCCCAAAAGAATCATCTTTTTCCCCCTTTTTCTTCAGAATACAGCAAACTATTCAATCGTTATGGTTATCTTGCCTGTGATGTGCTCTTCCATGCCGATAAACCTCTCTGCAAAGAAGGTTTAAATGGATTACGCTTTTCACTCTTCATTAGGCGGCCTCACTTAAAATCGCGTTTTGTTCCAGCGATTTTAGTTAGCCTATCTGGTGAATTCAGTTTACGTTCTTTGTCAAGTTTGGATCGACGCCACCCAGTATGGTCAGATCCTATCCAATTAATTCAAAAAAAACAAGTTACTTCTAATTATAATAAAAATCTATGTTGTTTTAAGATGTGAAGGGGGTGTCAATTAATTGTTTTGGGTCTTCTATATATTCTGAAAAATTATCTCATAACTAGATTCCATTATCTTATCTCATTTACTAAAGAGCAAATATATAAGCAATGAATATTAAAATTTATTGATACTTAATTATCTTTTATTCCAACGTATACCGTATGCATCAACATGTATACATATATTTTATTATTCTACATGCATATAAGCGGGTTTTTTTATTTTTTATTTAAATTAATATTCAATTTTGGCACACTAACTTTGTATCAGGAGAGTTAATCAAATAACCTATGTCATCGTTTTAAACGGGCGAGATGATATCAACATACACCATCTCGCTTTTTGAAACAGCAAGATAAATTTTTTGTTTTAAAAAAATAAAATAAATGACATCGGTCTATAAGTAAAATTCAAACTCAACTCATCATTTGTCAAAGTGGTCTTGTTCCTCGTTAAAATATGACATCGACATTTCCCATTGAGAAATCTTCACTCTTCCAAAATTTTGTCCATGTTACGCCTGCAACATAGCCTTACAAATTCTTGTTTTTGGCATAAAAAAGAAAGAAAAATTGCAAGACAATAAGGAAGTAAATATGAACATATCCTATAGTCTGGAGGAATCTCATTAGGACTAGATTAGGGGTGTGACTCAACCGAGTTGTTAAACTCGACTCGGTCGAGCAACTTGGTCAAAGCTCGACTCGAGCTCGGTCAATAACGAACTCAAGTCGAGCTCGGCTCAACTCGATATACTTATCAAGTCGAGTTCGAGTATTTCAAAAAAATACTCGAGCTCGATCGAGTAGCTCGAGCTCGAATTTTTTTTTTAATTTTTTTCAAACATAATCTAACATTTAACTCAAACTCGAACTCAAGCTCGACTCGGGCTCGGCTCGATAAACTCGAGCTCCAAGCCTAGCGAGCTCGAGCTCGTGTTGCAAAATTTTACTCGAGCTCCAGCTCGACAACTCGATTCAAGCTCGAGCTTGAGCTCGAGCTCGTAAAAATTCAACTCGAGTAGATTACTACTCGAACTCAACTCGGCTCGATTTCAACCCTAGTCTAGACTATTCTTTTTTCTCAATATTTTATTAAATGGCTAAAATTTTGAATGAAAGAAAAACCCCTATTATTTGTTAAGGTGTTCATAGGAAAATTAAAAGCGACTATAGGATAAAATGGCCGCTGTTCCTCTTTCACAAACTAATTGCCTTTTATGAAAGGTTGCTGATCAAACCACCTTTTCCTCGTAGGTTGGCCGTTGCTCTTTGAATTTGTTGTCCGTTTTCAACTTTTTAACTTATTCTCACATAGTGCCGCTCAAATCTCAGTCATACATGTACAAATGTATCTTTGAATATAATCCTTAAAAGGGCTCCATCGTTACAAGGCTCTAGTGACCATGAGATTCTTTACGGTTTTGGTGCGTGGTTTTTTATCAAAACTGGTATGTCATCCCTGCCTCGTTTTGTCATGTCCATCATCAACCAATAGTCTTTTGATTTGCAATAACATTCACATATACCACAGAGAAGACGTCATGCTAGACGATCCACACATTGTGGCATTGGTAATTACTTAAGAGATGACGGTATCATGTAATACATACTAATTCTTCTTGCATATATATTAGATGTTCCATTAAATGGAATTGAATAAACTTTTTTTTTATCTATTATTACACTTTATATAGATATGCTTATTTATGAATGATCAAGTTATACAGCAGTATTAATAAAAAAGGATTACGTAAAACTTCCATAAATATAAATTGAATTTATAACTAATATCACATAAATCTCATTAGTAGTTTTAAAATAAAATTATATATTGCCCGCATGTTCCATAAGAAGTTTATACCCAAAAAAAATGTATAAATATTAAAACAGTGCATAAATATATTAAATAAATAATAATTACATATAAAATGATATAGTTTTTAAATTAGAAACATGATTTTTAAATTGCTTTGAAGCAGAGAAAAGTGGTAAACTATAATTGTAATTAACATAAATGTAATTTTCTTAATTTACTTTCTCCAACAAATATTTATTATTAAAATGCCATTGTAGTATATTATTATACAATAAATTAATTTCTCAATTTGTTGAAATATAATGATATTTATTTAAATAAAAATTCCAATTTTGTTTCAAATTATAATAATTTTATTTAAAAATAAAGAACAATGTTAAACCCTAATTGTAATTAACATAAAAGTAATTTTTTTAATTTATTTTCTCCAACAAATATATATTACTAAAATGTCATTCTAGTATATTATTATATAATAAATTAATTTAAGACATCATCTCGCCGTTTCAAACATGAAATAGTTGTTGTGCTAGAACATATCCCCGTGTAGTATTCAAGAACAAAACACATTGACATTAGTCATCACTTTTTTGGTTGAAAAGGAGTTGTTGTGCTAGAATATATTACCATAGATTGTCATTTCGCTAACATATTCACAAAGGTTATTGATGCACAAAGGTTTAAGATGCTGTAGAGTGTCATAGATGTATGCCTATCTCAATAATTCAAATTTGCTAATCATTACAAAATTTTTGTATATATTTTGTAAATATACTATTTTTATTATTTTTAGTTTTTTTTATAATATTTAGTTGATAAAGGATGATTAAATCCTGATGGTCAAATTTCTTGAAAGCATGATGATGTCTTTGGCCGTTGGATTTCATGACGGCTTTATGATGGTCAAATGGTAAAAAGATAGTAACTTGAGTTGACGTGGCAGGAACATATTTAAATTCCAAGGAAATTTTTAAAAATCTATAGTTACCGTAACTATCTAACGTACTGGCACAGCCAAAATCATTCGATAATTAGATTTTTTTCATTTATTTAGTGATTCCTAAGATTCCATGTCATAGCATGATATAACTTTTCTTATAGTAGAAGCTTACTAGATGGTTATATATATAGAAGTAGGCTCCGTGGTTTTGAAATTCGTATTCAAATTCTCTCTCTCCTTCAAATTCTTGAAGCAAATTTTAGAGTAAAAGATGGGACATTTTTCATCAAGCAATGTGTTAGGGTTAAAGCCGTTCATAAGCCTGTATTGCTGAGGACTGTTGGACTTGCAATGGTGGTTTACAAACCATCAGTCCAGCCTATACTATTGGCCACCCTCTCTCTATAAGTTTCCCATGTCATGACTATGGAAGAACAAGATTGCAAGAAATCGGGGGAGTAATTGCCTAAAGCCAAGAAACTAAAGAAGATGTCCAAGAAATTGTTGCAACTGACATTAGCGGCTCAAATGTTCCAACAAACGCAAACACTAAGACAAGCCATGATGTATCACCTAGTGAGGTTGAAACTGTGGAAGCACTTGTAAAAGGGGAGGCTCCATATTCCTTTCAAAGAAGATGCTTGAAATAGCATCTGGTCATGATATCCTCGGCTTCTCAATCTCCACCATCAAGTCCAAAAAGGAATAAGACCAAAAGTGTGATGTTGGAGGTGGTGGAACACTAGCCTAAAATGGAATAGCACCGTCAGAACCTAAACCAGATAAGGTCTATGAAGATCATGCAACCTCATTCAAATACTACAACAAACGAGTTAGAAAGATGTGGAACTATGTTAAACATAAGTCCTTAGCTATTGAGAGAAAAGTGAATAGACTAATTATCACAAAGATTGGATTCAGTGTAGTTTTGGACTAATTGGGGTTGCAAAGTATTACAATATCTATTACTATATTCATCCACAATCTTGTCTAATAGTTTTACGACAATCTTGATGAATGTTAGTGCCCACATTGTGCCAAATATGCAGAGCTTAGATGAGTTGTCGTTATTCCTAACATAACTTACCAATGTTGTACTAATAAAGTAGATCATTTTCATAAGGAAATTCTAGATTTTTGGTAATTTATTACAATAGATATTGCAACATAATCTATCACAATATCTGCTAGATTTTTCAAGATCAATTAGACAATTTATTCTTTCTAAATGGTGATTATAGATTGTTGACATAACTTATTTATGATGATTTGAATGGATTTTTATCTAATTGATTTGGATATGATTGACCTTTCTTGATTAAAAGATATGGAGAATCTGGACAGTTGACCATATCTTGACTTTCATATATCCAAATCAAATTCAGCTGAATCAAGCTTGATCACCAAAAGATTTTGGGCTTATTATGATAAGGGAACACTATTGAAGACTAGCAAAATATCAGAAAGGAGAAATACTGAAAATGTTAGACTAGATGTTATAATATAAATGTCTCATTTTTAGATATTTTTAAGATTGTCAACCGAATTTCTTGGATTAGTTTTCCAACTTTAAAGGCTGACCAATGGATGCTTTCAGAGGCTAACTGAGTGAATTAAGTGGAATTTCATTAAAAGATTTCATCTGATTCAAGGGTGAACTCCACGAATTATCAAGAAGAACTAATAGTCAATTGATTATCATTGAAAGAGTTTAAGTTCATTACATTGTTCTTATCATTTAGAAGAAAGATATCATGAGAGCCTTAAGCATTGCATGCTCCATTTGTCTACAACCACCCACTAAAGTTATTATGTAAAAAACAACTGTTAGGAGAGGAGACTCACCGGTTAATACTAGAAGTTGGAGCCAACAGGGAGTCTTAGCAAGGTAGAGGCAAAGAGAGTTGTTGCCTAGAGGAGTTGGGCTTGAAATGAGTCAACTAATTCATACTAAAGGGAGGTTGGGTAAGACTAGTGATTTTTGTGTTGGTGTTCATCAGATCTTCAAACAATTGGTGTAACATTGTTAGTGAATTTTCTAGGCTGAGACCCTATAGACATAGGAGGGTTATCTCCAATTGCATGAACAAATTCCTAGTATTTACATTTTTGTTATGTCTGTGAATTTGTGATACCATGTGTTATAATACAACTTGCAACATGATGAACCAAACTAACTAATATAAACATATAAATTAAATGACGCTTGTGTTAGGTATGACGGCTACAAGGAACACATTTTTAGTTGGATGGCTTCAAGATTAGTTGACTTGCTAACAAATAATGCATATCTGAAAATGATTAAGAATGATTTTGGAAAACTAAAAGTTAAGCCCAGTAATATACCAATTTAAAGAACGAGGAAGAGAGCACTAAAATAGTTAAAGGTAGCCATGTTGATCCATACAACAATTTACCGTAACAATTAAAAATAATTTTGCTTTATAATGAAGGCAGTGAAATTATATTACACTACCATCATTTACCATCAAGCTATTCTAGTATACCACTACGTCCATCATTCAAAACATTTTTCCTAGGACTAGTTGTATTAAGATAGCTTTTTGCAAGGTCTTAGTCCATTCATTTAATTTGCAATTTCCATCTAAAAGAGACTATATGAGGGGTGTAATGCTAGCCATCATATGTTTATATTTCCACTACAGGTTATTTCCTTTGGTTGTTGTAGTTGTGAAGCATGAGTATTGAGAGTGGTGGTTGTTTTTCCTTAAAAAAAACTTACTTATAATGTGTGGTGGATTCTTATCACTTCTTATGGCCCTTTATGAGTGATAAGCAGAAGGTATTTGCATAATTTTTATTCTTAATGATACTTTGTGGATTAAATTCTGGTCTAATTATGTGATGACCTATTGTTTGACACTTGTTTTTTGGTGTATATAGAGATTAACTAAGCTATTTGTGAATTGATTCCACACACTATGAATAAGATGTGTGCAAAGCGCAACTATATAAACTTTAGGCCACACTTTGCTAAAAGAACCCTAAAAATTACCTTTAGGATGCGACAAGATCTTATAATGCTCATGGATTCAATTTTGTAATATATAAAATCAAAGAGTTGAAGTCAACAGGATATGAGTGACTCATAAAAATTATAGCTTAACATTCAAACGGCATCCTTTTGATGACATAAGGCTAAAAAATGATCATGTTACTAACAACATTTCTAAATCTTTCGAATGTTGACCCTAGTTAATTGGCTCAAGGCAAGATTAACAAGTAGATTACATAAAAAAAAATGAGTAAGCAAATTAGTGGAAAATAAAGTTGTACAATATGTGGATAAAAGGCCTACTATTGTGAAAGAGGAATCGGAAGATGTCACTCCTTGTGGCAAGAAGAATTTAAGGTGCAAGATGGAAATGCACATTACTTGGTTAACTTGAATGAAAGAAGATGTGATTGCAGAATATGGGACACTGGTGGGTTGTCGATGAATCCACAAAAGGAGTCATTTACCCAATGCATTTATGTGAGTTAATGCTAGAATACTTGAGTTTTTAAACACTTTGCAACATTATTTGTATTCATGGAGTAATTGACACGGATTTAGCTCAATTGATTTAATTTTTGCATAATTATGGTTAATTTAGGTGTTATGCTTTAGATGCAGATTTGGAAATCTTTAGGTAAGTTGGAATAAAGAAGAGAAACAAACTTGGAAAGTGTAACAATGGAAAAGGAAATTTTTAGCGACAACTTTGAAGGGTTGCCACATTCTGATGTAGTATCCAATTGATTTGAAATTTTACAAAATAAAAGAAGAATGAATCGCTTTCAAATGGCACAAATGACAAGTTCATTGGACATTGGATGAGAAAGTTACATACAAAAGAATATACCATCCTAACACAAGGTTGGATAGACGTGAGAGCTCAATATAGAATTAGCTTTTTTTTGACCTTTTCTTGTTAGGTATAAATATTTACATTTAAGGTTCCAAATGTGACAATTGACAACCATAAATTTTCATTCTCTCTCTCTAGAAAACTTCTTTCTTTTATTTTTATAAAAAGTTTGAGCTCGCAGTTGCAAGGATTAAAGATTGTGAGGTGAAATGGATTCAAGACGCACCTTTTTAGAATAAGATTTCTTCTTTCTTCAATTTTGTCCTTGAATTTATATGCTATGATGATCGAAATATTGCCTTGTATAGTTTTCAATATCATGAGTGGCTAATTTTATTCTTTCTATGGACTTAGCAATTGCATGATTGAATTTAAATGTCTAAAATCTTTTAATTGATAATCCTTCTTTTCATTCTTCTATTTTGTGCACTTAATGCTTTATAAGTCTTGCTCATATTTAGATTAATTTATTGATTTGATAAGAATAGCAAAAGTGAACTTCTTAGATTAGATTGTACAAACAAGAACACATAATTTAGGAGAAGAATGAAAGCAAAATCCACATTTTGTGTGAGTCATATGTTATTCAAAGAATTTAAATTTCACTTCAGATAATTACATGTTACTCAAGAGTGCCTGAGCTATTTGACTGTGGAGCGTTATTAGAGTTAGAAATATCTAGTAAGAAATTCAAGAATAATATATGGAATAAAAACAATTAAATTGATTATTAACAAAAAAAATACAAAGGCTAATCGTCCTCAAAGTACATAATCCCAATAATACAATTCATTTAAATAAAATCAAAACAACATTGGTTAAGAGTTCTCCTCTTCCTTTATCCTTTAGTTTTTATTTTTATTACATTTTTTGTTGAAGTTGTTGTTTTGAATAAGTCCTTAACCAAATCATCTCGGTATTCACCTACTTCTTGTGAGAATAATACTTTCTCATTCTTTATTATTTAAGCGATGTCGTGCACTTGCAACATTTTAAGTTTTTGAGTGCTATAGGGAAGTAATGGTGGTGGGACTTAGATTATAATTTTTTGCAAATATCTATTTGTGTTTTTCCTTTGATTTTCACATTTTTCTCTAGTTCTTATCTTACCCTATGCACACGTTATGTTTTATTGTAGTTTATACTTATATATTGTGTGCATCTTAATACTACCATTCCTAACTTTGTGCATCACATTTGTGTATACCATTCTAGTTCATTATGGCTTCATATCATTCTAGTTGGCCATCCTGGAAAGTATAACTCCTCTAGTAAGACTTTGAATAATGAAATTGCTTCTCTTAACATTTTGAGTATGAAAATAGATTACATAGAAGAGCAGTTAAATAAATTGACATTTAATTCCACAATATCTTTTGTATAGGTATGTGACATTTGTGAGGTGTATGTCAAGCCCAAAATTATTGGTCACCGTAAACTATGAATTACACTCATCAAGATTTTAACCATTATAATTCACTTTGCGCTGCATACCAACATGTGTGGGAAGACTATCATACACATGATTAGGGAAGCGATCAATATGAGATAGAACCACTCGGGGAATAAACTTTCTAAGAAAAGATGTTATTTTTGAAAGATCTTATAGGAAGTCTTGCAAAATCCATTCAATACCACATGAAACGAATTGGTTACATCCTTCAAAGCTAATAGACTTGACTTTAAAATCTAGAGCAACAAGTAGAATAGAAAGATAACCAATCTCCTTAAAGACACCTCAAGAAATAATGAGCTAAATTTTGAAGAGCATGTACAACTAGTCACCTTAAGAGATGATAAATTAAAGTTACCATTACAAGAAGTATATTAAGAGGATGTTGAAGAAGAGCAAAGTGAAGCCACAGTTGAGATAAAAACTTAAGCTAACATTGAAGGAGTATGGGAGAAGAAACATGGGAGCATGCAATGAGTGATATTTCAACAATTAAATTTCTATTTTCTCCTTCTCATAAATCATATAAGAAGTTTCTTTATTTCTTCATGTTGGTAAGAAACTTTGTATGATTAACTCCTTGTAAAAAGCATTGGTTCAAAATTAACCTATATGAAAATTTTGTAGAAAGTTCCCACAAAAAAGAGAAAGTTTGAGGAAGCTAAGAATGTAGGTTCTTACTACCAAAAGAGAGGCCACAAATTCAAGTTGAACCAAGAATATTGAAGATGATGAGCTTGAAAATAACCACCGTTCTCTGTTAGGTTAAAATTTTACATTTAATTTCTGAGTTAATTATTTTTGCTTTTGTTACATGCTCCCTCGTTTATTTATTTTATTTTTCGTCGCTAGTATCAGAAAAATTAGCCAATGAGAGAGTCCCAAGCTTACTCAATAAGCCGTTCCTTCTCGTCTGCAAGCTCACCCCGGGAGAGTCCATCTATTTAAACCCCCGCGCCTCCCAAATTTCGTCCCCATTTTCTTATCTTGAGTTTGCCTCTGCATGTTTTCTCTCCCTCTGCCGAGTCTCTCCGCCTTCTTCACCCTCTAAGGTGTGATACCGTTTCCTTTTTTCTGCGTCTTCTGTTTTGATGATTTTTACACCGTGCGAGTGCGCCATTTTGTTTCTTTTGTGTTGGGCCCTGGATTTTTTGGAAAATTTGAGTGTGCTTTTTGGGTATTGGATTCTAGGGCTTCATTTGCATGCTGATTAAAATTTATGCATCGTGTCTAGTCTACTTCTAATAGATTTGTTTTGAGTTTTCAATCTGTTAGGTGCCCCGATTGCTCTTCGTACTGGTCTTCCTGTAGTAGTGGGTGGTTTTGGGGATGTAATGTGGATAAAGTGGCGATATTTCATTGGGTCTGGTATTATTGTGATTTTCATTTTTGACTTTTTAGTGGATCTTTCGAATATTGAGATTTATTAGTTTTACTTTTTACTGAGTAACATTTTCTGATGCTTCATTTCAACTAGGCTTAAGCTATTTAAATTATATACAAAATCTCGTTTTTTGAGAACTTCTCATTCCCGAAGACAATCGCAATTTTTTTGGCTTATTTATATTCTCGTGTTTTGTTTTCTATAATTTTAGCTTACTTGGTTATGTTGGTGGGTTGTCTCGGCGTATCGTTTCTGTTCATATAATGTGGTTTGCAGTTTTTATCTTTTTTGTAAAAAGGTTCATCACTTGGTTAAAAAATCCAGGGCTTGTATCGTGCACCAGATGTCTTTTGATTCCATCAAGAAGCGTCAGTGGTTTGTCTGGTGTGCTTCCTGGTTCATGAACCGGGGGAGGCTTTGGTGCTCAACGAAGGAATTGTTTCCTTGATTAATAGGTTTAAGCCCTAAGAATTATTTTAAAAGATAAATTAAGTATAGGATAATTAAAGTATAAGACAAGTATATCAAATGGGTCTAACATGATTGGATTATTTTATCATATTTGTTGAGTTGATACATTTTATTCAAACTAATACCACCCATATTTTATCATGAACATTTATGAATTAAATTCAACAATTGATTAGTTTTCATAAATTAATTTATCAAGTCTAATCTTAAGAAGTGAGCGAGCCCTTACGTTATTTTGCAGGTACTATTGCTTCTAGGCACCCTTGATGCTTCTAGGCCCTTACGTTGTTGCAGTATATTTTCTTTGGCTGAGTATGAAATTGTTTAAACATGCGCGATATTGCTTCAAAAAGGTAAGGGACCATATTGACAAAGAATGGGCCAAACTATGGCCAACAACATCTCATTTTTGTAGCATGTGAGAGAGCAAATAATATTGAAATAAAAACAGGAAGTGTTACCTTAAATTTCATCCAACCATCCCCACCATGCAAAGACCCCTCATCCCAGAATTGGTCACAGGTTGTATGGCCAAACCATAGGCATGGTACAAACAAAATATGCCCATTCGTCACCTGATATTTGGAATTAAGTTTTTCATGTGCATAATATGATCTGTCATCCTAATTTCCATTGGGGTTGGACCATAGTTGAAAGGGCACACACACCACATTGAGCACAGGCAAACCTTGTGTCAAGATCATTGTCCATCCTTTTTATGCTCTTTTATGTATATATATCCAACCCACGTTTACCTCTTCTTCACATTTAGATCAAGCGCCATAACAACTATAACCCTCGGATATCTCACTTCGTTTTGCTGCTACTGCATTTTCAGTTCACCCTTTTTCAACTCAGGAGCGCGCAATGATGCCACTCGTGTCGCCATTCTGAGCAAAGGCCTGCACTCTGCAAATTGACAGCTACATATACACTATTCCGATGTATGGATGCCGATGGGATTTGTGCTGACGGAGATCAAGATTATGCTCCAGCTCGGACTCTGCAAATTGGAATTCAACCACTTAGGTTTTTTCTTTTAAAAAAAAAAATTTGAACTTGTTGAATATTTATTTTAGAATTATTTACTTTTACTGCAGAACCTTAATCTGACTTAGAATCATGGTGCAGTGCAAAGCATGATACGATATTAAATAACATGTGGAATATATTGATATTGTAATTAAATTTTTTTACCAAAAAAATTAAAACGAACCAATTTTACTTGTTAAATAATAAGTATTTTCACCTTTTTATGTTAAAAAATAAAACAAATTTCCAAGGAAATGGTTAATACCTACTATTATATTAGTAAAAAATTAAAATTTTAACAATTAAAAATTTATAATTTCAAAAATAAAAATTGGAGAATTTTAGACATATTTAACAACTCTGTAAAAATTCCAAAATCTAAATCAAAGCCTGACTGCTTAAATTGTAAAAAATCTAAATTTCCATCAATTCTTATATGTAATTAATTAAATTTTAGAATTTTAATCGTGACATGCTATTTAAGAAATAAACGAGAAGGAAAAAATAAAAATAAAAAGAGCGAGAGAACGAAAATTAACAAAAGTAAAAGAAACAAAGGCCTTGTTTATTTTTAAATTTTGGTGTGTATTTTTAGATATTTTTACTTCAAAAATTGTGTAAAAGTAAGAGAGAAAAGAGATAAGAAAATATGGGTAATAATTGAGTGTGTATTTTTAGATGGTGGATAATTGTAAAAAAAATATAGCCAAAAGAATAGGATATAACAAATGTTTGAATTATTTAAAAGTTGTCTATATAAAAAGATGGAATGTATTAAGAGAATGATCAAATTATTTTAGAATTTGTTTGAAACAAATTATGAAAACCTAATGAACTCTCAAAAATGTAATAGAATCATGACTTTTAAGACTAGTTTTTAGCTGAAAAATGAGCCCTAATAACACCTAAGTGAACATTCATGTTTTATGATTGTTTTTCTCCTATTTTCTAAAATATAAGTTTTGATACAATAAAAAATATATAAAAAAAAGAAGAAATCTTTGAAATGCTTTCTTCAAAAAGGTATATACTATGGTCCTATGGCATGCCATAGGTGTGCCATAAAAAAGTAGTTACCAATTGTTATAAATGGTGCCATAGTTATGCCATTTGCACTATGCGTGATTTTACGCCACTAATAAATACAAGGTTTAGAAGAATGAAATATACATGTTAAATTAAATTAACAAGATGAATATTTTTTGTTCTCTATGTTGCATGCAATTGTTAACACAATTTTGTTGTTGGAGTTTGACATGATTTAATTGTCTTGAGATTTATGGTAAGGAGAATGTTCTTTGATTTATTTTGGGTTTGATCAAATTAACATACCCGTGTGATGGATAATCCTAAGGTGATTTAATGGTGGAGTGATACTTGACCACTCCCAGAGTATGCTACCTCCCTTACATGATGTAGGCTCCTATATGTGGATCAGCGTTTACATTGTATGAGTATGGGAGCTCCTAGTTTCAAGGCGTGCACAAATGTCACCCTTGGTCGTGGGTAGTAAGTAGCTCTCTTTGTTCTTAACTTGATACTTTCATTATGTTTTTGGTATAGGTCACCCTAAGACTGCATTTTACTTGAATGGTGTTTTTGTTTATTTTTTATTTCTTTTACAATTAATGTTTTATAAAATTTGATGGGTGGTCATGACATTACTGTTGCTTAATAATTAATCATTTGTAACTCTTCTACATAGATATGGAAACTACATAGGATTACAAATGATTTTGCAAAACCCGACGTCTATACATCCTATTATTTAAATTAAGCATGCAAGATAATAGTTGATTCCATAAGCAACTAGGGCAACTAATATATTAGTCAATTAGAATTATTATTTGCAAATGAAGATGGAAGACACACAATAAAAAATATATAATTGCAACTTTAGAGTTTTGTTCACAATCACAAAAGCTGTATCCCACCGCTTGTACACATCTTTGTCCCAATATTTCCAACCGAGCAATAACGAAAGAAATAAAAAAATCATGGACAAATTCTAGCCATTCAATCTAACTTGTGAAGTGGATTTCCAACATGGTAGAGCCACCATGGCATTGCATGGGCTCTTTCATGTCCTTTAGACTCCATACCACACTCACCACATGCAAACCCTATGCCAAATTATGTCCACCAACATCTCAACTTTCCATGAACCAATGTGTGTGTGTGTGTGTGTGTGGGTCTTTCCCCTACCTCAAAACCCAATTCATACCACTAACATCCTCACAATTAGCCCACTAGCCTCAAAGCTATTATTTTTGTTTCTATTTCTTTTCTCTTTACCTACTTTAACATTTGAAAAATGTTTCTCCCTTGGAACACCAATTTCTTGTTGCATGAGAGCATTGAAAATGGAGGCAAAAGGTACAATTACAATGTGGCTATGGAGGGCAATGGAGACGATGATGATGGAGGCTATGATTATGCTCCAACCACTTGACAAGTGTCTCGCAAAAATATTGAATAGCAACTAATTTTGTTATAGTGTGATTTCTTCATTTTTTGCCATGTCATTAAGGGTATCACATAAGTCCCAGGAAACAATCATCTTTGGGCATCAATCAAATAAATGATGCCCTTTAACATGGTAACTCCAATAACAATTTAAGGGAGTAAAGTTGAAAGTAGACTTGATCTAAGAGGGCACATAATACCTTTAGTTTTCTTTATTGTCCTATATTCTCTAGATTCACTACAAGAAAGATAATAATAAAAAATTGAATCCACCTTTAGAGATGACTTTTGAACAAAAATAAAATAAAATAAAATCCATCTTAAAACCATCTTAACATTATCTTAAATTAAAGTTTAAAATTGTGGAACATTATTAAAAAAATTCTGTCCCAAAACTATCTCAAATTTTGAAATGATTTTAATATTTGTTCCAAAGTCAGCTTCTAAATACCATGTATAATTATATACATTATATGCATATAAATATATATTATTTAATTTAAATAAATATTAAACCATCAATTAGTTATGTGCAATCTTAAGTAAGTAATTATATATATAATTTTATATTTAATTAATTTAAAAATGTCAATTAAATTAGCAATTTGATTAGTCCATCAAAAATTTAAAGAAAGAACCCTATAAAGAGAATTAATTTTTAATAAACATACATTGTTATTGTGATGAAATGTAAATTTTGTTACAGAAACCAAATAGTTTTCTTCAGAATAAAAAATGTAAAATATGAAAAATGCTTAATTCATCTCAATAAACAAAAAGAAAAAATAATATAAAATTTCAACTTTAACTAATATAGAGATTGAGATCTATTGTTTACCATACCAAATTTGTTAATCACTTATTATAAGTATGATAAAGCACTATTTATTATAATAGTATTGGTAGATTAATTTTGAAGTTAAGGTTTTTGGTTTTTTCACCCAACGACACCCACGATGGAATTGAAGTGGGGATGGGGGAAACAAAGTGAGATTTTCACAATAAAGGCAGAGGAATCCCACTCTATTGCCATTCATAGTCGAGATTGTACCAACAACTGGACATGCAATGAAATAATTTTAATAATTTTTACATGAAACTTTATTTTAGTGTTCATTGCACCTCATTAAAATGTTAACACTTAATTAATAATATAATTTGCAGAAGATGAATATAAAAACTTGTTTATGCAATTCGATGTTAATGAAATCTACATTTGTGGGGCCTTGCCCAGTAGAAATAGTTTACTCAACTTACACAAACTCTATTTGAACTTCACTCAATCAGCTCCACTTCTTCACAAATTCGAGTTTATGACTAAATGATATTCTACATTTACTACTTGGTAGAAGGAAGACTTAACACCAAAATTCTTGCCTTTTCGTCAAAGTAAGGAATACAATGAGGGACACAACTCTAAGTCTCTATTACAGATGTCTTACTCAATAAACTCAACACTTTTAATAATATACGGATATTTCATTTAAGTTCACCAAGCTAATGAGTTGACTCTCTTTGACACTTAAACAATTTCAGCACAATGACTCATTAGGCTCAAAATAATCACTTTTACATCATCTGTATAAGTAGATCATTATTCAATAGTTTTCCATAAAATTTTGAATTGTCTTGATATGCTAAGATCTCTCTAACTCGATTAACTCTACAGTTGTCATAATCTATTAGTAGCTTGTTGCAATAATGAATTGATTTTCCTTCTAACAGGAGATTTTCCATATCACCATGTCCTTGAATTTAGAAAACTTGATCTCACAATCTTCCATGATATGATCAGAAGTATCTAGGGTAATTCTTTGGCTGGATTTGGTCTAACTTTCCTCCATGAAAAGGTGGTGGCAATCTTTTTTAAGTGTTTGATCAACTTTTTTCCATATTGTCACAAACATATGTTAGAAAATTAGTATCAAAATAATATCTCTTTCATATAGCAATAATTTTACTAAGTTGAATTGTCAAGTGTGTGCCATATAACTGCTAATATATACCATAATGTCAATGGAGATGTCAAATTTAAGTTAGGTTGTAAGCTCTCACCATAACCAATTGATCAATAATTTTAACTACTCACTACAAATCTAGCAAGTGCAAGAAGTTGAGTATTGTCTTTGTTTTACGAGATTTTCTCTTATTGCAACATTATTTTTGCATACTTTCCACCAAGACTGCCCTACAAAGTAACTATTGAGGTGATCAGTAAAGAATTACATTTGTATGAATTTATTTAAAATTTATAAAGTTATTAATTTATATTTTAAACGACCAAAATAATTTTATTTAAAAAAATGATAAAAACATTTAAAATAAAAAATAAATTAAGATTAAAAGAATTTGAAAAGTGAAAAAAATTTGAGAGAAAATACAAACAAACTTGATAAGCTAAAAGAAAAGAGTGAAAGAAATTGGTAGAAAAAATAAAAAATGAATAATATGGTATAGATTAAAATTATAAAAATATTTTAAAAAAGAAAATGAAGAAAGCTAGAAGAATTTCATATTATCTAACTAAAAAGTCTAAAAAGTCTTGGCAATGTTCGTTTTGGTTTTTGAATGTGTGTTTTTAAGTGTATTTTTTTAAAAAATTATGTAAAAGTAAGAGAGGAAAAAATAAAATTTAAAATGTGTAATGATTGTAGTTTGTATCTTTTGGGTATAAAAAATTAAAAAAAAACATTGCCTTTATTTTTTAAATAGTTGTCTACAACTTTTGATTTATTCTATAATTACATTTTAGATTACCAAAGAAAACAAAAAATTTTTAGTTATGCAAAATGCATTATAAAAACTACCCTTATTTTAAATTTTTATATTTTTATATAATGTCATGTATTATTTTAACCTATTATTTTTATTTATATTTTCACATGAATTTTCTCTCTGTTAAATTCTTTTGATCTTTCTTTATGTTTTTTATTTTAAATATTTATTGTACTGGGCAAAGTTACAAATTTACAGTGTTTTTCTTTCTCCTTTTCTTTTCATTTATTTTCTTTATTTGAATTTTTAATTTTTTATTCTTTTGATGTTTTTATTTTTATTCTAAATATTGTTTGTTATTTAAATTTCACATAATTTTATTTTTATTATTTATAATATAATAATTTTACAGTTTATAAATAAATTTACGCATACATAGAATAACTCTTTTGAATAAAATAACAACAGTGTGCATTATAAGTCCAAATAATTTATCTTTTGATTTTATAAAATAAAATTCAAGTTATTGAAGACTTATTATTTGACCAAACTACAAATAGGTCATTTGGCTTGTGAGAAGAACTTTTAACTTTTGCAACTTAAAATCAACTCTCTGTTTCCTTGAAGTGAGTATTCTTTATTTCTTGTGAAATTATCAACCAAATCGAATTATTCCAAGTATACTTCGGAAGATTTGTGATGTGTCAACCAACATGGGCATAATAGTTGTGGCCCTCTACCATTCGAGTTTTCGTAATTCTATTGTGTTTGGGTTATATCCTGTAGTTTGTTCAAGCAAGATTCACATGAGTTAGGAGTACACCTTTATCAATTTCATTACACACTTCCATGACTTTTCTAGCTTTTATATCAAAGATGCAATTTTGAATTGGAATGTAACAAGCACTTTGGATTTCATTATCTGGTATCAAAGGGTTTGAATAATTGCTATAAGCAGCAATGGATACTTAGTAAATTACAAGCAATATCCCAACTAGTACTCTTTAAACATGTTTCATATGGTATTGCTTCACTTCCATGTTTTAGGCATAATGTTCATCATGAACACAAACTTATATTGCACAAGGTAAATGATTTCTTACATTGACGGATCATTGCCACAAACCAAAAAAAAAAAAAAAAAAATCCAAAAATGACATACAAATCCTCGCCACTATTTCATCTTTTTATTGCATAAAAATATATACTAGTATATACAAAACATGAGCCACATCCTTTCAATTTGAATCATATCCTAAGTTCTACCACTCTTAGATTTCCCACTTGACTTAAATGGCCAGGATGCATCCAAATTTAGAGTTGATAGCAAAACAATTTTTTTTTCCTCCAACAGGGGGGGGGGGGGGCATGGTTTGCCTTGACTAGTCACAACCCTAGGTGCTTAGCATGAAGTTGAAAAACATGGGTTAAAATTAGATCCTTTTATTGGCGGAGGTGCTCTGATATGAAGTTTCGGTTGTAAGCTACGTATTTGGGGTTTGATACCAGTGTTGTCTTGAACATCTACTGCTAGTGGTATATTGAAGGACTAACATTTTTAGGCATTGCTTCATGAGTACAAGTGATTGAAGTTTATGTTAAGATTGGTGTTGAGATTTGTACATCCATCATTTCTTCATCCTTATACACTTGATCTTAAAGGGGGTCGTAATGTAAGTGGACACTATTTTTCATGTAAAGGTAAGATTGTTTTTAGGATATAACACTATGTTATTGGAGATTTAACATTGAAACACAAACTTATAATGATTCAGTTTACAACATACCATATGGGGTACATACAATATGATTCAATTGTGCATAGTGGAACATACAATATACAAATTATCAATTAGGCGGTTGAGATCAATCATTAGGTGTTATCAGGTGGGTGTGTTTTTGTAATGTCGACCCTGTTGGAGCACAAAAAATCACAATGTTGAAGATTAGGCCATGATAGCTCATGTTAGGGACATGGTGTCAAGTAACAGAGTCCAGATCACATAAAAAAATTTGAGAGTGATTCCACATAGAAAACTTGGAAAAAATAACTATAGAAAATGTCCAAACAAGTAAAAAATTCTGTTAATATAAAATGCATATTTGGCCTCGTCAAAAGGGACTTTTGTAGGTGGCCACAAGCAAAGAGGAGACAGACTTCAACCTTGGGATGCAATCACGAAAGAGAAAGAAAGACAAAAATCGCATAACGATTAGAGTTTCATTTTTGTCTCTTTACATTTATGATTATTCTGATAAATTATTTATGTGGTACATCTTAAATTATCTTGGGCTAAATTTCTTACTCTCTGTTGTTGACAAAACAAAGTTGAACCATGTTTTAATTTCCCTTTCTATTCTCTAATGCAATTATCAATTTCAATTATTTGTATATTTGTATTTAATGCTTTCATATTATGTCTATATGATCTGAATGATTAGTTATGTTTAGGATTAGACTTGAGAAAGTTAACTATGTGAATTACAACTAATATACACATGTCAAATCACGTTGAATAGGAATATTAACGTGGGTCTAATGAATCTCAAAAGACAAAAATCTAATGCATGTGAATGGGACAGATATTCATAGCGACGTGGTCTCTGGAAATTGACATAAATTTTCATTAAGTACTTAGAAAAGGAAATTTGAAATTACAAGTAAGTCTTGATAAATAATTGGTTAATGATGTATTAATGAAGGCTAGTAAATTGAACATGGTGAGGATGAGTGGATTCCATTTTCTAAGATATTTTTTGTGCATTATTACCTCATTCAGTGATTTTAGTTGTGTTGCTTGCTTTAATTTATTAGTTATTTAATTTAGTTAGTTAGTTGGATAATTCATCCCTCCAGTTGCGTTGCTAGACTAAAACTTGATAAATTAGATTAGGTACTTCGACATAAACATTTTCTCAATCCCTATGGAAGAGCTAAAATAAGGCTATTTGTATATGGGAAGGAAAATTTGGATGATTGAAGGAAGTGTAAAAATCACGTCTGGTTTGTAAGATTTAGATGTGTAAAAAAATTAATTGTATATATATATATATATTTAATACGTAATAATTATTGAATGATATGATAGTTTATAAGTTTATAAGGTAATAAAAAATGAATATGAGTAAAATAATTATATGAATAGGTTTTGATTTGATTGTGAATAGATATAATGGTTGAAAAATTATTAGTTAGTTATAAAAAATAAGTGAGAGAAAATTTTAAATTTGAATTTAAATAAAATTTATATGGTAAAATTTTGTGTGTGTAATATTTTTAAACGGCGACGTTCTTTTTTATAATTTTATTTTCCCCCTCATTTTGCCTTTGCCGTTCCTCTCCGACCTCTAAACTTCACCCAGGAAATTCATTAAAGTAAAGCAAAGTACCCCCGCACCCTCTGCGCGCGTTAGCAACGCCGCCACGTCCCGCGCCCGCCCCGGCAATTGTGCGACGTCGTCGGAACCCAAATTTCCAATTCTCGTCATGTTTTCTTTCCAATTTTAAGTCCATGGATGCAGTGTTGGGGAAATTGCATTAAATTCTTTGATTAGAGGTTTTGGATTGAATAATTTCGTAGCTGTACAACTTATTTCTCACTTTTATGGTAGGTATCCTGCTCCAATGGGAAATTCAGGTTCATGTTGCTTATTTTTTGTTTAGTGTCTTATTTTGCATGGTGATATTTTTTCACTCCAATGTTGGACTTCGTGGGAAGAATGTGTTTGAGCAGAACTGAAGAAGCTCGTGTTCTTTTCCTATTACAGTGTCCGATGATAATGTGTAGGAAGTAAAATGTGGTTTTATGCTTTCTCTGTGAATATAAATTTGTTTCTCATTCATTTGCAGGATCTTGAACTCCGTAATCCTACTTCATGAAAATTGCTAGAGTTAGGCTCATAATTTCATAAGAAACTATGTAAATGACCTTGTTTGCGGCATGGATTATTTCTTTCAAGTCCTGCTATAATTTTTCTTCGTATTGGTGCAAAATCAATACAAAGCAGGTACTGGCTACGTATTATAAATGGAAGATGTATGCTGGACGCCTGGATCGTAAAATAGTTGCTATCACAGCAAAATGGAACTAAGGGTAGAATCTTACACATTATTTGTGTATTTGAGGATAAGGATTAAGGAATATTTGCATGAAGGCTTTTGATTTACTTCTGAACTTCTGATATCTTATGGTTCAACCATTATAGTTGATGTTCCATTATTTCCTTACTAGTTTTTCTTCCATTCACCCAGCAATGATACTGAAATGTATACAAGTCATATTTTCCTTACCTGCATCAGCATATTTTGTTCTGATGGTCCCTTTTATCGCTCCAAATGCTAGATATATTCCAGGAAGCTGGTCTGCCTCTGTGGCTCCATCCTTATGAAGTATTAGTTACTTCCTTTTACACGGCTCTTATTGAAACTATCCCAGACATGGTAATTATATTTTTTTAATAATGAATTCAGATCTATTTGATTAAAATGCCCATTTCTTGGGCAAGGCCTAGTTTTGCAATTTTTTTTCCCCACCAGGCATCCCTTCATTCAATCAAAAGTAGATTTCCCAATGTTTCTAGTTTGCGTGACTTCCTGGTCACTGAGTGTGATGAAATTTCCCCCAGTTGAGCTTGTCCAGGTAAATAACATCCTTATGCTTGAAAGTTCTGATTAATTACACCCTTTGCCTGTTCATTTGGAAACATTAGAGTTACAACTGCTCTCTGTCTCTCTTTGTATATGGTGTTATTTTGGTCCAGAAAATTGTTGTTTTAGAAGTTATAACAATGCTTGGGTTGCTATTTCATTTGTTTTTATATTGCTTAAGATTATTCTCCATTGCAATTTAACTTGAATAACTTAATGCTCAATGTATTTCATCAACAATTATCTATGAAGGGTGTTAAATATTGAAAATATTGAATTTTGGGTAAAGAGAGAAACAATGAAGCATAAGATAAGAGTTGCGTGGTTTGACTATGCAAGCCTATGACCACAAACAAATGCTCCAAATGACACAAATACATTGACTCTCTTGACTATCTCCTATAGAATTCATTACAATAATCCCACCTACAAAGGCAAGACATGATGTATAATGATGGGAACAAATTACAAGATCATATCATATTAGATACTCTTAATCTTACTATGATATAATTTCATCTAATCTAATTAAAGCTAAGCAAATCTATTCTTAACATATATGATTTGATTTCCAACACTCTTTCTTAAGTTAAACATGGAATATTCAACTTGAACAATGAGATCAAATTCTTCGTTATGTCTTCGATTAGCAAGAGATTAATAAAGGAGAATGGAATGAGCACCAGACCAAGCTGCACTCTACCAAAACTTTACTTACTTGGGTAGAAAGCAAATTTTAAAATTGCACTCTAAGGTAACAAAGCACAGGCTGGAAACTTGTCAAACCTCTGCCCACTTAGGCAGAGTCCAAATTTCACGCGGTATAACAAACTGAAAACTAAAAGCACTAATTTATTGGAAATGGTTGTCAATTCCAATAACAGAGTTTAAAGGGGCAGCCGATATGAGGGCAACATGCAAAGTTCAAATGGGAGTGATAATAATCTCAGCTTCTAAGATATGAACATAGACCTCTAACCCAACTTGTCACACCCAATTTGGGATCGCAATACGATAGTACCCTTAGAGATATATATCTCAAAGAGTATTAAAGCCAAACATCAGGGTATTTACACTAAAGAAATTTTATTCTTTTCCAAAAACATTATTGTCATTACAAAGTTGCAATAGAAATATACAATTATCATTCCTAAATACATTTGAATTTGTCAATGTATACAATATTCGGAAAGCTGCTTTCTTCTAATTCTCCTCTCATTGCCGATCTTATGCATACTTGACCTCGTTAACAACATCTACACAAGAGGTTTTGAATTTCTTATGAACGACTAATCATTATTACCTGTCTTTTTGGGATGTGATAAAATTATACTATTTTTTTCATGTAAAAATATTTGAAGAAAATTTTCATAACCAGCTCAAAATTTTAGAGTGATTCAAAATACATTTACTTTTCCGAATTAACAAAATCATTTACTTTCATGTGTTCATTTACTTGCTCATGGGTTACAGACAACTTGTATTCATTTTCATTGATTAGGGCTTTAGTTTTTAACCTCGACTAAAGAGGGTCATGCACTCAATCTTTAATCTCAATTGAGAAAGTTATGCGAGCTCAATCTTTAATCTTAATTGAGTAGGTTATGCACTTAATCTTTAAATCCGATTGAGAGGTCCTGTACTCAATCTTTAACCCCAATTGAGAATGTTGTGTATTTAGTCTTTAACGCCGATCGAGAGGATTCTTTTTCATTAGTGTCGAAACTTGTCATACATAGAAACATTTACACTTTAATGAAATTTTATTGTAAACAGATACACAAACTTACTCACATCCACTAATTCATAACAAGGGTTTAAATTTTCGTAATCAAAAGCATGACAAATCTTGTTTGCCATTTCTCACAAAAACTATGGATTAAAAATCACCTTTATAAATTCGCTGTCTTAATAAATAAAAATATAATTTTCAAAATAAAACTTCATTGGTACAGTAGGAATCAATTTTTAAAAAAGCAGTTATCAAAATCTATAAGGTAAACTAACTTACTTGGTATTAACTCGCTTGACCCTGTGGTTCACTGTTCTCGTTTCCTTGGTTTTCTATACAGTCAAATAATGCCTGGTTTAATCCCTGAATTATAAGAATTTGATTCTTATTAATCACTGTAATATAACTTAGGTTATGAGTTATAACACTATTCTTTCTTACATGTCCTCATATGAACTCATATTTATTACAACTTAAACATCAACTATATGGGTAATTTTTTTTCCATTTGATTTGAGTCAGAATAATTCTTTTGAGTTTAGATTTTGTTGTCAGGGTAATCTCCTTTATAGTCCACTACTTGGTTTGAAATTCCTAAGGAAAATTTTCTGCTGCCATTTCAGTGATTGGAGTTCACTACTGCGAGGGTGTTTGCAGTGAACATGGGAAGTGTTTGGGCCCACGACTCAACCGCAAAAATGCTTGTCGCAATTGTGAGACGAGATCTTGCGATCATGTTTTGCAGTGTGCCATCAGTCTGAATGTGAAGTGAACTCTTTTTCAGTTGCTGTTCTACCATTTTCCTTGGTGAATCTCAGTACTTCTAGGTTCCACATGAAGTCCAAATTCATTCTTACGAGTTTCCTTATCATTTTTATGCAATTTCCAAAAGTTTTATACAAGTTGTAATGTGTATATATATTAATGCATACTCAAGAATCCGACAAACGTAGAAATCAACTTTTCGTTTAGGGAACCTACGAATTTTGGATCTAAGCTTATCCGGTCTCTCGCTTAACCGAATTTATCCATGTGAGAGCAAATTGAAAGTAGTTTGTCAACCAATTTCTTTCCTAAGCAGCAGTGTATGGAAGAAGTTTCCTACATTCTAAATCAAAACTCTACCCAAGTAATTAGAATAATAACTCACGGAACATTCTATGAATTATAATTCAATCAGAGACAAGAAATTTCCGAATTGAATAAGAAACATGGCTTGACAATTACCTTGTTATTGGTTTGAGATGATTTCTTGCTATTCCTCCTCACTTGGTAGATCGTCCCAGCAGTTTGAGTATGAAGTTTCTTGGCTCTACTCTCTCTCTCTCTCTTTCTCTCTCTCTCTCTCTCTCCCTCGGCTACGTGCTCTCCATCTTCTGCCTTTCTACAGCCTTGGTCCAGCTTTATTACTCAACATCAATTTAACCCACAATTTCCTCATTCAATCTTAAATCTTGTTAACCCAATCCAAAACTCCTTCCACCAGCTGTTTCCAATGTAGTCCACCCTCACAATCATTGTGGTTTTATTGTCATTATTCTTTAATTAACTAGGCCATCGTTAGCCACTTTGATGCTCTCTTAATTCAGCCCTTGACAGCTTTGTTGACCGGCCAACCGTGAGTGTAACTGGCCAAAGCATTCTCTATCCAAACATATAAACATGCATACACTCGTAAATATTAACAAAGTCAATCTTTATTGACAATGAGGATTTATTGATTATTACACAACTGCTCTCTTGGACAAAAGAAACAAAGTCCAGATTACTTACTATAGCTAATTCGGCTCTGATACTAGGTCAAATATTGGAAGCATTGAATTGTAGGTGGAGCGAGATAATGAAGTGCAAGACAAAAATTACGTTGTTTGACCATGCGAACCTATGTCTACAAATAAATGCCCCAACGGGCACAAATATATTCTGCTCGACTCTCTTATAGAATTCATTACAATATCTCCTTCTTATAGATGAGACGTCATGTATAATAACAGAAACAAAGCAATAAGATTATATCGTATTAGATACTTCTATCTTATAGATATAATATGATTTCATTTAATCCAATCAACTATATTTGTGACATATATAATTTAGTTTTAAACAAAGAGGTTTGATTAGTGGGCTAACAAAGCAAGACTGTTTCTTTAATCTTTCTGATATTTATGAGACATTTAAAAATTTGTATAAGCCTTTAAGATGATATCCTAATTTATCTTATAAAAATAATAGCAACTATGTTTTACCCACAATACATTCACCAGCTGATCATCCAAGTTTAAAAGATGTGAAGAATGAATTAGATGTCTGGATTATTTGATGACCGAACTACATTTTATGTGGCAAGTATTCTAAGTGAAACCCAATAAAGTGGAAGTGCCAAATTCTAAATGGGTGGAAAAATTTGAAGGGACACTTTGTGGCTAAATATCTGGAAAAGTAGCTTACTGTTTGCTATTGAATGTAAGATATAATTTATGGTTAAATATCTGGAAAAATAGCTTATTACTCTCTAGTGAGTCTGTAGGCCAGGTTGGGTCTACCGAAGGCCTTTGTTAGAAAACGAATTACATTGCAATGATCAGATATGCCCCAAGATCCACAGCACGTAAGAATGTTAGACTAGATCTGCCTTTTTTTTCTTCAAACGGAATTACAGGCAGCTACTAAGCCAGAGCACGCACACACGCACACATTTGTCTTTTGGATAAAACTCTTAAGTTTTTTCTGTATTGATCAATGATATAAAGCTTTGATCGCTGAGAGAGTCTTGTCTAAAAATTTCATGTTTTTGGCTGTAAGTTTCTGCACTCCCTACTAACTTATAGCTTTCATTTGGCTACATGTAAGCTTAGTACCAATTTGAAACGTAGCCCCCCACTTACCATGATTTTGGCCACAATTTATCATCTTGTACAACTCAACATGTAGTTAGATCTCCTGAAGTTATAATGTGCCTTCTCATGCTTTGGACAGACATGACCTGCGTGTGGGCTTCTACTGATTTCCAATGTCTACTTTTTAGGGAATATGTTAGCATTAATATGTTCGGCAACAAGGTCACATACCAATTCTCTTACTATTTTTGAGTCCCAACAGATCACAGACCTCCAATTTGATGGGACTGCACGTGGGACCCATATGCTGATCCCAGGACTTGGGGTTCCGGGATTTGTCATGAACTTACCAAAGTACTACCAAATATAACAAAACGTTATTCTTGAATGTTGCATTATTTGTTTTAAATGGAACAAGTTTAGGATGTGTTGGTAATTATTGATTTCAAATTTTAACTCATGAGTCATCATTTTATTGCAGAGGAACTTTGTTGAAAGCATGGCTGGCTACTCTATAGTTTGCGACCTTTTGCAGGTGAGCCTTCCTTTTTAATTCAAGCAATTTTTTCTTTTAATTTTCCTCTGAATTAGCACTCATATAAGGCTTCCTGTTGAGGACTCTTAATAGATGACAATTTTTTTTCCCAGTCTCTATCTTCCCATATCATTCTCTCTTTCAATTTTTCTCTGATGTGCTTCTTTCCCCAGTCTCTCTCTTCCCATATCATTTTTTCTTTCAATTTTCTCTGAATTAGCACTCTTCAACATATAAGGCTTCCTAATGAGGAGGATTCTTTATATATGTCATTTTTTTGCATATGATGACTTGGTCGTGCTTATGCTTTGCAAAGTGTCTGAACTCTGGAAAGCAGCACATATATCTGTCCAGGTTGGAGATTTCACACTTTAAGGCTTATCTCAAGCTTGGACATTATTTTGGGAATTTGAGAATTAATCTATTTCTTAAATACCTGCTATTTTGACAATTGTTATTACATGGAGCCCTAAGGTGCCCTTTTTTTTTTCAATTAGGTAAAGGATAGGCACCATGGGAACTTGTTATTGGACGAAGAAGGCCTTATCATGCACATAGACTTTAGTTTCATGCTTTCTATTCACCTAGAGGTGTAAATTTTGAAAGTGCTCCATTTAAATTAACCTGTGAACTTCTGGAGGTAAGATGTTTAGATATGGCCGACTATATCAGAACTTTTTTCATGAGTTATAGTTGCATGTTAGTGCTTTTAGAGCCCTTTACAATGAGGTTTAGATTCTGTTACTTGAAATCATTACCAACAAACACAATTGCTGGTTTGAATAGGTGATGGACTCTGATGCTGAGGGAGTTCCAAGTGAATTTTTTGATTATTTTAAGGTAAATAGTGGGAATTGCTTTTTGAGTCTCAACATATATAATATAACTCCAAGGTACTATATTATATTTATGGTGTTTATTGCTTTTCTGTCGTCCCATGTTTTTCAGGTTTTATGCATCCAAGGTTTTCTCACATGTCACAAACATGTGGAGTGGATAATTCTTCTTGTTGAAATGTTGCAGGTGACATTAACCTTTTTTTTTAATCTTTGAGTTCTGTTGCTGGGTGCTAAATTGTTTTGGTTATGTTTGGTTTCATTTTCTAAAATAAAATTACACACATTTCCGTCTATTCATTTTTAAATTTTCTCTCTTATTTTTACTCATTTTCCAAGAAAATACACCCTACTACACATGCTTAAATTTCTAAACACCTAAATTGATGTTTTTGCTAATTGGGCATTCTAATACAGAAAGCAACTGGGGCTCATTTGTCTTTCTAGCCTAACTTTTTACACTTCTGTATTCCTTCTACCATTTCATATGATAAAGGATGACTGCTAGATTGAAATGGTGTTTTACCAGTATCACTTGTCAAGAAATAGCAAAGAATCCATACTGATGCTTGGAAATAAATTAGGATGGTCTTTTCCCTTTAGACTATATGGTACAATTACTTTATATATTGTATTTAGTTAAAGGAAAATCTTTAATATTATCATTTGTAATCTGAATGAGGGTGGGGAAGGCAAATTTCTCTGAAAAGCTATATTTTAGGAGAGCACTTAGAAACTTCAATATATACAGGCCTTGGTGTTAGCATTCCTTGTCATTTTTGTTATAATAATAATGATGATGATGATTATAATGATAATAAATAAATAAATAAAAATACTAAATAAATCACCAATGCACTTCCAGTTCAAACTTAACAGAATGTGCTGGTCCAAGTTTCCGACTTATTAAAGTTAAGGTTTCCTCTGAATGGAGGCTTAATCCTTTTCAAATATTCCCCTGTAAAGCTGGTGTAGAGGTGAAATGCTTGCGATAGAATTTTTGAGAAAATTCCCTTGCTAGCATGATGATCTAGACCATTGGAATTTCATTTCCTCAAGTTAGTTTATGGAGACGGTCAAGATTAATGGGATGGGAATTTGATTGTCTACATTATTCTAGTTAATTGAGATTATATCATCAAATAGGAGGTAGCTTCTGCCTTGATGAATAAAGGAAGAGAAAACACAGAATAGTATTCAGTTTCAGGAATATGTTAGCTATGTTAGCCTTGTTTGAGGATTATGGACCTTATTTGTGTGGTTGTGCCTATAAGATGGCTGGAAATCTCTTTGCTTGATCAAAGAACGGGCATAGCTCAGACTACTTCAGATATGAGCTCTGCCCAATCTGATCCCATTGCCATTATATTGCAGGATTCTGATTTTCCCTGTTTTAAGGGTGGCTCACGAACAATACAAAATTTAAGGAAACGCTTTCATCTTAGTTTGACTGTAAGAGGTTTGACTTTTTTCCCCTTTCAGTTGCTTTTAGAATATGATAGATTTTGTACTTCCCTTCACAATTGACATTGGTCTCTAGCAGCAATGTGTGACTTTGGTGCTTTCACTGATCAGCAGCAGCTTGGATGCTTGGTGGACTCAACAGTATGCCTACTATCAGAGAGTCGTATTGTGAGCACAGGTTACATTTTCAATTTCTGGCACTTGGTAACTGACTTGGAGGTAAACAATGAGAAATATGCTTGGGGATATGTGGCTATGGAGCACTGAATGCGCTTCAGGACCTCATTGCTCAGTGATCATGGTATGTCAGTGAGGAGTTTGTAAACTATCTAGGCATAAGTCTCCATAAGGGTTTAGCTGACGCTAGTGTTCTTCAGGAAAGGATTTAACAGTTTTTGTTTTTAAAAGTGTTTTAACCTCGATCCAAGAAAAGAGATTCAGCTGACAGAGCTGGAGTTTCTGCATCCGAGGAGGGTGTCCATGTTTGAGACCCATGTTGAGTGGGGCATCCTGTAAGAAATGATCGGTGTATAGATGGAATAGCTTTCAAGACTACCATCAGGACCCTTGAGTATCATTTTTAAGGGTGCTATGCCAATGGCTATGTAGCAAAGAACTTGACCTGTATATTTGCGGCCTACATTCTTCTGATTGTAAGCTTTGAGGCGACAACTTTAATAAGCTGCAGTTTGCCATTTTCGCTTGGATTCTACTCTCCGGTTGTCATCTTCAAGCTTTGATTCTTTCATGTGCAAATTGAGAAGTACTTAGGTAGACTTCTGTTGTATGGTGCACAACTTTTTGCTCGTTTCAATGGAAGTGCGACACTTTGGTGGTACCAATCAACCTCAGACGTACATTTGAACTTTGATCCATCATGTTGCATGTTCTCTTTAATTTGGTGGCTCTTAAGTGTGGACTGTCAACTCTTTCATTTGTTAGTGATTAAGATTCTTCTAGTTTACGCTTTAAATTAGTTTTGCAAGTTTCTTCTTTAATTTTATTTCCGCGTCCACTATTATTTCATTGTTATGTGCCAAGAAATTATATTTCCCATGCTACTTTGACATAACTCCTATGTTGGAGTCTCAATCACATCATTTGGCTAAAGCTTTAATCCCAAATATATGCGCACACACGCATAAAATTAGTGATGCAATAATAATAAAAACATACCTATACTTTTTCAGAATATATGTAACCTTTAAAAAATTACTTTTTGATCAAGAAAGTTCAATGACAAAAATAACATTATTTTCAATGTAAACTAAAAAATTAATCAAGTAAAATAGCCCCCAACAATCCCAATCGTGAAAATTATTACACGGATGGAATATGAAATGAGAAAAAAAAAAATTAAAAATACACTATTGCTGTTATTATTTATATTTTCTACCTCACATTTTGTTCGACGGAACATCTCATTTTCACGGAAGAAAAACAAAAAAAATATATTTATTTTTAAGCATATTCTACATCTCAACTCAAATTAAAGTAACCATCGTTTTCTGTTGCGTTTAAAATTTTTAATTTAATTTCTGAGTTAATTATTTTTATTTTTATTAGATGCTGCCCTCTCTTATTTATTTATTTATTTTATTTTTCGTCGCTAATATCAGAAAAATTGGCCAATGAGAGAGTCCGAAGCTTACTCAATAAGCCGGTCCTTTGTTCTGCATGCTCACCCCGGGAGTGTCCATCTATTTAAACCGCCGCGCCTCCCAAAATTTCTCCCCGGTGTCTCATTCTGAGTCTGCTTCCACGCGTTTTCTCTCCCTCTGCCGCGTCTCTCAGCTTTCTTCACCCTCTAAGGTCTGATTCCGTTTCCCCTTTTCTGCTTCTTCTGTTTGATGATCTTTACACCGTGCGAGTGCGCCATTTTGCTTCTTTTGTGTTGGGTCCTTGATTTCTGGGAAAATTTGACTCTGCTTTTTGGGTATTGAATTCTAGGGTTTCATTTGGAAGCTGATTACAATTTATGCTTCGCGTCTAGTCTACTTCTAATAGTTTTGTTTTGGGTTTTCAATCTGAATAGATGTGTCCCGATTGCTCTTCTGTGCTGGTCTTCCTGTATAGTGGGTGGTTTTGGGGATGAAATGTGGATAAAGTGGCGATATTTCATTGGGTCTGGTATTATTATTGTGATTTTCGTTTTTGACTTTTTATTGAATCTTTTGAATATTGAGATTTATTAGTTATACTATTTACTGAGTAACATTTTCTGACGCTTCATTTCAACTAGGCTTAAGCTATTTAAATTAAATGCAAAATCTTGTTTTTTGAGAACTTGTCATTCCCGAAGACAACTGCAATTTTTTTTGGCTTAGTTATATTCTCGTGTTTTGTTTTCTGTAATTTTAGCTTACTTGGTTATGTTGGTGGGTTGTCTCGGCGTATTGTTTCTATTCATATAATGTGGCCTGCAGTATTAATCTTTTTTGTGAAAAGGCTCATGACTTGGTAAAAAAATCCAGGGTTTGTATCGTGCACCAGATGTCTTTTGATTCCATCAAGAAGCATCAGTGGTTTGTCTGGTGTGCTTTCTGTTTCATGAACCGGGGGAGGCTTTGGTGCTCTAGAAAGGAATTGTTTCGACACTGGACTTGAGGACAGTTGAAGTATTTTTGAGCTGGAGATCTGTGGTTAGGGAGCTGTAGCGTTCTTCTTCACCTTTTTCTTTAGTTTTGAGCATAGCGGGCTTAGTTTCTTTTCTCTAAGATTTCGTTCTGTGTTGAGCGTTTTGAGTGAGTGGTGCACTACATTTTGTTCGTGGAAGTTTTCTATAGATATTAGATTGTGGGGCGATCTGGTGCCGTGGCAAAGATGACCACCCTTGCCCCAGGATTCCGGTTTCATCCAACTGATGTCGAGCTGATTCTGTATTATCTCAAGAGGAAGATCATGGGAAGGAAGCTTCACTTTGAAGCTATTGCGGAGGTCAATATATATAAATTCTTTCCATGGGACCTTCCAGGTTTGATATTTCTCTTATTTGTTTTACTTCATTTCTCCTTGACATTTATTAGCTTCCAACTGATTTGTTCTTTACCTGAACATATTCTGATCATCATTTAAACACACAGGATTACTGTGAAAAGCTGCTATTCAAAAATTTCCTTTTATTTCTAGTTCTTCTTGATATAGATGCATTTAAGATGTGATTCTTCTATAGGGGCTTCTAGCAGCATTATCTATTTTCTTGAAAATGAAATTTAGAGTTTGATGCGTTTCTCTGTTTCACTGCAGATAAGTCTTGCTTGAAAAGTAAGGATCTAGAGTGGTACTTTTTCTGTCCCAGAGAGAAGAAATATGCAAGTGGAGTCCGTGTCAAGCGTTCCACAAAAGATGGCCACTGGAAAACTACGGGAAGGGATAGACATATCTGTTTTAAAGAGAAAACGGTTGGAACTGTTAAGACCTTGGTTTTTCACATTGGTCATGCTCCTCGAGGGGAAAGAACCGATTGGGTTATGTATGAGTACAGGATCATTGATGACCAGTTGGCTGCAGCAGGAGTTCAGGTACCCTCATTTTTGCTTGTTGAAGACCTTATTATGTTGACAAGTGATTATTTACCAGTGAGATTATTTCTTGATCAACTATCTGTCCAAATTCTATTTTCGTACGATTTGCTAAAACTTGTCTTTGACTTGTTTTAGTGAAATATGTTGCAGCCACTTTTACTAGTTGTTTTTACTTCAGCTTCTGATTTTAGGTAACTTTCTCCTTGATCTTGTTCCCTTTTGAAATTAAAGTCCTTAAAATTGATCTCTGTTGTTGAATTCTCTTGTTCGACTAGAATTTTTCCTAAGAAAATATGAACTAACATCATTAGAAATTACAAAGTAAAGCAAAAGTCATCTTCTATAAATCCAAACTGGTTTTCACCAGTGAAAAGACAACACATTTTATCCAACAGTTTTTCTGGGATAACTGCAGGAGTTTTTGCTTGCAGTTAGTAATTTTGTGGATGCCTGACTTCTTTTTCCTTTTTTGGAACTTCCCACCAACTCTGTTTGTTGCTTCTGCTTGCTGTTGACTTGTTTTACCTGTATTTATTGAATGAAATCTATCCAAAAACTTGGGTATCCTGCTTGCAATCAAGTGAAGAATTATTGATTCTGTATTCCTGTTATTCCTAGGCAGGAAGTCCTTTTTCTAATTATTTCATGGTGCTCTTATGATGTTTGACAAAATTATCATCCAGTGTATACTGCCATGGAACTTGATATTTGGGTTATGTATAGTAACACTTATATGGGGAGAGCTTTAACAGCAGTTATGAGATTAACCTGACCACCTGCATCATTAATCTGCTTGTGGTTCTGTTTTCAAGGTTATTTGAATGTCCTGCTGTTGCAAGATCAATGGTGGCTTTCTTACTATTCATGTATTCCCTATTTTACAGGACAACTTCGTGCTTTGTAAGATCTTCAAGAAGGCTGGTCCGGGCCCAAAGAATGGTGCAGAATATGGTGCACCATTTAATGAGGAGGATTGGGCTGATGATGATGTTGATGATGTCCAAAACCATGCTTTACCACTGGCATCTGATGAGCCATCACCAACTGCACCAATGCAGCTGGAAAAGCACACTTGTCCTTGCATAACGGGCTTGGTTACCCCTGGAAGTGTTTCTGGGTTAGCTGTGACTGAAGAACGTCCACTTCTATCAGCTGTTCACTCAAGTAGTGACGTTCTTCAGGATGAAACCGATGACGAGATTGCTCGTCTACTGGGCCAATTTACAGATGATGACATGCTACTTTTGAATGAAAATGCAGTTATGCAGGAACCTATTCAGAAAGTAATTGCTGCTATACCTTTAACATCTGATGGTCCTTCACAAACTGCACTAATGCAGCTGGAAAAGCAAACTACTGGCTTGTTTACTACTGGAGGGACATCTGGGTTACCTGTGACCGAAGAAGGTCCATTGCTATCGGCTGTTCACTCAACAAGTGAGGTTCTTCTGGATGAGACTGATGAAGAGATTGCTCATCTACTGGACCAATTTACAGATGATGACATGTTGCTTTTGAATGAAAATGCAGTTAACCAGGTAACTATTTTGAAAGTCATTGCTGCTATACCTTTAGCATCTGATGATCCCTCACCAACCGCACTAATGCAGCAGGAAAATCAAACTTGTGCTCTCATAACGGGCTTAGTTACTCCTGGGAGTGCATCTGGTTTACCTGTGACTGAAGGTCCATTGATACCAGCTGGTCACTCAACTGGTGAGGTTCTTATGGATGAAACCGATGACGAGATTGCTTGTCTACTGGGCCAATTTACAGATGACAACACGTTACTTTTGAGTGAAGATGCAATTAATCAGGTACCTATTTTGAAATTCATTGCTGCTATAATGTGCCTTAAGTGGAATGATATACTTTGGTCATAATATTTCTTGTTGATTTTGTAGCAAGCATGTTAATGCATGATTCTGAAACAAATTGTTTTTCCTTTCACATGTGCTCGAAGTGTATTCTAGGTGTGCATCTCACAGCATACTCTGATAGATGAATTGGAAGTTTACTGTTCTTGCTGCCACCATCACTTTATAGGTTCCCTGTGGAAGGAGAGGGGACTATAGACTTTAGAATGCCATTCTTTATTGAGATGGTGCGCATTCTTTCTTTTGCATTGTTGATTTAACGTCAAAATCCACAAGGTTGTTTTTGAGATTGTCATTATCATCGATTGATTGGAATGTGCAAGAGTTCTTCTGGAATCTTTATGGATTGCGTACATGTACTCATTCTCCATTCTCTAATGTCTAGTACATACTTGGATTATAATGTGTACTTTTTGCATCTTCTGTTGTGAAGTATGTACCCCATGGTGAGGCCTTATTGCAATTTGGTTTTTCGTTTCCCCACTCTCTCTAGATGCTCCTGGTGTCTCGCCTTGGATTTACAGTGCAATGATGAAATTGCAGGTTAACGATCAATTTCACAGTCGATCTAATGCTGCATATGATGAGTTGCACTTGGGCAACCCGGGAATGGGGCCGGCCATGTTCGAAGATATGGAAATAGCTGATGACTGATGATAGAATCTGTAGTGGGATGGCCATTCACATTCCATTATTCCTCGTCATATCTATGTATGAACTGTCTGTACTTGGCAATTTTGGATGGAATAAAGTGCATTTTGCAAAATCCCGTTTCATTGTATTTTCTTTGAAAGAAAAAGTCCATCTCTTAACATTTCAGTTACTTTGTGGTTTAATGTAAAAATTATTGTCTCTTCGTGATAGTTGAATGTTTTTTTCATGCAAAAATCTACAAGAATCTCTTCTAAAATTCTCTATATCCGGAGTTGCTGCAAGTTGTTGTGCTCGTTCCTCGTTGTCGGCTTTGTTTGGGTGCATACGTTGGTTTGGATCTTAGTTCTTATTTTGGATGAGAAATGGCTTTTTTCCTTAAATTTTCCATTTAATGTCCTCTTCCATATACTACGACGGTTGCGAGTATTCCCTCCTTTGTTCCCTTTCCTTCATTTATCTGATCCATCAATTATATAAACGTGCATATATAAAAGAAATTATTGTGGGTATCTTTGATTCTTTATTGGCATGGGAAAAAGAATTTTGGTGATTTAAATAAAAAAATCTATATTTAATTTGTAAAATTTAGATAAATAAAAAAATATTTATTATGTAATAATGATTAAATCATGTGAATAGTATAATAAAAATAAATAAATTTGGTTAAAAATATATATATAAATATTGATTTGATTAATTATTCATTAGTTATAAAAATTTTTTAAAAATATTTTAGATTTAAATATGAATAATATTTATATGATAAGTTATTATGGCTGTAAAAGACACTGCTTGTCTGGAAACATGCGATACCATACTAACAATCAATTCTTGAGCAATTTAATAATGCTATAATTTCGAGTCTCCTTGTGTAGTTCAAATCATGAAGTCCATATATTCCATCCATGCTCACGTATCTGCTAACCACCAAACTCGTGGGCCAATTACTTCTGCACATTTGAAGAGACACTCGTCACGTGATTAATATTATCCAAGATGACATCTCTAATCTCATCAAAATGGATAGACAGCCCTCTCCCCTGATATTCTTTCTTAGATACGTCCCTATGTGCATCGTATGTATGTGTGTAAATATATGTACACATAAACCTACACATGTATATATATGTGTGTGGTGCTTATGTGAATTTATATAATTACAGTGATATACTAAAAAATGGCATATGTTTAATATTTTTATACTCAAAGCAAAGATGTGCTTTATTTCTAAGTATATGCCTCCATTTTCTGTCAAAAAAGGGTTCACGGAATTTCAGAAAAGGCCGAATAAAAAAAAAAAAACACACTAAAAATGAGACAAGAAAATGTTGCACAAAAGAAAACCTTATGAAAAATATAGTGTGAGGGAGAAATTTATTTCCCTTGGCATTTTGAGATTATAGCTGAACTTTTTTATTTTTTAGTTATAATTTATATATTTGAATGAAATTAATATTATATTTATCAAATTCGTTGATTGATTCAAATGCACTTATTACTATATTTAAGTTGAATTTTAATTTTTTTTAATTATTTGATGTTTTATGCTCAAGATATTTTTATATAATAATTTTTTTTATAATTTTAATATAATACATTTAAATTTTTTTCTAATAGAATTCGGTTATTTTAAAAAATTTCAGTGTCAGTGTCAATATTTGATTGAATTTATAAAATATTTTAAAGTTAATATATAAAATTGATTATAGAAGAAATATAAAATTGAATATAAAATAGATAAAAATAAGTCAAAATTTTATTTAGTTAATAATTATTATATTTTACACAATTAAAATATTTTAAGTTTATTTTTAAATAATAGATATAAAATTTGTAACTCGGCAATTGGCAATCTATTAACCTAACCGTGAAATAATACCAAACCAACTAACTCAAACTATTTAATTTATAAAAATTTTTAACTTTTTATAATTTAAATTTTTCTCAACTTATACCGGGTTGAGTAGAATTTTTATTACTAAATTGTCCAGACCTGATAGTGTTCCCCCTTCTTAATGCTATATCATTGAAATTCTCATTTCTCTCGTAAAACTAAAAAAATAAATTTTGTATGTTCATTTTATTTCTATTTCTAGTAGTTTGCTTGTTAGAATCACCAAATTTTTTATTATATCTATCTCATGAAATTATAAATTTTTTAAATTTTTGTACAAATAAAAAGTTATACCGTACCTAATTATACATATATAATATTTTTTTTATACTTTCAAATTTCCACTAATAAAATACAATTATATTCATTTAAAAATAATAAGGAGAGAGAAAATTGCAGGAAAATAAAGATGAGAAAACTAAAAAACAAAAACAAAAATAGCAATAAAAAATAAAGATATTTTAATCACTATACCTTCAAGATCAGAAACAGTCCATCCCATACCATAAATGACACTTCTACCGTTTTTAGTTATACTCAGTCTTGATTTAAGTTCTTTTATTTTTTTAATTATTTGTTTCTTTAAATTTATCATTACTTGTGTTCTGTTTTTATTGTTCTCACTTCCAATTTAATTTCATCTTTTTTCTTATTTATTTCTGTAGTTTTAATATATTTATATTTTAAAATTTAAATAATATTATATATTTAAAGTACAATAACTTTATAATTTATAAATAATTTCAATGTATATTTTCATTAATACAACAAAGCTCTTTGGCGGTAAAATTACTCAACTACTTTAATTTTATTTTTCTCATTTTTCCTATTCTTTTCTTTATTCGATTTCTACCTATTTTTTTCATTTATTATTTTTATTTATATTTTCTTTGAAAATTCCTCTTTCTTCAAATCCATGTGGCCATTCTCTATTTCATTATTTTAAATATTTTTACAGCCGTAATGTAAATGGTTTTATTTTTACAATTTTTAAATAAATTTACCCAAATATTTTTACTAATCATTACAAAGCAAAACTCTTCCTTTTGCGTTACCAAAATCCCTAAACTAGACGTAAACATAGTAAAACAGAGATGGGAGATGAGGGTAAATCAAGGAAAATTTAAAATTTCTAAGTTCAGCAAAACCAGAGACACAAATTTTTCGAGGAAGAAGACGAACTGGAAAATTTAATGTCAGCGTAGGTGATGGAGTACCGCTCAGAAGGGCGCAGACGCGACGTCTCTCAGCCCCGCCGGAGACCTCACCGTCGTCGTTTCATCGTTCCCACAACCATGATCTCCACCGTCCATCTCTGCACATCTAGCCACCGGTTTAAGACCCTACATGCGTTCACAATCTATATTTAAAAAACTAACACAAAAACCATATATATCACAAAAAATCATTTTGCCCATTTTAATTATCGAAAAACAGAAGAATAATTTATGGAACAGAACGTAAATAAGAAAATCGGAAACAAGGCCTATGAAATAATAATAAAATCCAAATTATCCTTTTGCCAAGAGGGCGTGACACGTGTGCGTGTTTTTAGCTGGGCTATATTCAATTGATAAGAGTAATGATGGCTGTTCAGCCAGTTATTCGATTAATCAATTTATAGTTAGGTTAAAAATTAAAATCTCACATTTTCTTTGCTGCTGAGATTAATGAATGAAAATCAAAACCACAAAACAAAATTTTGTAATTGTCGCATAATTTTCAATTAATCTATACGAGTTCAGTCTGAGACTCATAGGCTATGTTTGTTTTTATTTTTAAAATCATATAACATTTTTAAACTTTATTCCCATATCCCTCTTTTTTTTAAAAAAAAAAAAAAACTTAAAAACACACCCACTTTAACCAAAACAAACATAACCACAACCATAGCAATTACCAGCCTTGTTTTTGTTCAATCAGCACCATCAATTGATACACAAATAAGTATATTCCAGAAACAAAACAAAAAGCTGGCTATCTTTTCAGTACATAAAATATATAGAAACAAAAAGTAAAATTTTTATTTTTATTTTTTTATGCAAATGTCTTGAGCCTGAATACCTCAGTGAAAATTCTGAGTGCTTCTTCAATACTTCTGGTGTTCACCACATAAAGCGCTGCCTCCTATCAAAACAACACACGCATATTAACCCAATTACCTCCATGCACATATACTGCACCCCGCATTTCTCTGATTCTCTTCCCACACACACACACATATACAGATAGAGAGAGAGAGAGAAGGAGAGAGAGATGGAACCCACCCTTGCAAACTCGACCTGGTGAATATGAAGTGTGCGAGGCTCTTTCTCAATTGATGACTGCCTATCTATTCTGTGTTCCTCCATCATTTCCATGCACCCACGAAAACAACTCTTTCACTCAGATATCTTTCCTGTCTCTTCTCAGCAATATCTGTCCATCAATCTATTTATACAGACCCTCGCACATACAATCGGCTATTTATAGAATACATACGCATGCACACCCATCCACATAAAAATATCAGGCTGATCATATCTTATTTTAATGAGGCGGGGTGCAGATGGTGAGGCAGTGCACCACGCAACTGAGACGTGGCAAGAGGCTTTCGCCACTCTGTCGCCGGCCGGGGCTGGCGCAACACGTGGCAGACGCTGCTTTTTCTCGCTACAGGGATGGGAAGTGCTTGTCCGAATTTAATGGGGTTTCTGAAACAACAAAGTCTAAAGCAGGTCACGTGTCGGTGAGATTAGGCTTTGACCAACCACCCAACGCCACGTCTCTTGAGGGGGCATGTTTCCAGTATGCGTCAATGGCGATTTCTTGTTGGTCCCCCATTACTCCATTGAATATTTAATTTAGATATTTATTAATAATTTTTGGCCCGCTTCGGCTTTCCGTCCCTTGTGGGTCCCAACTTTTCGGATGGCTAACAATTAGAGGCTTAGTTAAAAAGAAAGTGACACGTGTCTGTGACATTAATTAATTAAATAAAATCAATATAGCGACTTTAGATTCTTTGACGTAATATATGGGCACTGAAGCCACTGTCCCAAGGAAAACTCCACAAAGTAGTTGATTAATTAAGTTACACATCACAAATTCGTGTCCAAGTAACATCATATGATCTAATTGTTGCTAATTATTAAGTTGAACCCACTCTCTCTATAGTACTTATCAATTAATTCATAAACCACTGCCATTAGATGATTCAAACTTTAAATTCTTGATCTTTTTGTAAGTCACATTAAATTAGACTGCTGTCACTAAGGACGGATTGGACTCAATATATTTCAAAAACTTAGTTTCTAATTAAGAAACTAACTACTTATTAATTCAAGAACACTACAAAGAGTTATTACTTTTAGCGGTATAAGTTTTTACCGATGTAAATATTTAGTGATTTTATTAAATATTATCACTATATTATCAATATAAGTACTATCGCTAAGGTTTTGTGATGACAAAATAAATCCTATTTCTACTTTTGTTACTACCACCACTCTTTTAGTCACACATGATATTCGTCACTAGAATGACAGCAAACATTGTCACTAAAACCTTAGAGTTTAATTACATATATTTATTGTCACTAAAACTTGGTGGTTTAGTCCTGCACAATTTTTATCACTAAAAGTTGTAACTTCCATCTCTAAATTCTAATACACTAGTGACATAGGGGTTTATCACAAAAACTTGATGTGTCACGTGTAAATGGGATGATTATTGCATAATTTACAAATAATGAAACCACCTGCTACTTCTCTCAAGTCTCAAACTACGGCCAATTCATTAAGAAGAAGAATGCTGTGGAGTTTACCTTATGGTTATGTGATATAGCTTGATTAGATTTACAAGACTTACCAACAATTTACTTTGCTTTAGAAATATTGTTTATCCCTGGGGCTAAAGTTAGTTTTGACTTCAAGGACAACAATTAAATTTAGCCGAGTTCAAGCATTCATATTGCAAAATTTCCACCATACACAAAATAAAAAATAAAAAAAATTATGAGTAACAAATAAATTCATAGTTTATACCTTGGAATGGGTTGGCATGAAAAATTTAACTAAGCATTCAGTTTTAACGTCAGTCTAGATTTATTGATAAAAAAAAAAATCTCCGAAAATTGATTTTTGGCTTTGGTAAGCATAATACAAATTAATATAAGAAATGAGATACAAAATCCACTTTTAAATTTTTAATTTTATTCTTCATAATTTAAAAATTTAATCTGACATTATTTTCCTTTTATTAATTCAATTAGGTTTTTATTTTTAGTATAAAACAAGAATTTAAATATTATAGGAGCATATTTTTAATTTTATATATTTTTATTATAATATGTGAAAAATTTCTTGACGTTATTATATTTATTTAATAAATAAATGATACATTAGCCCCTCCAAACTTTGAGGTCAAGGTCCGTCCTTGGCTGTCACAAGGTGTAAATGCAGGAATTTTTTTTTTTTTTTGCTTTTGATTTGCTCACAAATCAGTCCTCCAACCATTTTTTTCTTTAGAGACTTGAAATTTATTTTCTGGTCTTAGGTCTAAGTCTTTGAATCCTAACTTAAGTGTTGGGAGCATGCATATTCATCCACAGGCTCTAATTCACTTTATTAGGTTAAACATGAAAAAAAAAAGAAAAGAAAAAAAAAACTCAACTAAATTGAATAGCAATATCTAAAGATAATACTTCGGTGATGATTATTAAGTGTCAAGTAAGTATATCTAAGGGCGTGATATTATATCTCTATTTAAAATCTTATGGCTTTGAGTTTGTCAGTATCATCAATTATACATCCCTCACTCTTATCGTCATTTTTGCTATAGGACAACTTATACTAGATTTTTTTCTAAACAACCTCCCTTTTCAAATATGAGTCCATTAAAATTTTAGACACTTTAGGATACCATCTCTGCATAGAGTTTCATAACTCAAAACCTCAACCAAGCATTTAAGTCCTTTGGTCTTTCTATTGAGACTTACTTAAGCAAGTCGATCAATCTTGTGAGCCTTTTATAGAGTCTTTACTCTAACTAATTTATTAAGTTTAAAGGTCTGCTTAGGGAGACACAAAACTTCTTGTTGTCCACTGTGGGTGAGTTAAACATGGGATTGAGCATAGTCTAAATTTTCATGCCAAGACCAATCATTGGCTATTTAAGGAGACACCAAAACTTTTAAGAAAGGATCGATACTATTCAGGTTTGGCATCCATCTCTCTAAGTCTATAAGCCCACAAACAAAGGATGATAGGAACATGAATGCCACTCTATATGCTTTGACAATTAGAAGTATGATGTATGCAATGCTGTATACAAAGCTCAATATCACCTATGTCATAAATGTTATGAATAGGTTTTAGGCAAATCCTCAAAAGGAACATTAGAATTTTGTCAAGTGTATCCTCATGTGTTTGAGAAAGAATAAGAATATGGTATTTGCTTATAGAAATAAAAAGCCAAGAAAAAATGACTACACTTACTCTGATTTTCAATCTAATATTGATAGAAAATATACTTCTGGAAACATTTTCACCCTGAACGAAGGAGCAAATAGGTTGAAGAGTTTCAAGCAAAGTATTGGTGTGGATTTCACCATGGCGATATTGATCCCTAATGTCCTAATGATACATTAATCGTATGTGCACAAGACAATCATGTTGTCTTAGATTTAAAGTACATGTGTACTTAACATGATCATAAAGTAAGACATTAACAGCAAATAGTGATCGCCATGTGTTTGCTTCATTTTGTGAGTCATATCCGAATGTTCATTCTCAAATAATGTATCTATACACATGTATTCTCAATATGTCATACCGAATGACATAAAACTCATTATGTAAATACAACGTGTGTAAGTTGTACAAATTGTCAATGTCTTTTAAAGTGATTGTGACTTGCAGACTAGCTTTAGTGATTATGTACAAAGATAGTGTTATGTCCATACTCATAATCCTTTATGAATAATACAATCTCACCGGCACATGCAACAATTTATGCCATTCAAGATTTATATACATAAAAATAATACCATAATATTGATAAAATAATCATCAATATTTTATTAAATAATAACAATAATATTTACAACCAATATCCCTCAATATATCCTTCATTAACAATCTAGTATTAGAGGGCATACCACTAACAACTCTCACTTGCACTCTAATGCCAATGACCCTAATTCTCAAGATGGCAATTCACCTGTTCTTGTGTCATTGGCTTGGTAAGTAGGTCAGCAACATTATCTATTGAAGTTATTTTTTGCATGGCAATATTTCCCCTTCCAATGATTTCTCAAAGGATATGATATTGCTTTTCAATGTGTTTAGACTTTTGATAAGACTTTATTTCCTTTACTTGCGCAATTGCACCGTTATCATCACAATGAAGTGGCAACAATTGATCTATCCCTAGAACCACTTGAAGCTAGGTAGTAAACATCTTAATCTAAACAACCTCCTTTATAGCATCACATGTCGCAATATGTGCAGCCTTCGGGAGGAATCTGTAGTAGTGCTTTATGGAACTCTTACAACTTACTGCTCAAGAAAATGCATCCTGAAGTAGAATTTCTATTGTGGATGTCCGAATAAAAGTCAAGGTCCGTAGAGCCATCTACTTTCAGTTCTCCATCTTCATACACAAGTATCATATCCTTAGTACTTCTCAAGTGCTTAAGGATTCACTTAACAACATCCTAATGCCCTTTGTCAAGATTCACTTGAAACATGCTATAACACTTACGACATAGGTGATATTTAACCTTGTGTATAGCATTGTATACGTTAGGCTTCTAATTGCAGAAGCATATGGAACGACAGCCATTGATCTCCTTTCATTGTCCGTCTGTAGGCACATGGACTTTAGGGGATGGATGACAGACCTGACTAGTAGGTGATGACGAACTCGTCTTACAAGAAACATGCTTGATAACCAATAATGACACTTTGATCATTAGGGAGGTTGAATGTGTATCTCATAGAATCCTTAAGATACCCTATAAAGTGACCTAAAATGCCCTTCACCTCTAACTTATCCTCCTTACTCTTCTTAAAGTGAGGCAGACATCCTCAAACCTTGATATGCTTTAGGCTTGACTTCCTCTGACTCCACATGTGATGTAGAGGTAAAGAAATGGAGTTAGAAAGAATTGTATTCAAGACATGGGCCTTGTTAGGTAGGCACGTCCTTATAAAGAAATGGATAAGTCAGTGAAGCTCATCATGGATTGAACCATGTCCAACAAGGTTCAATTCCTACGCTCATCTATACTATTCAACTAAGGAGTTGCTGATGCTAAGAATTGTGATACAATTCCATTTTCCTTAAGGAATTTCACGAGAACATAGTGCCTTTACATGTATGCTTGTTTGTTTCTCTACTTTAACCTTAAATTCCTTAAACTTTTCGAATGATTCATGTTTGTACTTCATCAAGTACACATACCTATACCTAAAGAAATTATCGGTAAAGGTAATAAAGTAGTGAAATCCTCCCCTCGCCATTTCATTAAATAGCCCATAAACATCAATGTAAACTAATTCCAACACGGACATGACCATCTCGACATGCCCATCAAATGCACTATTGGCTATCTTACTTAAGATGTAGGGTTTCCTAGTTGAATAAAGCTCATCTCCTAAAAGATCTATAAGCCCATGTTTTTCTAATCTATTAATCCTAGCCTTTGCAACATAGCCCATTCTGAGATGTCACAATTGTTTGGGATTAAAACCATCCCTAACATGTTTGTTTGATCTAGCATTCATTACAGGCTTATCATCCAAATTCAAGTAATACAAGACATTCACCAATGCGGCAGTGTTGCCTAATTTATTATGATAATAAATTTGGCACTTGTCTTTAAAAAAAATTCATAACCCATTTTTACCAGTATTAATACAGAGATAATATTATTAAGCCCATTTGGTAATAATAAAGAATCTCTTAGGCCCAAAACTATGACTAGCCGATAATTTAATTAAAGCAATGCCATTGCAATTGCTACAACACTTGCCTGCTAACGACTCTAATCACTACTTCTCACTTTTGAAGAGACCTACTCTAGGCCAAGTTCTGACTCAAGGTGTAAATGTGGGAGGAGGCACCCAAATCCGAGATCCAAGGCATAGAGAGCACAACAATGGAATAGGATGCTTCATAAACATAAAGTCACACACCTACTTTGTCTTCTTCTAGGCTGTCGAGGCTCCTGGTACAATTCCTCTTCCAATACTCTTCCTTGTTGCATTAGAAACTCTTTCCTCTTCTAATATGAGTATCGGATGCCAATCCCCTCCCGCTAATGTTGGGAACACTAGGTTTCCTTCTTTAGGTCTTGGCTTCTTTGTCTTACTAACCAAGAGACTCAATACTATAAAGACAACCTCCTTCCTAATGTTTAGGATGACAACTTTTAAGATCTCACAAATTCCTTGAGGAACAAGAACTCTTCCTAGGCCTCAAACCCAATTGGCTATCTTGGTGCCAACAAACATAATGGTCTCAACAACTACAATTATAAGAGTGAATATCATGATTCAAGATTAATATAACTATAGAAAATAAACAAGGTCATTAGTTTAATTGTTAATGTTGTTACCGAATAATTATGGACTTTTAAATCATATGGCCTCCTACTAGAATTTTTGAATCCCTCACTTTCTCAGGTAGGAGATGGAAGTCGCATTGGCAAAATTTTTTAGTGGCTGATTAAGGTCTTTATGGAACATAGCATACCTCACATATACAGTTTTTGGTATGATTGGCCTAATGAGTGGCAATTCTTATTAATGCATCTCATTTACAGTCCATTCTTTCACTTCGACCCGTGGCCCAATGAAGCCTCACACATACAATTCTTGGCAACATGTGACCATTTAAACTACACCTATCGATTAACAACTCGCTAGATTTGTAACTCCACCGGTGACCATCAAGCTCTTAAGGTGAAGTATCCTTTAAATGTTGCATCTGATGCACTTGAAGCTTTAAATGTGCTCTCACCATATGACCCATCAAATGTGATGATATCACATGTTAAGACTACACATAGAACCTCAAGCTTGGTGGAGGGTCACGACAAAACAATTTCATTGTTACAACTTAATATCGTTGAGGAAGTTTTCGGTCCATGTGTTATTCTTTCACTTTTCACATTAGCCATTTTACATACACATATCTCATATATGTAGTAAAATATAAGACAGACACAACCTAAATGAATATGGCTTTTTAGATCTAATTGGAGCTAACAATCTAATTGTTCACACGTGTGTGAAGCCTTATACTATTACAAAGCTTTTCAAAATTTTCTTCATTAGTCTTGGACTTCTTCTTCATGGACTCACCATGCTTAGACCATCAAACGAACTCCAACTCTTGGTCTGAAATGACTACCAACTCCTTGGCTTCAAAGTAATCACCAAGTCTTGGTCTTGGAATTACAATTCCATCATGGCATACTATAGAAAAATAATTCATATTCTACTTTAGAAAAACTTGGGCTTATGCCTTTACAACCCATGGAAAAATAATTTATACATTCGGGAAAGCCAAAACTGAAACAATGAAAATCCATTTACATGTGCCCTAAGTTCATAGCACATTCATACATCCATACAATGTCCATACATCACATGTATGATACAACAAAATACTTGAAATAATCATTTTATGACTTACACATCTCATGCATTAGTTCTTGTTTGTGGAAAACCCCTTTTCCAAAGTATGGATTTGAAGAATCACATAAACAGCACCTAAAGCCCTTCATGTGGTTGCAAGAACTATTCTTGAACCCGCAATTTACCTTGGTGCTGGCTGTGACACATTCTATAATGTGTTATAGCCTTACTCCATGATCGCCAGTTCACATCTTGCGGCAGTGCCACTTTGTCCTGTGGCTGCCAACCTTAGTCGTAGGAATTACATAACTCCCACTCTTGGGTTTGTGGTCGTGAAATCTCATCTCCCAGCCACGACACCTAACAGTGCTACGGCGCCGCTTCTCTCTTATTCACTAAGACATGATTTTCTTACAGTGCTACGCCGCTGTTTCTCTCTTGTTCGCTAAGACATGATTTTTCTTACCTTTTCCCAATCCAAAACACTTTTGCAAGTATATACAAGTTTTAGAAACATGTTAATATAATTTTCAAATGAAGAACTAATATAAATCATAAGATGAATGTATCTAGATATGTTTATATGAAGAAAAGCAGTGGCACTAATACCATTGTTGGATTTCATTGGGTATTGGATACCAAAATTTTCAAATTTTAATCATTAAATAATCAAAGAACATAGTTGAATAAATAAAATCCCAACCCGATTCACTTTCATTTCATAAAACGCATAAACATAAATTTTAAGATAGTTGCATAAATGATTACCTGGAAATATCACAATAAAGTCTTAGTCTCTAGTTTGTCCACACAAACAAGTCATTGGCTATAGCTGTCTAACAAAACTTCACGAACTCCTTCGTGAAATCTTACAACTCTTGTATTTAGAGAATTTCCTGAGAAAAAACTAAGGGAGGCCAAGAACTAATTTTCTCTCGCTTGCAAGTGGTGAATAATGTCTCTCTCCGAAAATCCTTCCAAGTTGTTTGTTCTTAAGATACAATTTTATTTATATTAAGATTCATAAGGCTTGTGGAATGGGCTCTATAGGCTTTCACATATACCTTAAAATTAACCTAAGTCCATTCACCTTTAATTACTAACCTAATTAATAATTAAAGCTTATTTAAATTATTTTTTTAATTTAATTAAATCCATTAATTAAATTAAAGGCCTATTATATTTTCAACTAATAATCCCCATTACTAACAAAAATAGTAAGTACAAAATAATTCTTTTGTGCCTTGTGATCATCACTAACAAAAATAGTAGACTCATCATATTTCTAATTAATGATTTCATCACTAACAAATATAATATAGAATAAATCATTCCAATTTGGTCCAATCTGATTGTAATCAAATTAAATCCCCTATGAGACTTCTCAAGTCTTGTGATCACCACTTTTCAAATGCCTCAAGCCACCATCTTGTTCTTATATGTGTGATTTTCTAGCTTCATCCTTAGGTGATAGCGAATATAGCTAAAGGATATGAGTAATACATAACTCGTAGCTTATATTGTAGGTAAATTTAATGGATCATAATGAATCCTCTCAATCGTGAATAACATGCGATATAGACCTTTATCTTGCTTTGCCATAACAGAGCGAGAGCCATAGATTTAATCAAATTCTCAAACTTGGTCATATGATCAATTGATATTTCCTCATGAGACTATGTTTCTATCACAAACTCCTTTTCAATATTGGCATTAGAGTGTAAGTGAGAAATTGTTAATAATATGACCTATAACGTTAATCTTCATATGGTGAAGGGATATTAATTGGAAATGTCACTTCTATTAATAAAATATTAATGTTTATCAATACATATAAGAGTTTTAGTTGTATATGTAAATCTTGATATGGCATAAAGTGTTGTATATTCCTATATGATTGTATCAAGAAGCATTATACATAAGAACTATAAATATGGATACAAAAACTTCTTAATATACAATCATCAAGACCTATTCGCAAGTCATTGAATTGCTAAAAGGGTATTAGAGATATCTTAAGACTTGTACACTTTATGTTTTTATTGTGAGTATTATGTTATTCAATATGAGATATTTAAAATACATGTATGTGAGTATATCATTGGAGAATGATGTTTTCAAAAGATTGACTCAAAAGATGAAACAGACACATAAAGTTTATTCTTTATTGTTAATACCTTACTCATGACCAAGTTAAATGCGAGTAAACCTTTGTCCTTAAACAATTTGGATATCTTGTACATATTATGATCAATGTGTGATTAAGATATTAATAGTTAAATCTACCTTAATAGGATTATGAGTCTAAAGTGTGATTGATCATATGCATGTGGAAGTATATATATAATCAATAAAAGATTTGCCTCTTTATATCAAATTGTCAAAACTAAACTAAACACATAACAACTAACACCTGAGAGTTGGTGGGTGCATGCAGTAGCCTACTTGCATGCATCTATAAACATGCAATATTCAATACTTAGTTATTTTTCCCCAAATTTTGTGCCGAACCTTGTCCAAACCTAATGTGTCAAGTCTGACACACAAGCTTTCTAAGTCAAGACCACAACATTCTAAGATGCTGGGAAGTTCCACATTTTGGAGTTTTAAGTGTCATCTATTTGTAGAAAATGTAAATGTTTTAGTGCAAATTTGGACATTGGTTTTTAAAATTTGTGTTCACATGAAAACTTGTGAAAAAACAAGTCATAAAGCTTATCACACAAAGAAGTCCACTTGGTACATGCTTGTACACACAATTACACACTCAAACACACACACACAAACTCACACACACACACATATATGTCCAAAAATGCTATTTTGTATGTTTGATTTCCATGCCTTTAACCTCAAAAGAAATTAAATTTTATATTCAAAACTAAAATATGCTATTCCTATTCAATAAAATTGAACATGAGAAATATAAAGATTGTGATAGGAATAGCATATTTCTAGTGGAGATCCACAAGTGAATCCTCTTCGTATAGCTAGCTAAAACAAAGATTGTTAGCAAAGCTTTAATTTTTAGAAATAGATTAAAGTGAAATAGATTGGAATTTTCAAGGTTCGAAAGGTGAGACTCACAGGTGAATCCTCTTATTATAGCAAGCTAAGGTGGAAATTCCCAGCATATAAGTATGCGTGGCATCAAGTATGAAGCACATATGCAAAGTGGTAGAATTTTCTATGAATTTTTTGAATGAATAGTTGACCTTTTTATGTAAATGGTCGCCATTAAAATATTGAAACTATTCATCTAACAAACTGCAATTATTTATATGAATAGACTCCTCTAAAGCTTTGTAACTTTTGATGTAAAAGAATGCAACTATTTACTCAAATGAATTCTACTAAAATATTGCAACTCTTAGTGATTGAATGGATGCAACCATTCACAAATTAAATACATTAAAAGGATGCAGCTTCATGAAGAAAATGTTACAAACTTTCATAGATTGAATACAAAGCCATTTACAACCCTTACTGGTTAAAGGATACAACAATCTACAATGAAAAGTTGCAGCTTTCCTTGTATTCCTATTCCTAAAAATAGAGATCAAATACATCCCACTTTATTGAAAAACAAAATCATAATTCATTTCTTTTAATTTATTATGCAAAAGCTTTTATCCAAGCAACTCGAGAAACAAGTACATGTTATCTCAAAACTCTGTGTATCATTTTATCCGTATGAGTGCACACCTGTTAATTGGACTTTTTTAAGTACTAATATAGCCTTAAGATAAATAAATAGAGTGGACAACTTTATTGCACCATCTTAAGTTATTTGGCATCCCTTTCCATTAGTCAAACATTTCTTCAATAATTATAAGGATATATTTTTAACTTGAAGCTAGCTAATTTTATGAGTTGGCAATTGATATTGTGAAGTTGAAAAGGCTTGACAGTTAAAATTTCATTCACGACAAAAGGAGGTACATTTATTTGTGACATTGAAAGTGGCATGAGTGTTCACTATAAGAAAATACACCACACAAGAAGACGAAGAAGCTTGATGAAATGAGTGGGAAACAACACTAGAAAATGATGTAATTTATTGACGTTATATTCTTAATGCAATAAGTGATGGATTTTTTGATCTTGTTCATACACTGTAGCCTTACCAAATAAGGTTCAGGATAACTTGGAATCCAAATTCATGCAAGAAGACACTACGAGTAAGAATTTTCTTGTTTCTTCTTTCAATTATTACAAAAATGGCTAATACTAGGCCTATTATTGATCTGTTGATAAGTTCAATTTAAGATTAGTTGTCAAAGAATTTACACAAAGATAACACATCGATCATTTTAATACATGTCTTGGTGGCTAAAATTGCCACAATAGGGCTGTTGATTGCTCTTGTTTCAATTTATAAAATGGTTATCTATCAAAGGGTCGAAAATAGCCTCTCTTTTGAGAATTGGAAGATGACGTGTATGGAACAATTGAAAGGTTTTGTTGTTCTGAGTCAAAAACATAAGTCAACTAGCTAAATTCTTATACGAGTGAAACAAGCACCTAAGTAATGCAATCAAAAGTTCAATTAAATTGTACTTACTAATGTTTTTCAAACACATAAATTCAGTGAATGTATATGTGTGGCTGATATGTCAATCTCTAGAACAGGTTTAGAACAAGTCAATGCTACAAAAGATCTAGTTTAGAAAATTTGCTATGAAATATATGGACAAAGCAAATGTAAACCTCAAAATTAGGATCCCACGAGATGGATGAAAGAAATGTAGTTCTTTTCCGAACTCATTACATTAAAAGAGCCTAAGGAAGCTCAATAAAATCAATTGTACTTCGGCCTCTACTTCTTTGGATTTCAAAATAAATTTATAAAAAATCTTGAAAATTAAATATCTCAATTAGATAATGCCAAAAGTAATTGTATACTTAATGTATGTAGTGATGTGTGGTAGACTAGATTTGCTTATTCTATCGACATACTAAATGTGTACACAAGTAAGTAATCTAAGTAAATTACATTGGAAAGGTGTTCTAAAAATTTTTAGTTGAAGGGTATAAAAAGATTGACTTGTGCTACAAAGGTGATCCTACAAAGGTGATCCTTTAATTTTAGAAGGGCACTTAAATTCTAATTTGATTATAAATAAATATGATTATTAGTCTACAAGTGTTTGGTTATTTATCCTACAGCCTATGGAGACGTATCTTGTGGTTCTAAGAAACTGACGTTGGTAAAGAGCTCTATTATTTGACTTCTAAATTTGTGGTTTTGGTTTCAACAAAGGAAGAAGTAGAATGATTTTGAAATATTCTATATGAAATTCTTCTATGGACAAAACCAATTTACCGATTGTGATAATGCAGCCACATTATCTAAAGTGTATATTTAAGTACGAAATGATTAGTCCAAACATATAAGATTATGATATAGTATTGTCAGAGACTTGATTATAAATAGACCAGTTAAGATAGACATCGTAAAAAATTTGATTGATCACAAGTATAATCACTCATGATGGAGACTTAATTCAAGGTTAAATAAAACATCCAATCTTAAATTCAATTAGTTAAAGTGCATTATTATATGTGATTGTTGCACCATTTATAAAATTTATCTATCCCATATCAAGACAGCGAGTGATGTACCCACTTTAATAAGTGAGGTTGAGAGATCTTAAAGAGTGTTTAAATTAATGGAGACACTTAAAAGTCTGGTTATATGAAAGTAGAATTAGGACAATTCACCAAGTCTTAAGGGCTTGGCTTTTAAATATTCACAAAAAAAGGACAAGAATACAAGGTCTTAAAATGTATTATTGATAAAAATAAAAAAATAAAAGAACTGGTGCATAAAATTAATGTGTGATTTGTTTACATAATTTGTCATATGTTTTTATGGTTTAAAACTTGTCTACCAATTCTTACGGACATGTTACGAAGAGCTTTCCCTAAAATAGTGTTGCAATATAAAGACACTTTTTTACACATTTGATTTTTAAAATAAACTAATATCTTTATCTTTTTCAAAAATGATTGAAAATGATGAGAAATTGTTGGAATTTTTTATAATTTTTTCAATAAATAGCTGCAACTATTCATGTGAATGGACTCCATTAACGGATTGCAACTCTTAATGTGAAAGAATGTAATTCTTTATGTGAATAGATTTCATTAAAAGGCTACAAGTTTTCATTATTAAAGGAGTACAACTCTTTTAAGAACAAAAAGTTGCAACCTTACGTGGATTAAATACAATAAGGGGTTGGGACTCTTCACAAATAAAAAGTCACAATCTTTCACGGTTTGAATATAAGAAAGGTTACAACCCTTCTTGACTTAAAAATTCGATAAGTTGCAACAAAATATTATAATACGCGTCACTACATTCACACTCCTACAAATAAATACAGAATCATAGCCCTTTTATTTTAGTTTATTCTGTAACAGTGTATCATTCTTATTCAAGTCGCTTGAAGAAGGAGTGTAAGTTCTGTAGAACACTGCACACTATTTTGCTTGAAAGGATATATGCCTGCCAATTGTAATTAATACCCAACTTTGTTGCATCATTTTTGAGTCATTCAACTTCTCCTTTTCAACTACCAATCAATTTCCAACACGAAGTGCCTGCATTAAGTATGAATAAATATAAATAATTTATTTTATTCGATGAGAATTGAATCAATTGATTCAATAAGATAGTATTTTTTTTGTTACATAGATTATGTATGATACACAATGTTTATTGCAGAAATTTCATATAATGTCATTTTATTAAAATTTTTCCAATTCAAGCATTCAACATGTTCATTTAAATTTTAAATTCAAATTATTCTCTTTTATATATATATATATATATATATATTAAAAACCTAATCATTTTATATTTATAATTATAAATCAATACGGTTCCAAACACTTATACAAATATATATTCACTTTGAAAATTAATTATTATTCTTATATAATATTACATCATATAAATATTACTATAAATAATATATATATATAATTTCACAAATATAAACATTAATGAGAATTCTTACCCCATCAAAATTTTATAATCAAATATAATTTTCATCTTAAAAAAAAATTTGTCATCTTCGTCCCCATCGAAACCTTGAAGTAATCGAAGCTTTTATGCTTATAATCCTCTAAATTTAAGCCTTGTGTTATTATTGTGTGATAGCATATGCAGCTTTCTTCTGTCTTTTTGACTTTGCATCATTCCTATTTGAAAAAACTTATTTTTCATAATCAACAAATCTTCGTCGAAATCAACAAAAAAATTTACCTTTATTTTCTTGTTTAGGCTACATTGGGTTTCATTTTTAACTAAATATATACACACTTCAATTATTATATTTTAAAATATTTTTTTTCTTTCGCTCTGTCTCGTCCCCTCGTCACATGACATTTCAACCATGATGTAACAAAAAATAAAGTCTATGTTCTTGTCTCAAAAAATAGAATTGATGTGAAAAGAACTATTATTATTTTTAACTTCATTAATAAGATAGGTGTATTTGTATGAATTGTTTTATGTATATTTAAAGATTATTTATATTTGATGTTTGAATATGTCAAATATTGTAAAATAACATGTAAAATTTATAATCTAACATAACATGTCAATTTTAAAATGAGAACCCAGAAAATAAGTTTTTAGAACTAATATTGTTTCAAAAATAAAAAATGTTATTGTGAGGAAGTCTTCCTTTCAAATAATTAAATTTATCAATTATCATAAATTTAATGTGAGGAAATTGTTGTCATATTATGCATGTATAATTGTGAGAGAAAATTGCATATTTTGATGATAACAATTTGTCACATTTGTTGTTTTTTGTCAGGAGGAAGCTTTTATGATAATAAGAAATTAGTTTTTCGTAAAAAAATTTTCATCACAATATTTCTTTTTTGTGGTGAAATATATTCCGCGACAATTATATTTGTGAAGAAGTACATCATATTTTCATCACAACAACCCAATACAAAGCACTATTTGTGAGGAGTTTGTAATGATTTTTTTTCTTGCATTAATTTATTGTGAGGGAAGTTGTTTCTTATACAAGGAAAATGTTCCTCACAATATTGATTAATCCCATAAGTTGATTAAAAAAAAATCAAACCCAGAATATTTAATCATCATTATCAAATGAGGAATCATTGATTGTTCCATATTCCAAAAATATGAGAAGTTGAAGATTAACAAAATGGGCAATAATGAATTCAAAGATGGGTTCCCTTTCAACCTCTCTAGGCTAGGGTGTTTGGTTTGAACTCATAAATTTGTTTATGAACTGTCTCACACTATTGTCAAAAATTTCAAGAATATTAGAAAATCAAACATTTATTTAGATATGTTCAATTAATTGCACAAACAGACATAAACTGTCAAGTTGAATCCTTTTGTCAAAGTCGATGTCCATTTTTGTGTTCTAACAAATCTCACGAATATTTTTCCCTTGGTTGCTTTTTAATTTTTGTGACTGCTGTAAATTGCAGGAGCATAAACCAGTTCTTCCAATTTTGTATAGTTTACTTTCATAATATGCTAACTTGAATTCTTTAAATAAATTTTGATATAAGATTTTATATTCAGATATTTAATTTATTTTAATTAGATATCTATTCATTAAAAAAATAGAATAAAGAAAAGGGTGAATTGGAAATTGGAATGCTTGCTGATCCTTTTGGAACAAATTATTTAAAATTTGGCTTCACCTCAAATTATTTAAAATTATTTTTCGAATTGGTTTGTTCATTTCTATACTGCTACTGCACTGTTTGCTGACTCTCCTGTCTCAATTCCTCATATTCTCTACCATTCTTGATTTCTCTAACCAAATCAAGTATTCCGTCCTAATTCCTCCAATAATGATGATGATGATGATGTCCCATATTTTCTAAGATGAATTAGTGCCAATTCACGGTTTGTGTCGCGATGCGCGATTCCAAGAATCTCATGCCGCGGCAGCAACGGCGCCAACGCGAGCCGCCGATGCACCGGCGCCGGCACTGGTGTTGCTCCTTCAGCACCCCACCTCTCAGCCCTGACAATGCCGCCCATTCCGTCCGCTCCCACTGTTCCTCTTCCTGTAACAAGAAGAACGAAATGCCCTCCCCTCAGATCCAGCAACTCCAGAAGCTACCTCTCGCCCGCTGGATCCTCTCCCCGGGTCGGGTTTCGCCCATCTCCGACCACCCCGCGATCCCCCACCACACCCCCCAAAGCGAAACAATCCCCAAATCGCCCCTGCCCACCGCCAATTTGGGAATTACGGCCGGCGACCTGGGCAATTCTGGGGTTTTCGACGTTAGATTGAATCTCAAAGGGAAAAGCGGGGGATCCTTGATTCTCGAGTTGGGTTCGGAGGTTTTGACCGCGAATAGCCCTGTTTTCGCGGATTTGATAGCTAAGAATTTGAGCGGTTTGTGCAGAATTGAAGTGCCGGACGTGGAGAATTTGAATGTATTTCATGAAACGATCGAGTTGATGTTTGAGGAGGACATCCAGAAGAAGCTAGTTAAGATTGGGGTTTTTCGAGCTATAGATATACTTGAGGTATTCATTCTTTTGCTTTTGATTTTATTTTCTTGCAATTAATTTTGGAATAATCTGCCTTTGATTCGTATTGCGGCGGTAACTTTTTTTCGTTATAGGATTCCCCGGGACGTAGATGGGGAATATGATCTATTATTCATTCAGATAATAAAAAGGTCGCCCTAATAAAGGATTCCCTACTGTTATGGTTTTTGTTAACTGAACTTCTTTTTTGGCCCTTTTCTTGTTTAACCAATATGAGGTTGAATATGTTGAACTGGCAAAGTGAATTGAGTTGCTTATTTCTGCATTCGTTGATGAAAGACTTTGATTTGGTGTTTGAATAATTGTTTGGTTCAGAGCGTAATTAAATAATAATTGGGTGTACTTTTAATCTTCTTTTGATTTGGAAATCCAAGTGCGGCTGAGGTTTCTAACTTCTGCAAATATTGTGCTTTTATTTGTGTTTCTGTATGGATGAGGTTAATAGTGAAATTGGAGGTGGAAATGGGAACACTATTCTTGATGGTTTTTGAATTTCTTGGGCCATTCCTTCAGATCACCTCAAGTTTTATTGTATAGGTGTTTTTTATCACTTCTAGTTTTATTTGTGTAGCTTTGGCCTTTTGCCGGGTGTGTGAAAAATAAGATGTCCAATAGTGGGTAAAGATTGTACAGGACGAGTTGATGGTTGACATCCGAGCTTATATTCGTTCATTTCCACGTTTGTGGATGCAGGTTTTCAGACTCTGTTGAAAGGACTTGTAATTATGAAGTTATTGACGATGAGGAGGGTGTTTATACTTCTATTATCATTTTAACCTTGATTTCTTTGATTCTTTTATTATGTTTTATCCTTTGTGAGAGGGGATATCTTGTGAAAAATCTTTATGTTGAAGGCTATACAAGTCCATGCTGCACTACCTGAAAAATACGTTTATGTTGGAATAACCACATTAAGGGATATTGTTGTATATATTGCCTTCATTGTATAAAATCACTTCAATGGTCTCATTTCTAGAATGTTTTGTTTTTGTAAGAGATTGGTTTTATCCTGTTCTACCGTCATTTGATTCTGCAGTTTTTCCTTCTTGCTACTTGCTGTGAAACTGAATTCTAAGACTCTTTCACTTTTATTGTCAGGTTTCAGCAGGCATAAAGTTTGACCGTGGTGTTTCGTCTTGTTTAAAGTTCCTTGAGGCTGTACCATGGACCGAAGAAGAAGAGGATAAGCTGAGAGAATTGCTCACTAAACTCAATATTGATGATGATTTAACCACTGACATCTTAGGCAGACTCTTTAGCCTCAATTCTGTTGATTCCCAGAGAACATTGACTAAGCAACTTATTTGGTCTATTACCACTTGTAATGATGCCAATGCAAGGAATGAATTGAAATCACTGGTTAAAGGTCTTCTCTGCAGAAGTTCAGTTTATGAAAAGGAATATCCTGATCTGAACAAGGAGGACATATTTGCAGTTTGTGAGTCGTGCCTGGGCTCACTCAGCAGTCTGCTTGAGGAAGCATCTGGTGCTGATGCAGGTCCAAAGCAGAACGACAAACCTTTGTTAGGACGCATCTCAAAACAGGTGGACAACATAATTTGGTTGCTTGAGATTCTGATAGATCACCGTATGGCAGAGGATTTTGTGGACCTATGGGCAAATCGAGGGGATCTGCTCAGAATGCACAAGAACTCATCACCAATGGTCAGGTACGAGGTCAGTCGCATCTCAGCAGTGCTGTTTATCGCGATGGGCACTGGGAAACTCCATTGTCCATCAGAAACCAGGTTTGGGCTCCTTGAGGTGTGGTTTAAACCAATGCTATCAGATTTTGGCTGGTTGCAAAGGTGCAAAAGGGGGCTCGACATTAAAGCGTTAGAGGAGGCCATGGGCCAGCTGCTGCTTACTCTTCCATTAAAGGAACAGTATGCGTTGTTTATGGATTGGTTTCGTCGTTTCTCCAAGCATGGAACCGAATGCCCTAACCTTGGTAAAGCATTCCAAATTTGGTGGCGTAGATCGTTCCTCAGGTGCTCAGAAACATTTGCCATCGAATCTAGGTGAAGCAAAGGGAGATTACCTCTTGTTCTATGACATTCGATAGTGTACGCTGACTCTGTAAAATTTCCCAACGCTTGGCAATGTAATCAGAAGCTTGGGCTCTTCTCTTCTGTGTGCATTTCATTTGTTCATATCCTTCTCCTTGGCTTTCATTCAACAGCTGTAAGGCAGTGTCTAAACAGAATCTATCTGGTTTCCCTTCCTGCTTTCACTTTTCAATTAAACATCATATATTTTAAATGTAATAAAATTATGTAATTCTATTGATGACAAGAAAACATATTTCAAATATATGAAAGTTTATATAAAATGAGAGAGAGAGAGAGAGAGAGAGAATTAAATAAGAGCAAATAAATTAAATGAAATTTAATTGGAAAGGATAAATAAGTGAAAATACAAACAATTGAGGGAAAAAGTAAAAATAAATAAACAAAAGATAGGCATTTTAGTTTTCCTATTATAAATAGCAAAAAGTAGTTAGTTACAATAAATAACATTGATTTACGTTCATTAATGGAGATTATAGAAAATCTATTAAAATGATTTATTACGAGTGTCTCACACTTAACGGGGTGTGTGTGTGTGTGTGTGTGTGTCCGTGTAGTAAAAAAGTAGTCTATACAATATTGTTAAGAATACAGTACTATTTTGATTGCACAATATTAAATTATACAATTATTTTTATCTCAAAATATTTTTTTATTAATCCTTTCGTCTTTTATCTTTTAACCTATTTTTCATTTGAATTTTCTCTCAATCTTCTTCTCATTTCAATTTCTTTTTAATATTCCTTTATTTTTATTTTAAATTTTTTATACTTTTAACTTAAATAATCTTGTTTTTATTATTCTGATGAAATAATTTGGGTTATGTTTGGTTTCTTATAAGGGAAGGGTGGATAAGAAAATTTTTCTAATTTGAGTGAGTAAGAAAATTATATTTGGTATTAAGTTGTAGAAAAGAAGAAAATCTTAAATTATATATACTTAATGTGTATTGGATGATGAGATTGTACATAAAGCTTATAAGAGATTAATATATATATATATATATAAATAAGAATTGTAACTATAATAATTATAAGAATATGTGTTGATTTGATTATGAATATATATAATAATTAAAAAATAAATAACATGCATTAATTAGGCCAAGTAATAAAAAGATAACTTTGTCAACCGTTTGAATTAATAATTACGTACCTGTCATCAAAACTCACGAAAAAGCAAGCAGAAGAATTCAAACTTGATGGGGAAATAAAACTTACTGATTTTTATTGTTTGAAATCAGGAAACAGAAACCCCTTGATTTCAATTGTAATAAACACCCACGAGAAACGTTTTCCTCTTCTTTAATTTGGCTTTTTCTCCACACACACACACTTACCCAATGCTTCCCATCTCATGTTAAAAAAAAAAAAAAAGTGAAAGAAATAAAATTTAAAAAAATATATATAATAATTAAATATATATTTTTACAGTTCATAATCAACAGCACCGCCTGCCAACCCCTTCACTTTCTATCTTCTATATATAAGTATTGCCCCTCCCAGCGCTCACCTAGAATTCATCAATACGTTTTGGAGACAGCCATCAGGGGTGAGTTTCTTTCCACTCACAACTTTACACGCATCCCCGTTCGTGTGTGTATGTTTATCAATTTAGATTGAGATCATATCGTGTTTGTGGGGTTTCTGATGGTCGAAGCAGCACTGCAGTTTTATGAGTACTTTCTTCGTTTTACAGAGTTGGTGTTTTGGTTTTGTAATTAAGTTCTGATAGAGAAATGCCGTCCGTTGGTTTTTCTCTTGCCGCTACTTCTTTTTCTTTCTCCTTTAAAAAAATGTTATGGCGAAAGAACTACGTATGGAAGGCTCCCATCAGCAACTGTAAGAGGAAAGGAATTCTCAGAAAGGACCAAAAAAAGAAGAGGACAGATTTCATTGCATGCATTTAACTCTCAGTCTGCTCTTAGCTAATAACTTCCATTTGCATCTGTCCTTCAAACTTAACTCGCATTCCTGACTGTTTTGTTGGTTGCTTTGGAGTTGTGGTGTTTTATTTCTGGGGTTTAGTTGATGTTCTTGTTTCTGCTTCCTCCATTTGATTTCTCTCTCACACACAGTGTGCAGTGTGCATCCCATAGTGTTGATAGGTAGAGACAAGAACACAGATCAAAAGGGAAATCATATGTTCTGCAATAGAAGCTTGTTCCATATATTGCTGTACAAATCAATGGGTCAATATGAGCAAGATGAGTGCATAAATATGCATTAATATTTGACTGAGTTGTTTTGCAATGCCCACGGAAAAGAACTTCTGCGGGTCATTTGGGATGGGTTTTTTACTCCTGTCTTGAATTCTGATTTTCGGACTCATCATACTTGACTCAGACCGATTAAATCTTTTTAACGTAATAGGCATTGTATTATACATATATATATATATATATATATACTCTTTTATATAGAAAAATCCACTTATTTTATGCATGCGGTCACTAGTGAAAAATATTATATTATATTTATAATCAAGATAATGTGTAATCTATACTATATATTATTGATCCTCTATCCCTTATAAAAAAACCTACTTTTTGGGTCTTTTAATATTTTATCAAATATCTCTTTCAATTATTTAACTGATTTCAACTAGATCATTGTTAGCCTTTCCAAATATAAACAGACTTAATTGCTTTTGTTTTTTAATCTTTTGCAAATTCAATTTTAATTATCGAGATATGACCGAATTTATTTACTTTTTCACACATTCTCACATATTATATAATAAAAGTATAAAATGTTATCTTTATTATGATATCATATTTTTATTTAAATAAAAAAATCATAACATAAATTTTTGTATTCCTTTTAAAGTTTACATAAAATAAGTTCAATTATATTCCTAGAATTTTAGGTAAGAAAGAGCTAGCTCGATATTTATAGCCAGTAAAAGGCGTCCCAAGTTTTGCCTTCATTGCAGCTCAAATTGGGCTACTGCTTGTGCATGCACGCATTCATTGTGTGTGCAAATTGTGCATGCATGTGAACACGAATTTCTTAAATGGATAAATGGAAAATTTTCGACATTTGATGAGGTTTTATTCCAAGAAAGCTCAAATGGAAATTGTTCTGCAGAGTCTGCACACATATACTCCCCCAAGAATTGAGTACTTTACATGGATTCAAGTGGTTTGCCGATTCCAATTGGAGGGTCAAAGCCCCTTGCAGCTGTGCTTCTGGAACTAAGCTCCAGAGGGCTGAGATTGTCTGGTTTTCCTGCGCCTCCGCAAGCAAGAGATGCTTTGTTCACCTCCTCCGGGATTGATCCCGGTGATGCACCAAGCAGCTCACACCTTAATGTGACTGATTTTGCCGGTTCTGAGTTCTGGCCAAATCAGGGAATTGATATGGGACTCATATCTCATGAGCTCCAAAATTTAGACACCACCACTGGCCATTCTCCTGTCTCATCAAGTGCTGGATTCTCTGATCTCGTTCAGAAATTTGAGATTCGCGGTTCTTATGGAAACAAATTGTTTACAGAGGAACAGCAACTGCATGGCCAACAGCTTCAGGTACCAACCACCAGTAGAGAGCAACCAGGGCGGTCCTTGACCACGAATGCGCAGTTGAAGCATCCAACAATGAACTCCGATCAACAGAATTTCCAACAATTACTGAGTTCTGCAGAGAGTTTCATGGATCAGGGAACCAAAAACCAAAATAATCCAAAGCAGTTGTCAGCTTCAACAAAGAAGCCCGTGGCAAGTAAACAGATTAAGACAGTAGAAAACCAGGGACCTCAGCATTCCGATCAACCAGGGTCTTCCCAGTGTCACCAGCAAGACAAACATCATGAGCACCGAACCTTCCTATTATCTCCACTTTCTCCTACAGCGGCCCTTCCTCACATGAATTTGCTTCCTATGACGGAAAGCCTAAAACTAAGTTTCACGACACAATCTCTAGTGGACAATGAGCGACGTCGTGGAAAACAACGTGCAGAGGAGCAACAAGTTTCGGGCAAGGTTCATCCTGAAGAATCTGGTGTCAATACACCGTACAAGACAGGAAGAGGTGCTGAATGTTTGAATCAATACATGTTTCTGCAGAGGAACAGACCAAGGGTAAATATCTTTCGACAAAACAGTTAAATGATTCTTCCAAAGTACGCCACTACTTTTAACTGTGGTATAACTTGTGTTACAGGACAACAATATTCAGTTCTGGAGGAACTTGGTTGCCACGTTCTTTTCTCCATGTGCTAAGAGAAGATGGTGTGTGTCTTCGTACAAAAACATTAAGCAAATACAGAGTCTTTTCAAGGTTCGTTTCATAGACAATCTAAGCCTACTGCTAAATATCGACCCTTAGAAGTATTTTATATCAAATGGGGAAATGTCATGCCACCCGCTTGGGTAGATATCCCAGGTGGGTTGTGAATCATTTTTGGTCTCTTGAGAAACGAAGTCTAGGAAAATGTTATCTGGGGTTTATTTGGTTTACTTGTGTGTCTTATGTAGATACCTTTTAAAATAGGATTAAGATGAATGCACAAAGAGTGCTGCATTTTAACTTCAGCTTCCACTCAAAACTCCCATTCTGAGCACGAATGTTGCAGGTCGCGTGGCGATGCAACACATGTAATGCAACGCCATGTTGTGGTTTCGGTCCGTTCCTTTTCTCCCGTTATTACTTCTTGAGGTTCTAATTTCTAATGTTCTTAAACTTGATTCTGCAATTGTACATTACCATGTTAGACTCTGCATATGAACTCTGTTTTGCAGCTTTTTATTGTTTCGGGTGCGTGCATATAATATGCGCATAGGAAAAAGCATAGCAGATTTACTAAAAAGAGTTCAATTTAACAGAATTTTCCCATCCCATGAAAGTATAGTCTGATATTACTCCGTGAAAGAAAGTAAACTGGTCCCTGATCATGATAAACACCAGTCCACAATTCCACGCCTCAATGGTGACTTTCTTTGCCATTGCCATTCACTTATAGATGAAGAGCAAGAAAGCACGGACTAACTAAATGCTCAGGATGCTTGAACACGATATCAGTGATTCAGCTGAATTAACTTAGATATGTAGGAACAATACACCACCCACTCTCCTACCGTATCTTACAGTCAGGCACTCTACGAGCACGTGAGCTGTGAATTTCATGCACCCCAATGGGTAAGGCTAGCAAGGCATAGATATTTCATCCTCAGCAGTTGTAATTTCCTAAGAAAAGATCCAACAAACCACCCCAGCAAACTCTATTCACCTTTCTTTCTCATCTTCAGAAATCACTGGAGAACTTCTTCCAAGGCTACACAAAATGAAGTATGATGTTGGCATATTGGAAGAACGGCTGCACATTGACACACCCGACGAGCATCAAGGAGCATGTGGTGAGATAATCCTGCACTGCCCCAGAGCAGTGGAAGAGAGTGAGCATGAACAAGTGCGAATAGCACGCTATGGCCAACTTCGTGTGGTTTTCACTCCAGATATGAAGGTCAATGCTCTTTTACTGTTAGCCCCTTCTTTTAAGTCATTCTTCCTTTTTTTCATTGGGAAATTATTGACTTGTTTTTTCTTTTGATTTAATATGACAGATTTGTGTATGGGAATTCTGCACTCAGCGTCATGAAGAGTATATAAGCCGAAACTTGGTGATTCCTCAGGTAATTTAAGAATATATATATTAAGCATTTTATAAATTAACACCATCCTAGCCTGCATCTTTGAAGATTTTCCAAAGTTACACAGGGAATATAGGGATAACTTTGATTACTATGAGATTTTTCTTTTTAATTAAAATAAAAAAAGCAAATAGGCATGGGAACTATATTGTGATTGAAGCAAGGATTAGAAGTAAGCCTGAACATTTCTAGTTGATAAGTTGTTAGGTGGCGTTTGGTTCATACCTTTAAATTAGATGTAGGTTCAAAATCATTCACCATTCATTTGGAATGAAGTGATTGATTTCAATATACTTCTTTAGTTCAATATGTCAAAATATGTATCATTACTTAATGCAATTACTCTTTTGAAATGACATATGAGATTTTTTTATTTTAACCTTGATTTGTATAAAGTTAAAAAAATGTACAGCTGAAAATAAATATTCAATAGTATGGATAAGTCTAAATGAAAAACCTTAAAAAAATTAAAAGAGAAATAAAAAAAAAAAGTCACAAGGAGGATAGAGAAAACATAAAAAGCAGAAAATAAATTATAATAAAAGATTGGGGAGAAACACAAAAATGTTGATAAATAAGAGAAGAGTATTCCAATAGGCCAAGTGGGAGATAGTGAAAAAGGAGAGAGAAAGAACAAAATACATCAAAAAGAGGAGAAAAAAACAAGAGCTTTTCTATAAAAATATATACGTGTGTGTTGTATAAGGCTAATTTAGTAATTTTATATTTATAAAAGCAAAAAAGTAAACCTCATCCTTAATTGTATAGTACTGCATATATATATTACATAAATTAATGTGATTTACATATCTTAGATAAGTTATAAGGAAATCATTCTTGAATTTTGCCTAAAACCCCTTTATCTTAATAAGGATTTGGTGAACCTCAAATTTCAATTTTAAAAATAAAAATCCATACAACAATTATGTGATTCATTTCAATTCTCAATTTCAAAACCCTCGTACCCAACACTATATTTAATTGTTTCACTTCTCCCATTAGGCGGATTGCACTAGAAAGCATTTTTGTTGATAATTTGGAAGATTCCCAAATTTCAATTTTAAAAATAGCAATCCATACAACAATTATGGGATTCGTTCCAATTCTCAATTTCAAAACCCTCTTGCCAAATGCCATCTTTAATTGTTTCACTTCTCCAACTAGGTGCATTGCACTACAAAGCATCTTTGTCGATGATTTTGAAAGAATCTTATCCCTCCAGTTTTCACAATCCAAACATGCATTTCCATCAAAATTTTCATTTAAATTTTAAATTCAAATTATTTCCTCTCTTACATATACATAAATACTCAAAATATAATTATTACACCTATTCATAATTAAATTAATATATACAATACTATACAAATGCAAATCCATATACTCACATTAATAATTTATATATAATCAGACCCTATACAATCATCATATATACACACATACATATACTCAAGTATATATCTCATATAACTAGACAAGTTCAAACAAAGTTTTCATCCCACCAAAAATTTATAACCAATTATAATTCTCATCCCCGATAAAATTTCCAAACTAAACAGCGCCATTATTGTTTAATTCAAATGCATCACAGACTAAGAATATTTATATTGAGTGGTTATTCTGCAAGACCCATCCACCAATTAAAATCAAATCTTGTAATGACATAATGTGACAATCAGCTAACCACTGCAGATCAGCCCCTCTAATTCAACCCTCATCAAAATTTTAACCTCTCATGTATCCATCTTTAAAGAGAAGTAGTCTTCCCTCTTTGTAAACTTTTAGCAGAATCACAATCTTCAATACACACGAGCAATTAAAATGTTTTCAGTTTTGGTCCTTCAGCTTACATATTTGACAATTTTGGTCCTTCGATATTGAATCTTTACATGCTCAGTTTCGTAATAGTGAACTTATTGCAATTTGATCAACTGCATGTGCAAATCTGTGAGTGGGTAAAAGAGAATTGACGAGTGAATGAAATTGAAGAAAAAAAAAAGTTATAAACTAATTCCAATCATTCGAAATCAAAATTACTGAAATTGATTACTAAAGATAAGAGTATGAAAATTTTAATTATCCCTTGTTTTATTCCATGTATTGAAAGTTAAATTAATTTGAGACATTGTTCGCTTGTACAACCACTGACACTCAGGCTTGCCAACTTGGAGCTGCAATGCAAAATTACCAATTTTCTACTCAAGATTCTTCCTCCATAACGGCTAGAGAAAAACAAAAACACATTGACATGTAAGTTTTCTTTGAGTAATTTTATCTTAAATATAGTAGTCGAATTTAATTGCAAGAATGCTTCTTGTTGATAAAAAGTACTATTGTACTAAGGATTTTGTGGTGTAGAGTCTTGCAAAAGGAGGTTTTGCATTAGCCCTGCAACACCATGGATACAATTTGGTTGTGCCCAAAAACAAAATTCAGACTTCAAACTCAAGACAGTACAAATTTATACTATATTATTACTTTAATAAGGCTTCTTGATTGTATAAAAATTATCCTTATGTTAAATACTCTTGATCTTTTTATCATTTTCTTCTTCGTTTTCATTCAACTTATAATTTATATTCATAGTTCTTTCGTATTTTATCATTTTTTAAATTTTTTGATCTTTCATTACTTTTTTGGGTTAAATAATTTTTGCACAATGTAAAATAAAATATTTTTCTTAATTTTCCTTTTTTAACTTTTTTTTATTTGTATTTTCTCTCAAATTTTCTCTTTTTTTTTTCAAGTTCTCTTGATATTTCTTTATTTTATTACTATTAATATTCTTTATTGCTTTAAGAATAAATGATTTTATTTTTATTAATTAAAATATAATGATTTTATAATTTATAAATAAATATGCACGCGCATAGAGTGTGAAAATTTTACTACTAATTTCAAATTTCAAATATATTCCAAATTTCAAAGAAAATCCTACGAAATCAAACTAAAAACTCTGTCCTGCAATTTAAGAAGTGATGAAGGTGAAGATGGATTATAAGTTGCTTAACTCCCTTACCATCAAAGATGAACTCCCAATCACCACTATTGATAAGCATAGGATGTCGGCAAGAGCTCATGTATTTCCAAGACTAGTTTTGACATGGGATCTAAGCCACGCCTCTTTGCTTGAACAACAACCAAAAATTAAGTCACTTAAGAGTGATGTTTTTAGTAAGTATCATATGGATGTCAGTGGGATATACTTAACAGCAATATTATTTTCACACATATCGCAAGTTTCTCCATTAAAACTCATTACAGTTTCAATGAACCTGTAATAAAATTAGTTGCACACAAGTGGGTAACTTTGGAAATGGAAGTATGGCATAGCTAGCTCCCTGTAGGATGAGACTTGGTAGTTTTATATATAGTTAATGCTTTCAAAATTTAAGTTCTATCAGGACTTGCCACATGTTAGATGTAAACAGTGGGCAATGGAATTACTAATGGCACAGTCTTACAACATGACATCCAACATGCTTCACACTTCTGCACATCTATATGATGGTAGCCATCTTAACAAATTGTCATGGGATACATTCGATTTTCAATAACTTACCTACTCATTCCATATGTTCTTTCTTCCAAAACAAGTTCTTCAATTAACATTTTTTATCTCGCAGGTTTATTTGTTCCGCCTATCAAATGCTAGAAGCTTTGGGCACGCCTTTTATTAGTCAAACAGGAATCTCTAAGCAATACGAACGATACCTTCAGGTATTGATTCTTGGTTTCATGAAATTGACCTACGTTCATTCTTCTTTCAGAGTTTGATTCCACATCCATCAGTTTGGAGGGCTGGTATTATTCCGTAGGTGTTTTCAACCATTAAATTCATAGATAAAAACCCATACTGAATCTCCATTATTTCTAAACAACACACATATTTAAACATTACTCAGAGCAACAAAGAAATACTTATTTTAAGCATATATTCTCAAGTTGGTTAATATATGATCTGCTTTACATTTTTTTTAGCTTCTTGCTAATAAATTTCTAATTTCTGGCCCCCACATCTGCAAATAGAATAATGTCATGGAGGTAGGCCAATTATAACCCTTCTAAATACCCATCAACAAGATTCACTTTAGACAAACCTGTTAACCATAGATCTTGTATGGATTTCTAGCTATATCAAGTGACCATATTTCGCACTTCACCATACATAATCATAAGGGCAAGTATTCAACCCCCCTAAATCTGAGATTGGACAGTGAGAGGATTCCCATGCCATGTCTTCACCCAGATATTCATACATGTTCTTTTCTAATCCTAACTAACTTCTCGGACAGCTTTGTTTCCTGAATGTTTCATGGGCACCCCAGGCTATCATAAGAAATTAGTAGGAAGGATGAGTACTGGAAGCTATCTGTTTTCCCTTCCATGGAGGTTTTATAGATCAATCTATAACTGGACTTTGAAATCTTAATTGAGAAATATGTGTTAAGCAAAAGAAAAAATACATATATGTGAAAGTCCAAGGACTTTCCTTAATAACTAAAGAAGCTTATCCTACATCATAAAATTAGTTGGCACGGAGTCAGAGTCAGAGGACTTACCTTACTAACTAAAGAATCTTATCCTGCATCATAAAATTTATTGCCAAGAAGTGGAGTCATTTAGGACCATTACATTGTGAGGTGCTAATCTTCGTGTAAGTTTGAGATTCCTTTTGGGCATGATGTGGTCATATTGATACAGCCAAAGCATCAGAGCAAGTCATAGATGATAAGCCTTTTCAAGGTATGTGACCCGAGTGTTATGGTCAGATAATTTTCAAGTCATAGATGATAAGCCTTTTCAAGTCATCAGAGTGTTATGGTCATAGATGATAACACCATCATGCTCGTGTTAATCACACCGTCATACCTTTGTTGGGATCGAGGGATGGTATAAATGAAGTCAGGAGAAAAGGAAAACTTATCTTCAGCATTATTTTCCATAAGAAATATTATGTTATTAAAAAATGTATTTAGTGAACAGAAAAGTGTACCACGTTCATAAAGAAACATTTTGTACATTTGGTGTGAAATTGGTGTGCTCAAAGTTCAGGGATCAAAAAGTTACAAAAAATGTTCTTGGCGGACAAAAACGTGAAAGCCCATCTTTTGGCTGAATAGGATGCATTGAACTCGTAATTCAATAAAAAAAATTTACAAATGTCAACTAAGTACAGTAAGTAGATGTCTCCCGATTGTTAAATCATTTGATGAGTAGTTGGCTTTGGATAAATGATCATTATAAGCCAAACCCGGTAAAATTTGATCAAACCTTTTTCAGTTGCTAGGGCGAATGACAACCAAGAATTCTTGTGGTTCATCATCAACTAAATCACTTTTAGAGAAATGCATGCATCTGAGTCATACAAGTAAAGAGATCTACTCGTTAATAAGAAAAAGGAAAACACAAATGAAGGTTAGACTGATGATAAAATAGAATCCTGGGGATGAAACGAAATGTAACATAATATTGGACTAACAAGAAATATCATCCAATAACTGAAGTATCTAATCAATCCCTACCAAGTCCAGTTTTACTATAAGAATCTTTACAATCATCAGACAGAACAAGATTATTTTTACTTCAGGACCTCAAATATTATATACAACTAGATTTTACTTAAATTTAGGACATCCAATCACATTTCCCTTATAATATGCCATTAACAACACCATAAACAATAAAATTTTAGTTTTCTCATCGTAAACAAGCCAACAGTATGTTTCCTATATGCATAGGAAGTTTACTTTTCTGTAGCAAAGCTATATGTTTCCTACTAGAAACTTTAAGTCCCTTTCAGTAGGCATTCACTAATCTTCACCACATCACTTTAATTAAATCATGTCAACTGCCACTGATACTGTGATGATCACTTTCAAGTTTCATAACCAAAATAATTAGTTTTTCATAGTCCCCGAAACACAGATGGATGTTCTAATTCCAACTTTCCCTGAAATGTTTTTCTCAGTTTAGGACATACTGCATCACAAATGTTTAACTGTTTTGAACAAATGGATTTATGAATTCTTCCATCTTGTATCTGTTTTTTATTGAAATGTTTAACAGTGACACAGAAGTTATATTCTCATTTATTTTTCCTTCCAAAATTTAAACACTGTCACTATAAGCTTTGTGTCACGTAAGTGGTTTGCTAATTCGGGTTTCTGTAACTGAAAAGCAGATATCAGAGGTCCTCAATATTATGAATGATTTGATCGATTATAGCCAGGAATATGGACTCGGCCCAAAAGGTATGGTTGCTGTAAATTTAAATATAACTTTCCAAAAGACCTGACCAAGTTCGAGAGAAGGAAGCAATTAATAAACTGAAAACAGCCAGGAATGTAGAAGGCAACCACAGTTTTCTGTACTCTTCCTAATGATATTTTCTCAACCCCACCCCCACACCCTAAATGGCTACTCTTAATTTCTAGAATATCTACTCTTGAGCTTCACAGCAAATGAAGGAAGAAATATTTATGGCATAAATAGTACTATTTTGCATTATACCATGATCAACCGAACACATATAGCTACTCACTTTGATTATTATCTTTCAGAGAGTATTTCCAAGTTCCCCCAGTTTGGCTCCAATATATCATCTGGAAAAAATTCCAATCAGCAACAGTTATCCAGAGCTCCTTATTTGAAAGCTTTTGCTGGTGCTGGTGCTGGAAGTTTTAGCGGATTCTCTGCTGACGGATCAGGTAATATTACAGCCTCAACTTCTATGGGATCTAATAGACATAAAAAGCAGTGCATTGGCAGAAAGAGTACCTCCACTGAGATCCCAACTCACAGCACATCAGTTTGGCTCTCGACTCCATTGTTTGGCATACAACCTCAATTTTCTCATGTAACAATAGGAAAATTGGGAACAGAATCAGCTGCCGAGAATGTATGCGCCAAGCCAAAAATATCAGTGTCTCCCAAGCCTTGTCCCCCAAATATAGTTGATTTTAATGACTCTTTGAGCACTGTTGAAAGCATCACACAAGAGGTAATGGCAGCTCTACTGCAGAACAGGACTGATGGTGTTACTGGCTTTAGTGATGCAGAAAACATGAATGGGGCTATGCCTACTGGCAACAATACAATTAGTGGCACTTCAGTTGCAGCAAACAAAGTCACATGTATTGATGTTGAGAATTATCAGTCTAAAGATACCGGTATAGGTTTTTCTGCCTCAGCTACAGGAATGACTCCAAGTGGTCAAACAGACATGGATGTTGACAGTGACGTGTTCCCTAAGGATACTAAAAGTAACTATCTGCCAAATGAATATGACAAACAGCTAAACCAATTTGTGGACTTTGCAGACCTGCATGAACTACTGAAGTGAAACTTTTACTTATGTTAATTCCAGGATCGCATGCTCCATTCCATGCCAAGAAACATGTATGACTTGAAGTTCTAAACTCTCCATTTCGAAAAAGACGTTGCAAGGACTTATTCTGTCACCTTATACAAGAACAATTTGCATCGGTTTTGGGGCTATTTCTTCCCATTTCTTTCTTATAAATATAATTTTTAAAATGTTAAAAATCACACGAATCTTGATCGAAATCATTAAGTGGTGAACTCCCTTGCTAACTTCATGCGTCGTCGCACTTTTTCCTGTTTACAATTACTTTTTCTTTATTTCTTCTATATTAGTTACTTCCATGTTTACTTTATGGTAACTTACATTTTTTATTAATTTTATTTTGTAGAAAAAATTAACATGAAAATTTAAGAATTATACTAACATAAATAACGATAAAAAAAAATGTTATTTTATTGACTATTATGTTTGTAGCCATAGATTTAGATGAAATTAAGATAATTAAAGGAAAGTGAATGAAATCATAGCCTACGTTTAGGATGATGCTACCGACATTGATGGTAAAGAGTATTTGACGGTACATTTAAAACTTACGTTAAGGATGGCGCTGCCGACATTGAACGTAATGACAATTTGACAGTAACAACTATCAATAAAATTCTAGTCGCATGATGTACGTTTAGGATGACGCTGCCGACATTGACGGTAAAGATTTGACGATTTGGTGGGTTCCGAAACTGTTGCTTAATTACATATAGTTTTCAATTTCCACTAAAATCATAAAAAAAGGGATAAATTATCTACTGTTACAGTTAATTGAAAATCTTAAATCCAAGAACAAACACTTACAATTAAAAGGAGGAATAATATTAGCCCTGCAGTAGAAAGGAATTAATGCTTATTTGAAAATTATCGGTGGGATCAAATTCAAAGTAGAAAGTTAAATTGGATTTCAAATAGGATATCATTTGGAGAAATCTCTTTCACTTCAAATGCGTAATTGAGAATTCAAACTTCACTCGTTCGAAGGCGTGTGAGTTAATAATATTTGTGTATCTGTGAAAAATGTACCCCTGATGTTATAATATGAAAATAATAATTGCGCACGTGTGACCGCTTTTATGTCTGAAATTATTGATGTAAAATAATATTGTTTTTATCATTATTGTATGTTAATGTGATATGTCATTGGAATATGAAATTATTATTAACAGTGTATGTATTGTAATGATTTGAAAAATTATTTAAGCAAAATGGTATTATTTCTATTGTTGATACAGTCATTATTGATGTGTGCTAAAGTGATATTATATTTACAATATTTTCTTAAAATTAAATCAATAAAAATAATTTTAAAATGTTATTAACGTAATAAATTTAATTTTTTTAAGAAAACGTAAATTGGTGTTTGTTCCTTTTTTTTTTTCCTCTCTCTCTCTTTCCTTTCCTCCCCTTCTGTCTTCTTTCCTCTTCATCTGTTTGTCATCTTCTCACTGTCTTCCTCTCCCTTTCTGTCTTTTTCTTTCACCAACCCCTTTCTATCAATCAGAAATTTATGGAGTCAAGGTCGCACCTCTTTAATTGAAACTTCATTGATCCTTCTACAAATGTACGAAAGTTGCTCCAGTTTATTTTTTAACATTTTTAGACATATATAATTTTAATAATAAAAGAATATAATGAATATTAATTGAATAAATAACGTACTGCACAACAATAACTAGATGAGTAGCATTAATTAGCTCATGTGTGTGTGTGTGTGTGTATAAAACCCAAACAACAAAATTACTTATATCAACACAATATATATTCTTAAAACAAAAATAATGAACTCAGCTAGTAATTACTCCGTTTTAATCATGTCAAAAAAAAGAAAAAGACATATATACATATACGCACGTGCATGTGTGAGAGATTTTATCATATCACTAGTTTACATAATTTTGTTTCAACTAATAGTAGAGTTTGATGTCCGTTACATTATCGAACAATTTCACGCAAGGTGGAACACAAATTGTAATTATTAAAGGAAAAAAAAAGTAAATTGATTTGTGGACAGTATAACAACTATTCCTTCTCAAGCGTCAATCATCCAACTCATAAATAAAGGACGGCTCCCACATTTGAATGTCTTCTTTCACTTCTCTTTCACAAAAATAAGCTAATTAGATGCCCCACCTCTCCAATCATTTTTACGAGCTTCCTGAAAATTCAGTGTACAGTGTAATCAATTGATCAGTGGTTCAATCAATCAATCAGGGGTTCAGTAGTGATAGAGAAAATTGACAGTGTAAAAACCCACAGCCAAAGTTGAAGCATGGCTCCGAAATCGCGTCAAATAGAAAAGATGAGATTTGAGAAATTAGTTTATTGTACAATCACACGTGAAGTCTTCCCCTACCTCTCTTTCTAATAAAGAAACAATAATTTCTTTGAGTTGATACCCCACCTCTTTAAGGGAAACTTTATTGATCTTTCCAGACATTACAAACGTCATTCCATGACAGAGGGAATGCCTCCTTTCATCTCGAATATTAGTCAAAGCTAATAACATATGTCTATTTCAACCAATGCTTTTATACATTTGTATATATGAATGAAATAGAATAAAGTTTGATTGGTCGAAACTACTTTTCTTCAACTCCCACTAAAAAAGTTTCTTATAAATATAATTTTTTAAATGTTAAAAGTCCGACAAATGCTGATCGAAATCATTTAGTACTCACCCATACCTACATTTGTCCTCACACTTTTTTCCTTTTTACAACCAGTGTTCCTTTATTTATTATTATTTTTTTTCATGTTGGTTACCTTCATATTTACTTTATGGAAACTTATATTTTCTATTAACTTTATATAGTAGGAAATTAAAGAAAATTGAGGTGAAAACTTAATAACTATGTAAAAGTAAGAAAAATAATAATAAAAAGTGTTATTTTATTGACTAGTATGTTTGGAGCCATAAATTTTGATGGAATTAAGAAAAGTAAAGAAAATTTGCATCCAATCTTAGCCTATGTCTTTCAACTAAATTGTTGCCAAATTTGCAACGAGTACTAGTTTTCAAAATGCTTAGTGTTTCTTATCAGTGTCTCCCATGCTTCATTTTGCTTTTATAATTTTTTTACACAGAAATATATAGTAAAGTGTTGTATAATAATACAATACTTTAAAAAAAATAAAAAGTATGGATGTCAAATATTCTAAAAATTGTAACCTTTATATTAGTGTTGTATGCACTATTTGTGTAATTTTTTGTAAATATAAGAATAGATTCTATTTTGTCATGCACAATAAAAAAATAACTAATTATTTGTTAGGTATTAAAGAAAATATTATAATTTTTTAATGAACCAAAAAATTCTAGGTGAATGACCCACGTTCAGAATGACTTTGCCGACACTGTAACAAAATTGAAGACTATTTGACGATTTGGTTGGTTCAGAAAGCGGCTGCTTAATTACACATAGTTTTCAATTTTCAATTAAAAAAAAAAACAAATTACCTACTGACGCGAAAATTATTGATGGGATCAAAATCTAAGTAAAAAAAGTTAGATTGGAACAAGATGTCACCTCTTTTACATCAAATGCGGGATTGGAAGATCTTGAAAAATATATTACTGATGTTATAACATGAACATAATAATTGTGTGCGGGACCGCTTTCATGTATAAAATTATTGACGTAAAACAATATTATTTTTATCATTATTATAGGTTATTGTGACAGATGAGTAAAGTATGATATCATATTGTAAGTGTATATTTAAAATTTTATTTAAACAAATTAGTTTTTTTTATTGTTGCAGTCATTATTGACGTGTGCTAAAGTGATATTATGTTTATAATATTTTCTTAAAATTAAATCTATAAAAATAATTTTAAAATACTATTAATGCAATAAATTTAATTTTTTAAGAAAAATATAGACTGGTTTTTGTTCTCTCTCTTTCCTTTCCACTTCTACTTTTTCTTTCCTCTTCAGCCGTCTGTCGTCTTCCCACCATCTCGTCTGCATTGTCGGCCCAGCATTCCCTCCCTTTCCCTGTCTTTTTCTTCCACCGATCCCCCACTTTCCTCCCTCAATCCACCCACCCACCATGGGTCCTCAATCACAGAAATCCACAGCATAACTATTATTAGTTTTCATCTGGAACCCTAAAATAACTGGAGTAAATGGAGCTCAATGTGTGTACCTTTGGAGGAATTCTTGACTGTAAAAAATGGAAGTAGAACGGGTCAATTTCCGCATAAAATCGGTGTGTCCATATTTTACACCGAGGATAGGGAAAACAACCACACAAAAGAGAAGAAATGGAGACGTGTTCGAGAGAAAGGTGGACAGTGAGAAATTTGACCCTGTTGGATTGATAATCTTTGTTCAAAGATTTTTTTTGAATAAAAGTTGAAACACGGCTGCAAATCTCTCAAAATTTCTCCGAAAAATTGAGATTTGAAAAATCAAGTTGCTATACAATAATTTCTTGGAATCGTGCCTCACCTCTTTAATTGAAACTTCTTTGTTTATGGTAGCCAATTCATTCATTTCTATTACTTCTCAAAAAGAAAACAGAGGTCAGTTGAATTTCAAATATTACTTTCACCACTTAGATAAAAAAACGATTTACTTCACATTTAAAATTGTGAAAAAAAAATCATCTCAAAAAGATTTGTGAAAAATTTTGAAAAAACGTTAATGACTGCTAGCATAATTTTCAGAACAAAAAAAAAATAGAGAATGCTATAAAGAATTAATTGGTGACTTGAATATTCCACATAGAAAAACTCTTTAATTAAAGTGTTTTACCATTTGAGCTTAATTGATTAATTTTTCACAAACTTGTTTTTAATTTCAATAATGCTTGAAAGAATGACTCGAAAAAATTTTATGATTGCACTAACTATATAAAAAAAAAAAAAAGACATTATGATTATCAATATGGTCCTCGTCACCCATCAATACATTGATGGGGAAGAATCAAGTTTCAACTAAAGAGACATTGACTCCAAAAAATTATAACTTTGTTATAGGAAAGAAAGAGGTAGTGGAAGACTTTACATGCAATTATACAGCAACTTGATTTTAAAATTTCTTTTTTACTTGACCTTGACTCCACTGCAACCCTATCTTATATGGCCAAATAAATTAGAGGCTAATCTACATGATGTGTTAACATAACAAATTTTTTATATCACATTAAGCATTTAATGCTTTCTTAAAAAAAATGACATGAATATATCTTTTTTGACCAACGATAAGGTATTGTTTATATCAAAAATAAAATGAAATAATATATTATTTAAAAAAAAAATGTTCTTCAAATTCTACGATAAAGTATCCTTGTAAAAGATAATTTATAAATGTTAAAATCACTTGAAAATTGGTCCAAAATCATTAAACACCATTAAGCTACCTGCCCTCGCTTGTCCTAACACCTCTTCTTTTTGTAGTTTCATCCATATTAGTTGCCTGCCTATTTACTAATATAAGAAGGTTTCCAAGATGCTTAGTGCTTTTTATCATTTTATTCCATGCTTCCTTTTGCTTTTATAAATTTTTGTGGCATGAGATTCCACAATAAACTGTTGTATAATAACACAATACATCAGTAATTTATGCAATGCAATTTTGTCTTTCAAAATAAAATAATAAAAGTTACGAATGTAAAATATTATGAGAAATGGAACTTTTGTCTAGTATTGTGTGCACTAGATCTGTAATTTTTTTGTAAATATAACACTTTAAAAAAGAAAAAAACAAAAAAAGAAGATGAAAGAAGAACAAATTATGTGTCGGGCAATGAAATAAAAAGGAAAATCACATGGTTGTGCAGACTTCGCTATAACATGTCCCATGATTAAGATGATGTTACTGAATCGGACGGTCCCAAAATTGAAGCCTATTCACTTTTGATTTGGTCGGTTCCAAAGAAAGCTTGCTTAATGACACATAGTCTAAATTTTCAATAAAATTTTTAAAAAAGAGAGACTAAGTCATCGACTGTTACAGTTAATTGAAAATCCTAAATTGAGAAACAAACACCTACAGTTAAAGGAAGAAATTATTTTAGTCCTGACGCAATAAAAAATTAATGCTCAATTGAAAATTATTAATGAGATCATATTTAAAATGAAAAAAGTTAAATTTAATTCAAAACGAGATATTATTCACAGAGGAAGACTTTGAACACTGAAGTCTTCCACTTCCACTATCCTCTCTCCGACAAGGAGCAATCATTTCTTAAAATTGACGTCCAACCTCTTTAATTAAAATTTCATTGATCCTTCCGCGCAAAGGTACAAAAATTAATTATTTTATTTTACTTTATTTTTTTACACTCATATATATATATATATATATATAAAATGTTAAAAATAAAAGAATACAAAGAATAATAATTAAATACATAATAAAATTTAGATGAGTAGTATTAATGAACTGATATACATATATACAATATATATATATATATATAATATTAAAAAAAAAAAAGTATATGAGTACAATTAATATTCTTAAAACAAAATTAATGAGCTCGGCTTGTTAGGAATCCATTTAATCATGCCATCTACCGCATAGAGAGAACGCGTGCGGGAAGACTTTGAACCCTGAAGTCTTCCACTACCCTCTCTCCGACAAAGAGCAATTACTTTGTAAAGTTGAAGTGCTACTGAAACTTCATTGATCCTTCCGCAAAGGTACAAGAGTCAATTATTTTATTTTTTTACAGTCATATGTACATATAGATATATATATATATATATATCTAATGTTAAAAATAAAAGAATATAAAGAATAATAATTAAATACACAATAAAATTTAGATGAGTTATGTATTAATAAACTCATATATATAAAATTTAACTATTTGACTTATGAATAATTAAAAAAAAGAAATAATTAAAGAATAATAATTTAATAAATAACTTATAACACGATAACAATAATGAGTTATATTAACTAACTCTTAATAAAAACACATTACATACAATAAAAGTAAAATATTAGTAATGTTTTTGAAACAAATTTAATGAGCTCAGCAAGTAAGTAATTTATTTTAATCATGACAATAAAATATATATAACGAAGAAGATTTTAACATGTCATATGTTTTCACAAATTTGATATTATCTGATTTTAGGGCTTAATATTATTGCATGATCGAGTACTTACACAGAAGGTTGAACATAAATTTCTAACTCTTAAATTCACAAAAACACCAAATTAATTTGCGGACGGTACAAGGACCACTCCTACAATCAAATAAATCAATTTTGGACAGGACTACCTTTTTTCTCATCCTCAAGCGTGTCGGTCGTCCACCTCATAAAGGACCGCCACCTTTCGTTGTCCTCTTCCACCTCCCTTCACCAAAAAGCAGCAATAATTTCATCCAAAGGTGATGCCCCACCTCTGTAATCATGCTCGTCTGCTTCCTGAAAAATCATTGGACAGTGCCATCAATTAGTTTATCTTTACCATCGTTACATAGAATAATTATAATCAATTATAATTATAAATTTTAATAACAATTTTATAAGATGATTATACTATTTTTATTTAAACATTTTATTAATTTATTTTTAAAATAAAATTTATGAACTTATAAATTACGTGTTTTTATAAACTATTAAAATTAGGTTTAGCCGAACACCCAATAAATCAACCTTCATAGGAATGATTCTATTGGTATGGTATCTCTACCCTGTCGTGTGCACTGTTTGGTAAGACAAAGCATTTGAATCTTGAGAAGCAATTAGATAATTAGAGATTTTGTATATGATCTCTCATGAATTAATTTCATAAGCATTTACCTTCAGCTAATTTTACAAATATTAATTTTCTATTCAGCATGGTTTTAAGGTTATCTTCGATTAACTTTTGAATGGATCTAAGGGTCGAGAAGTTCCAATTTTATAGTGCAATATGAATTTTTTTATTAAAAAAAATGGAAATAACCCTAAGACCCTCAAACTTAGGTGCGAAAGGTGGCACGTTGTTCTTGTATCGTGTATCTTTACTGGCAACGGCTACTTCTTTATAGCAAGCGAGTTAGGTGTAATATCTTACTTTGAATTACCAAATCGATACCCTCAATTCCGTAAGAATGCTTAGTCTTAATCCTATTCAATTCTCTTTGTCGCTTAGACGAACTCTATTTCCCACGTGGCACACCATTCGAGAACAATACAAAATAACTGGAGAGATCGTGACTGAATCAGGACAGACACAGTAAATGAAAGAAATATTAGTGAGAAGATATTAAGTAATGATATCAAAATTAATTTTGTATAAAAATCAAATTTTATGAAAAGAGAGTCGAATGAGATTGTCAAATTTTTATCAAGGAGCAAACTTAAACGTGTAGGAATACAAAGAGGCCCATAACGACCATCTTTAGTTTTAAATTATTAAATGATTGAAATGATCTTTTTTTTTCAAAATTTTTTCTCTTTTGTTTCGTTTTTAGACTTGTTCTTTCTCTTTTTTTCCCCTCTTAATTAATATAATATTTGGTTTACTTTATTTTTTCCTCACATTTTTTTTACCTCAAAGTTCTTTTTTCTCCTCACAATTTTTGTGAATTTTAAGCAATTTATAACTTTGTAATAACTTTGCCTTTTATTACTAAGATTCACAAAATATAAAATTTTGTTATTTTATTATAATTAAAAATAACTATTCAGGGATTTATGTTTATTTTTTTGACGGAATTGAAACAGCTAGCAAACGCTATGGGATGATTTACAAGATTCCAAATTTTGGGGCCTTAATGCCCTAACAATTTGTATGGAAAAGGCGCAAAACTGTCAAAAGATACAATATGCAAGTATACGTCTACATGACATATGTTAATGGTAAAGACACCATCATGGTATACATATTATAGGTTATTACTGAGTTGAGTTGAGCTTTACCAAGTATCAAACTCAACTCGAGTTCAATGTTTAACGAGCTACTTGTCTCGATTTGCCAACCGCTATTAATTATATTAATAATTAACAATGTCTTTTAGATATAAATTTTTCTATTATTTATAAAATTGAACGTGGGTTTTGAATTAGTAGATCTAATTTATATTCTATTATGATTGTTAACTCTTTCGTCCGTTTCTCCTTGGATTTTTATACATATTCTCGGGTTGGTTGCAACTTGCAACATGCAACACACTTGCAAGGCGCTTTTAAATGCAAAGATGATAAGGCTCCGAGTCAGATTACAATAAAAATATGTAAATTGGCTTGTCTTGATTCACGTCTCAATAAATCAAGTCGGGAAACGAGGAAAAAGAAGTCCTAATTACATCTAAAGCCCCAATTAGAAGGCGTTTGGTCTGATTCCAGGAAAGTCACTTAAAGCAAACGCTGTGGTTTTTTAATTGAATAATGTCAGGCTAATGAAACCTCAAATATTGTTTCTTGAATCTTAGCCATCGTCAGATCTGTTCTCTCCAAAGTTGAAACCGAAAGCACCCTCCAATACACGCTGAAGTTGATAGTAAACCGCCATTTTTGAAATCACTCAGTTTCCAAGCTCCTGCAAGAAGTATATATATAGGTTGTATATCTATCTCCCTATATTTTCCAGTCATATTTAACTTCAACAGATCTCAACTTTATTAGTATTTTCTTCTAATTCCTCTGCTACACCTTTTTGTTTGTGTAGTGCATCATCTGCATACAGTGAGGCATTATTAGCAAAGGTAAAAAGTTGTGTTTGAACCAAACAACTGAATTTATTCATTAAGTTTGTGACTTGATATTTATTTTAAATTATTTATCACAAATATTAAGTATTTAAAATTATTATGACAAAATTAAGATTCATTTAACATCAAAATTATTTATAGTACTTAGTTTCGAATCCTCAAGGCATGGGTGGTATGTTGAAATAAGTTGGGAATAGAATGAATATTCTTTACTTTATTGCAAATCATACGTCCGTTATAATTTTTATACAGAAATAACTATTATGGAGAGAATCTCATTTTCTTTCAACACTATGTGTTTACATATTGGTAATTAGTTAAAAATAAACTTATACTTCTATTTAACAAAATTACCCTTATATAATATATTATGGTTGTATAGTATATAATTACTAAATATCTTTAATTATTTATATATATTCTTCTTTTACTGTACTCTCACAATTTTTATTTATTTCATTTACTTCTATAACTTCATTACTCTCAAGGTTTCATAGTTTTATATTAGCCAATTTAATATTATCGAAAAATTTCACATAAGATTGACCACAATTTGTGGAGAGTACGAGAACTATTTCGTCTTCTTGACCCTCGAGTGTCGTCCGGATAGTAGAGTGTAACTGTAAGGGGGGAGACTTCGAAGTCTTCCACCAACCGCAGCAATAATTTCTACAGAAGTCGATGCCCCACCACTTTATTTTTGCTCGACTCCTGGAAAATCATTACTGGTGTGTCACACTACTTCATAAATGTTTGGGAATTGAAGCTTGACTGATCCTTCCACGATCTACAAAAATCACTTATTTTAATTTTTTAACTATTTCACTCATGAATCACTAAAAAAAGGAAATGATTAAAGAATATTAATTTAATAAATAACGTATAACATGATGAAAATTAGGAGTTATAATAATTAACTCTTAAAAAAAATTAAAAACAACACAAGTTTTCACAAATTTTATATTAGATGATTTTAGGCCTTAATATTATTTCACGGTCGAGTACTTTCACTAAAGGTTGAACATAATTTCTACTTATTAAATCCATAAAAACACCAAATTGATTTTCGGACAGCACAAGATCCACTCCTACAATCAAATAAAGAAATTTTGGACAGGGCTGCCACCTTTCGTTGAAAATAGACATAATATAATGTTCATATTTTCCAAATATGCAAATATGTTATTATAATACACATTATAAAAAATTGAAGTAGATTTTTCAAATGTGTTTTTTAAGGAGTCGGACATGGACCAAATTGTCGAGAACAAAATTATATGCAAACCTAATTTTTTTTTATTAAAGTTGAGTTAAAAGAGTTGGGCGCATATCAATTGGTTGCTCTTTATTAGTGACAGTCAGCAAAAGGACATCATTAATTTTCAACATTAACAGTCCTGTACCTGGATCCATTTCTGGGCCCCATCTCTTTTTAATTTGGACACCTAATAACTTGCCATTTGACCTATATATGCAAATAGTAATTATTCTAATATGAACTTTTAATCAAGAAAAGAATTTATTTTGCATGATAGTGACGCCACAAACATTCTGTGTTAAGGGATTGAGTAAATGAATTTGTAAATGTGGTTATTAGGGAAATGTTTGTCATCCTATCTATATGTCTTTCGGGCACTTTAAAGCTTGACAAAAACATCATATTTAAAAGTTATAAAATTCACCGCAATTGCTATGCTGCGATTGTTATTTTACACCATCCTAGTAAGTTTAGATAATGATGTGCTTTGATTTTAAGACTCATCTCTTTTTATTTTTTTTGGAATATAACACAGTTCATTAAACTAGTTGTTATAACATAATTGTTTATTGGTTATTAATTGTTGTAATGTAGTTATTCTAGCCCCTTTTTTTTTTCCCTATTTGACAGGTTTTGAGCCTGCAAACTTTTCAAGCAATTTGACTAGGTAAGGTCCATCCACTTATCTCTGTCACGTTTTACTTTAAGATATTTTAGAGTCAACTCCTACAATGCTTTTTTTTTTTTCATTTGATAGAGCTGCAGCTCAAAATTTTTTCTTCATAATTTTTTTGTGAATCTAGCTCAAATATCTTACCTGTATTATATTTTTCTGTTTAATATTTTGTCTCTCTCATTCCATAAACAATATAAATCATAGTTGAGAAATATTTTTATATATTTATATAATTACATATATTTAAGGAATTTGTCATTTATAACCAGCTATTAATAAGAGACGATTATCCTCAAATTAAATAATATTTTTAGTTCACCATCAATTCTATTGCTGAAATTTAAAATGCCAATTCGGAGTAATGGTGAAGCGACCATTGAAAGGTCTCACTGTTGGCTGCCAGCTTCAATTTTTGTTCACAATTTTGGTTAGAAAACAGAATCATACTTTTTACAAATTTGTAGACGTGTGGATAATATATGAATGTTAAATTGGGGTTGATTGTTAACTCAGACTTTTGCAATGAGTATTGGGAATACAATATAAAACAAAAACAAAAAAGTAAAAGAGGAACACAATTCAAAGCAACAACTCTGTGGGGCTTAACCCAATAAAATGCTTCACTAAGTAGAATATTAAAAAGATAAATCATAAAATCTCTCACTCACCAACCTACTCGAATATCAAGATCTCGACTTGTTAACATTACACTTTATCCAATATTGCTTATCTAGCACCTACTGGGATTAACATTCCATTGTAGTGAGCTCTCTCAAGATTTGTTTAAAACTCTCTTTACTCACTCAACAAATCAACACAACTTTCATTCAACTCTCAAGCTAAATCACTAAAGAACACAACAGAGAACCTTGAGCTATCTTTCTCACTAACTCTCTTAGTCTTTTCTCCCATTGCCATCTGAAGCTCAACGGCCTCCTACTTATAGGTTTTCATCAAAAAGTTCCAATCAAACTCATCTTCTATGTAGCACTTATCTAGCCTCCAAGATTTTAGGTGAAATCTTCTCTTTAGGCTTAAGAAAGTCAAAAAACAACCCAACATAATAGAACTTGAATCTTATCCATCTTTAGCCATGTCTTTTCAAGTATTTTAAGACTCTTCAACTGTATACTCCAAATAACATCAATTATCTTGGATGCTCTATCAAGTGGTTTGATTTTGATAAAAGTTTTGACAAGTTAAAATTCTTTAAAATATGTGTTTGTTGTAATCAATGTGACAACATTTAACCAATATACTAAAAATCACTTTCTTTTGTATATTGTGGCACAATGTATAACAAAAGAGTTGAGCACACTTCCAAATATTGCTTTTTCATTCATTTAGCTAATTTACACCATACATTGTCTATGCCTGAGTATTCTTGTTCTATTACAAGCTAAATGAAAAAGTACAAAAATCATTATTTTTAACAATTACTTAGAACAATCTTTAACTTACAGTAAGCAATGAGTCTTTTTCTTTTCTTCATTTTCTGCATACTTCAATAGTACTTGACATAAAGGAAAATTTTCAGTATATTCAAAATCATCAAATCAATAGCAAAAACAAGTAATAAGCAATGAGCAAAGTCAACATACAAAACACCAAATCATACATATATACTCTGTCACTTGTCATATGTTCTTGTAATTGGATAGATACTCTGTAACTTGTCACATGTTTAGAACAACTACTATTAACATATTATGTATCTTTTGAACAAGCTCTCAGTGAGCTATAGGATACAAGGCTCTTTATTTTGAACTTTCGAATTCAGACTCATCTAACTAGTTTGTTTTTCCTTCAAGTGTTG